>OX377618.1:31752080-32086717 GCA_947397865.1 Polietes domitor
AGAGAGATTTCGAACATATACTTTTTAAAACCTTCTAGACTTTCTGAAGCAATAAAATATAGAATTTTTAAGGTATTTTTAAAATAACTCGTCTGAAGTGGTAATTTTGCAGTAAAATCATCGAAATTAAATAAAAAATCGTGGACACTTTCTTGAATTTCGGACAAAGGGTATGAAAAATACAAACAAACTAAACGAATTGTGCCAATTTCAAGATTGTGTAGAGCTAATTTCGCTAATGGACATAAAATTGTTCGGAAAATTTTAATTTTTATTAACCGATATCACTTCTTGACATTCGACTAGAGCTATATCTTATGAACTTTTAATTGTGTACTGCAATAAAAGTTTGGAAATTTAATAACAAAATCGTTTAGTAATTTAAAAAAAGTGTAGATAAGAATCACTATGATATCATAATAAAATCTAAAATATTCGTAATAAAAGCAAATAATTTGCTTGATGCTTGTAGAGCGCTAAGGTGTAACATTTTCGATTGGACATTTTTATGGAGCTGTAGCTAAATCTGAACCGATGTGTCTTATTTTCATCACAGATGCAACAACAACGGTTTCTGTTACTTCCAATGTTTTGGGAGTTAGCAATTATAATACAAATCCATTTCGACAAACGAAGAACCCTGTTTGATATACATAAACTTATTTTATTTTCTTTGTTCATTTCCCACAAAAGTTTAGGTCTCTATTTTAAAATCTACTTTAAAGTTGCGAAACAATAAGAAATGAGTTTTAACTTACTAAAAATTTTGTCAAATATTTTTCAGTATTTTTTTGTACATATGTAACAAATATTATTCAAAAGAGAAACAACAAATTCAGTATATTGGAACTACGTAGGAAAACGAAACTCTAAATTACCAATTATTTGGTTTTGTGGAATTAAAATTTCTAGTTGTTTCTTCTTGTATTGCATCGAATACAAAAAACTGTATTTGTTATTCGAATTTATACATATTTAAGATTATAAAAATGAAGAAACATTTCCAAATATTTTTTATTTAATCGGAATATGCGTATAAAGGCTTTGAGTAAACATCCTGTTATTCATGTCCTATATAAATTAAAAACCCCAAAACTCTTTAGACATCCTATTTAAACCCATACTTTGTCAAAAAGCATATCCAATTTCCTGAATTTATCATAGATAAAAATGCGGGACAGAAGGGTTTATCGCCGAGGAATTTCATCGTTTTTGTGTAATATTTCTTCAAAATATATATCGAGGGCTTATATTCAAAAGTGGCTATGAACCATTTTCTCGAAAATTAGTTTTTGATGCCAAACTATTCTCAGATTTGAATGTCATCTGTCATATAAATTTGGAAAAGATTTTTTTCTAAAGCCATTTTTTTAATTTTCTGATTTGGCTATTCACTCACAGGTTAGTTTGTGACTGCAAAAGTGGCTATGAACATACAAATAATATAAATAAAATAGTTCAAAAATGCAGAAGCTATATGCCGAAGGTTGTAATTCGCTACAACGATTTTGTTTAAAGCATTTATCTAGATTGATGGCATATCGTACTATAGCATTTCAACATTTCGCCGTTAATTGCAATTTGGTTCCCAAGTTATCGGGCTAAAATAGGATAAATAGTGTCTGTAAAGTGAAAAATTGTGAAAAGTTTCTTTAGAAAACCGACGTAACTTTTTATTATATTGAGAACACCAAAATATTTCTTTGGCATGTGATTGCTGACTTCATGGGGAATATTTGTGTATGAAACGTTTCAAAATTATGAATGACGAAATTTAAAATATAACGGCGAATTTTGGATTTTTCATCAATTCCAGCGATTTTCGCGACTGTATATATATATATATATATATATATATATATATATATATATATATATATATATATATATATATATATATATATATATATATATATATATATATATATATATATGTTACAAGCGACCAATCTGACGGATGAAGCAGGAATCTCTAAATTCGCTATGTACATCACAGAAAATGCGTTTTCTATACAACATTGCCAAGATTTCATGAAAAAAGTTATGGAGTTTACAATAAATCTTATTCTTATTTCAACATTCATAGTGCTCAATTTTAAACATACAAAAGTGGCTATGAACCATGAAACCGCGAATAATAGGAAATTTCGAAAACTTTTTAATCGTAGCAATTAGTAATCCTTTTTATATTAAACTGTAGAAGAACGGTTAATAATTTCTCTCCAAATTAAGAAGAAAATCAGTTTTTTCGCTCTCCTGAAAAGTTATGTTTTTGTTCATAGCCACTTATGAATATAAGCCCTCGATATGTATCTATGTAATTTCAAGCAACTAGTTAAAAAAAGAAGTTCAACACTCAGCAGACACTTTTCTGCTATTACAGCTGTTTTTTTGGCATAACAACAGTTTTCTGCAACCTTACATCACCATTCACACTGCTAAAGAGTTTGCAGTCTGCTAAAATTAGCTGTTGTTAATTAAAATATAAAAATATATAAGCGTTCATAAGCGAGTTTAGCTCGAATTTTCTTTTATATTAGCTTGGGACAATATGCGTATCATATATATTGCTAAAAACAGCAAACAGCTGTTTACCATCTCAGCAGATACAAATCTGTTGTCTCTTTTTTAACAGCAGAAAATCTGCTCTTTCAGTAGCCTTTCTGCTTTCTTTTACTGGCATATTCCTTTGAGTGTACTGATAGATGGATTACTGAAATGCAATTTTGCCGACACTGTCTGCCGGACGAATGTATCAAAATATTTCTCGAAGATCCTGGCAATAAAATATGAGTGGTTTCCAAACACTCCACTTAAAAATTCCTAAAAAATTGAAAAATTTACTAAGTATGAGTAAAGTTTCATTTTTTCATAGTAAATAGTTCATTTACTAGATAAAGGGTAGTAGATTTACTTAAAAACATTTCTTTGGATCTAATAAAAAATTCTTACAATTGAGTAAATTCAAACTTACGTGTAAGAATATTTTCAAGGTTTTAAGTGAGAAAAAAATCTGAAATTTTTTGTATGGAAAAAATTCCATTTAGGAAATTTTAACTTAAAAATGTGTTTTTTTCTAAAATGAAGTTAAAATGTTTACTGAAAATTATGCCGAGTTCTTGATATATTTAAGTATTAATGAACTTATAAAAAGCATTTGAAATTAAAAAAAATATTAATCTATGAAGCAATTTTCGTTCGTTTCTTAAATATTTTACGAATTATTCTAAACAACCACTGCGAAGGCGTCTATTTTTTGCTCAACTCCTTATGGCAGAGGTATCATGAAACTTTTGAGATATATTTCATGTTGTCATTTTTTGTATCAGTTTTGCATACTCTGAAGTAAAACTGTTTGTTTGATTTTTTAGTTAAATTGAACTTATTTAAAATAAAATTTTCCTCAGTTTAAGTAAAAATTTACTCGTTTTGAGGAAAAAAATCAGCAAAATTGTCCTCAGTTTGAGTAAATATTTGCTTGATTTGAGTAAACATTTACTTAGTTTTAGGAAATTTTCAGCAAAATTTTACTAAAATTTAGTAAAAATTTACTTAGTTTTAGAAAAATTTTGCTTAAATTTAGTACAAAAATTACTTGGTTTTAGGAAAAATTTACTTAGATTTAGGAAAATTTCAGCTAATTTCTACTTATATTTAATAAAAATGTACTTGGTTTCCTAAATTTTAGTTAATTTTAACTAATTATAGGGTTAACTTTTTTATGAGTGTAGATGAAAACCCCCCCCCCAGGGGAAAATCCTGCGCACGGGCCTGTCCGATCCTTACGAAAATTGGCACAGGTTCTGATTTAGATATAGCTCCCATACAAATGTGCTCCCGATTTGACTTTTTCCGCTCTATAAACCATATAGATTCTCTAGATTTGCTTCAAATTTGGCACAGTACTTTTTAATTAGACTAGAAACATCTTTGTTGAAACTGAGTCAGATCGGTTTAGGTTTAGACATAGCTCCCATACAGATTTCTCTTTCGATTTGACATTTTCCGCTCTAGAGACCACATATTTCAATCGATTTTCTTCAAATTTGACACAATACGTTATTTTTTAACAAGATGCACCTACCTCGAAGTTGGATATCACCGTTCTAAGTTTTTATATAACCCCGATAGAAATGTCCTTTCGATTATGCGCTCCAGAAAGAAATCACAAACTTTAACTGATCGGTCCATGAATAGGGCACATAAAAAATCCTTGCCGATTTCTCCTTTTTCATCGAATTGAATTGTAAAGTGGAGGGTATAATATAGTCGGTTCGGCCTGACTATAGACTATATATATATATATATATATATTCCTTACTTGTTCTTATTGTGACATAAAAATATTTCAATAGATCAGATTTCTCAAAGGATATAGGTATTTCTCATAGACTATATTAGGTCACGACTTCGCAAATTGTCATCGACCATAAAACTAATAATTCGTAATGAATTATTCAATTAGTATTACCTCTTCGTTGAAAATAGGTGGCATTATTTTTCTGGTAGATATTGTCGAGTAGATGAAGAATTTGTATTCTAAATTTCCCAGACACACCCAAAATCTTGAGTTACGGGTAACAAACAGTATTTGTACCTTTGCACGTTTAAAAGCCTCTATTGCACCACTTTGGGAATTCGATTATTTTTTGGAAAACTTGGCCCGCAATTCCTTCCCTTTTCCACATTTTTCCCATTAAAAGCACGAATCTCGAAAATCAATTTATTTTAGTTTACTAGCTACTATCGTTTCACTGGTAAAATTTGTATCCCTTTCACCCATTGCAACCTCTAAAAGTGTGGATCACATTCATAGGCGTAGGAATGGGATACTTATTTTAACAAGGTAAATAAATATTCCCCTTCAATCCTTATCAGAAAAATATTATCTATATACATATATAAAAGAGTTGCGTGATTGAGTGACTGATCACTCCCCAGACCAAACGGCTAGAGATAGAATCATGAAATTTGGTGTGTACATTTCTCTTACAGTGTAGAGGTGTGATAAGACGGGATTTTTCGAAATTCGTACTTTTAAGGGGTAAAACGACGTAAAAAGGGATAAAAATGGTACCACCACAACGACCAAACGGCTGTGCCTAGAATCTTGAAATTTGGTATGGATATTCCTCTTGCGGCATGAAGACAACACAAAAAATGTCATTGCAAAATTCGTACATTTGGGGGGTCAAATGGGACAAAAAGGGACACAAATTGTACCAACAACATGGCTGAAGCTAGAATAATGAAATTTGGTATGTACATTTCACTTACAGCAAAGAGATCAGATTTGAAAGGAGTTTTTCGTAATTCGTACTTTTAAGCGATAAAATGTGTTAAAGAGGGATAACAATTGAACCACCGCAATGACCAAACGGCTGGGACTAGAATCTTGAAATTTGGTACAAAAATTTCTCTTATAGCTTCAACGCGCCCAAGAAAATATTTTTAAAAATTCGTACTTTTTGGGGGTGAAATCGGGAAAAAAGTTATAAAAATAGTACCACCGCAATGACCAAACGGCTGGGCCTAGAATCTTGAAATTTGGTATGCACATTTCTCTTATAGCATGAAGACATCCCAAAAAATATCATTTGTAAAATTCGTACCTTTGGGGGGTCAAATGGGACAAAAAGGGACAAAAATTGTACCAACAACATGGCTGAAGCTAGAATAACGAAAGTTGGTATGTTTGGTATATTTATCTTACAGCGAAGAGATCAGATTTGAAGAGAGTTTTTCGTAATTCGTACTATTACCCTATAATATGGGTTAAAGAGGGATACAAATTGTACCACTGCAATGACCAAACGACTGGGACTAGAATCTTGAAATTTGGTAAAAAATTCTCTTATAGCTTCAACGCGCCCAAGAAAAATTTTTTCAAAATTCGTACTTTTTGGGGGTGAAATCGGGTAAAAAGGGATAAAAATAGTGTCAATAAAATGGATGGAGTTGAAACCATAAAATTCGATGTGTACATCCCTCAAAACCCTTAGAAACGCAAAATGACAGAATCTTTTTAAATTCGTACTTTTAGTAGGTAAACGGGGGATAGGGGATAAAAAAGGTACCAACAACACGGATGACGCTACAATAATGAAATTCGATAAGTATATTCGTTTTACAGCCCAAATCACTGATGACGACATTTTTCCAAATATGTAATTTTAAGGGATTAAATGGGATAGAAATTGTACCACCATCCTGACCAAAGGGCAGGGCCTAGAATCTTGAAATTTGGAACGGGCATTACTTTTACAGCACGAATGCGACTAAGAAAATATTTTTCAAAATTCGTAATTCTTGTGAGTGAAATTGGGTAGAAAGGGATAGAAAATGGTACCAATCAAACAGACGGAGCTGGAATCATGAAAATCGAATGCCTACAAACGCAAATTGAAGGAATTTTTCGAAATTCATACTTTTAAAGGGTAAACGAGAAAAGCGGGATAAAAAAGGTGCCAACAACATGGATGACGCTACAATAATTAAATTCGGTGCGCATATTCGTCTTACAGTGTAGATGAGTAATAACAAGGAATTTTCCGATATTTGTACTTTTAAGAGAAATTGTACCACCGCCAAATTGTACCAAAATACTGTGCATAGAATTTTGAAATTTGGAACGCATAGTTCTCTTATAACGCGAATACGACCACGAAAATATTCTTCATTAATTTAAACTTTTAGGTGTGAAATTGGGTAAAAACGGATAACAGCGGTACCAATCATGAAATTCGGTTTGTACATGCATAGAAACACAAAATTAATATATTTTTTCGAAATTCGTACCTTTTTAGATCCCTATGGTACCAACAACACGGCTGAAACTAGAATCGTGAAATTCGGTGTGTATATTCCTCTGACAGTGTTGACGCGAAACATTAACTGATTATCAATATTTATACTTTTGTATATGTACTTTAAAGGGGGAAGCGGATAAAAAGTGGTGTAAATGATACCAACCAAAATTGGGGATTTGGAATAAAGATAGTACCAACCAAAGTTTTCAGCTAGAATATGAAAAGAAATTCGGTGTGTACATATCTCCGAGTACATAAATTAATGTTTCGAAATTTGTATGTTTAAGGGCACAAACGGCACAGAAAGAGTTATGTGTAAACATTATAGTCATTATCCCCGATAAAATGAAAGATAGATTTTGTGGATAGATAGAAAAAATTTTAAAATCTTGAATTGCAACTAATTTTAACCATATGTATGGAAGTTATGTCAGTTTTATTTTGATCAAAGCTTATGTCAATTTGCGTGGAAAGTATAGAAGTTATATTAGGTTTAATTTTACGTACGGGTCGTTTGTTTTTGAATATGGACTATACGTGTGTGGGTACCATAAGATGTATATCAATTTCCCCATTTTCGAATTTAAACTAAGTTTGGGAAAATAGTACTATGTGTAGAGTTTGAATAAATTCTTTAAGTCCCTTCCAGAGTCATCGTGTATACCAGCGAGCCAGACATACGTGAAAGGGACTTGGGACATACTTATGGTTTTAAATATCTCCTTCAATGCGTTACACTTTTATTCTATCCCTAATGATATTTTCACAGCTTAAGAAAGAAACGGGCAAATAATTTTCTACTTTATATGATTTTTTGTAGAAAAATTGTTTCCATTTTGTGCCTATAAATTAAACTATTGGCTACGTATAAACGCTGAAAGTGATATCCTTAAAAACAGTTTGAATACTGATACAAACTACTGTCTTACCATACCATATTTCCGCGTACGAAGTAGCGGGTAGTTGCTAGTGAAGTATATAAAAGGTCAGTGCTGTATTGAAAAAACGTTTTGTTTCGTATGATGAAATTTTGGTCCCAAGATGATTAGATGACGATTAGTAAATGAATTGTCTGAATTTGATAGATGGGAAAAGCAAATTTCTGTTTTAGTCAATCTCATAACTCAAAAAGTGGACGAGGCTCGGTGCCTCAAAGAAGATCAATTGGTAATTACTAAAGATTTGCAATCAATTTAGAAATATAAGAACGATTCTTAAGTTTCGTAGATTGTAAGTAGATATGCCGATTCTCTGCATACATTATATTGATTTTCGTTTTTGGAAAAATAAGATAGAAAATATTCCAATAGTCGGACATTCTATGATTGGACTTAGAAAAGACATAAGTCATTTTTCTTCTCTGCCTGGCACACAAATTAAATTTGGTAATTGTCGAATCAAGGAATCGCTGACAGCGAAAGCTAAAACTTAGCTAAGATTCACAATGTTTTTTTTCAATTTGTCCTTCGAACGAATAAAGTAGTAACTGCTGATGATATTCGACTACAATATAAATATTTGTATCAACAAAATTGTCAAAAAAATATTATGTTTTGACTTTGTTGGACCTCAATAACCATAAATTTGACATACACTGGATAATTACCCAGGCTAAGTCTAATATTTTAAATATAAAATTATTTCTTCAAAATTTGTTTTCTTAAAAACATTTATATTGCTGTTGGCGAAAAATTTAAGAAATATTTTTCATTTTGAGTGAAATTTTAACTTTTTATTTAACTTTTTTGTTATCGCAGCTTATTCAGGCTTAAAGAAAAACAGCCCTAATAATTAATTATTATTTATTCCATTTTGACAATTTTTATGTTTCTTATGAAAGCTTGTAACAATTCTACGTTTATTTTGAACTGGGATATTGTCATTGCTCAGGATAATTTTTTATCTTTATTTATAGAATGCACACTTTCAATATCATGATTTAAATATGAATTAATTTTTTACCTTTCATGTAATTTTCTCCCTTGAATAAATACAAAGCATAAAAACAAATTCTGAGTTTAGCTGCGAAAAATCTCAAAAAATAAACAAAAATTTTTTAATAAAAACTATATCCTCCCTAGCTATGGCCCTCCCCAGCAGAAATATATTGCTACGCTTATGATCACATTATGTTGCGCACTCACGCCGTTTACTTGGTACCATTTGTATCGCTCTATTCCCATTTACCCCCATAAAAGTACGAATTTGAAAAAAAATATTTTAGTTTACGTGTCTACTAAATTAAAGGAATGTACGCTGGACCGAATCCGCTCACATTCTATCCCAACCGATCAACAACTTGGACGTATACTGGGAAAATTTGGACGTCCTAGCTCATTTCGATTAGATGCTAGCGTGCTTTCATCAGACGGACGGACATGACAAGATCATCTTAGAATCGAACAAAAATATATATCGAGGACTTATATTCAGAAGTGGATATGAACAAAAACACTACTTATCAGGAGAGAGAACAAAATAATATTCTCATTAATTTTAAGCGTAATTATTAATCATTCTCCTATAATTTAATCTAAAGATGATTACTAATTGTTACAATTAACAACATTTCAAAATAAGCACATAGCCATTTATGTCCAAATATATAAATAAGATTTAATGAAAACTCGATAACGTATTTCATGAAATGTTGGCAATGTTGTGTAGAAAATGAATTTTCTGGGATGTACATTTGTATATCTTTTTTTTACAAAAAAAGTGGATATTGCGGTAGGATACGGTAAACAAAAACTACAAATTGGATACTCTTGCAAAATTTTCATTTCAGCGGGAAATAGGCTAAAATGATGTTCATGCATGAATTTTTTTGATTTTCTCGCGATCTAGAAAACGGATCCGACTGATTTTTTGATTGTGAAATTTGCGGTTGCAATGGCGTATATTTTAACTTTCTCCATCCAGGAAACTTTTCTGACACAAATATTCCCCATGAAGTCAGCAATCACTTGCCAAAAACATTTTGGTATTCTCAATATGATAAAAAGTTACGCGGTTTAAAAAAAAATTCACTAATATTTTTATTTTTACTTTACAGCCACTATTGTTTAAACAAAGTCGTTGTAGCGAATTATAACCTTAGGTTATATGCTGCTCCATTTTTGAACTATTTTATTTATATTATTTTTATGTTCATATCCACTTTTGCAGTCACAAACTAAAGTAGCCAAATAAAAAAAATGGCTTTAGAGAAACATTTTTTTCTCTAAATTTATATAACATCCAAGTCTGAGAATAGTTTGGCATCAAAAATTAATTTTCGAGAAAATGGTTCATAGTCACTTTTGAATATTCTTTATAGGCCTCAGTTCGATATTTCGGAATAACAAGCTTAGTATGTGGCGGGAAATATAAAAAAGTAATAGACCTGTTTTCTTCAAGACTAGTTATCCAGCTGTGATAACAAAAACCTAAACAAAAATAAAAAAATTTACTCAAAATATATTTTTTAAATTGTCGCAACAGCAATATCAATGTGAAAAAATAATAATCCAGTGTAAGTCAAATTTATGGTTATCAATTCTATGTGGAAATCCATTTGTTATTTTGAGTTAAAAATTAACTCTTTATTACCTTTTTTATCATTTTAAATTGTTTTTATTTTTTTGTGATAATTTTTTATTTTGAGTTAAAAATTAACTCTTTATTACCTTTTTCCATGCTTTATATAAGGTTACTTTCTATATATGTTTGTGTGCCACAAAATTTGAAATCAATTTTTGAAAGCTTTTTTCTCAACCAATTTTGCTCAAATTTTGCACATTTTCGATGACAATACAAGGAAATGGAAAAATTTGACCAATTGGACAAAGGGGCGTGGCACCTCCCATACGAAGTTAAAACCTATTATTGAATATAGTCAGTTCTATGACACCTAGAGTGCTGTAATTTTGTGTAAGTGCATCTACCATCAATGTGCGTAGTTCTGCCAAAAATGGGCGGTATTGGAATAGTGGGCGTACGACCTCCCATACGAAGTTAAAACATATTATCGAATAGTGTCAGTTCTATGACACGTATAGTGCTCAAATTTTGTGTAAGTGCATCTAGCATCAATGTGCGTAGTTGCGCCTAAAATGGGCGGTAATGCAAAAGTGGGCGTGGCACCTCCCATATGAAGTTAAAACCAAAATTACACCTACTGTAATTTTGTGTAAGTGCATCTAGCATTAATGTGCGTAGTTGTGACAAAAATGGGCGGTAATAGAAATGTGGGCGTGGCACCTCCCATACGAAGTTAAAACCCATTTTCGAATATATGCCGTTCTATGGCAGATAAAAAACTGAAATTTTGCAGTAATTTTTCCTTCTACAAAAGATAACTAAAAAAGAATTTCTAGGCCCAATAGAATTATGCTTGCATAAAGCATGGATTTGAAAAAAAAATTTTTTTTTGATTTACTAGTTTATCATTTTAAATTGTTTTAAATTCAAAAATGCTAAAAGTTGTCGACTTTGGGCTAAATTCTAAAATATCAATGTTATTATCTCAAAATAGTTTTTTTGTCCTTGCCTAATTTGAATTTTTACAGAACTCAAAAAAGTTTACTAGAACAAAAATTATTGAATTTTGGCCAATGAAATATGATTCGGAACCACGTACAAAGTCTCACCCAATGCCACACTATAGCCGGAAATGCGAATCTTTGTAATTAGCTATAAGCGTTATGTTCAACAATAGGAATCGGCTGATATACGTATGAAACTATAGGCAAAATGGAGTTTGACGTTTTTAGTTTTTCATTTTCTCATTCACAGAAATACAAATTTCCAAAGGATACAATTTTTTCAAAAATTATTTTATATACTTGTTCGGACCCTGTGATAACGGTATTAGTGTCAAATTAAAGAGGCGGATATCTATTGAAAATACTTCAAAAACCATGCTTCGTCTGTATTAGTTCAGCATTGACATCTATTTCAAGTTTACCCCTTAGTTTTTCTAGTTTATTCATATCTTGTTTTTCATGAAACGAAGCATTAAATGGTTGTTAACACTAAACTAATACAGATAGATGCTTGAAATTTAAAGTATTTTTAGCACATATTTTCTTCTTTGATTTAAAATAAAGGGTGATTTTTTTGAGGTTAGGATTTTCATGCATTAGTATTTGACAGATCACGTGGGATTTCAGACATGGTGTCAAAGAGAAAGATGCTCAGTATGCTTTGACATTTCATCATGAATAGACTTACTAACGAGCAACGCTTGCAAATCATTGAATTTTATTACCAAAATCAGTGTTCGGTTCGAATCGACAAATTTTGTTCAGCGATGAGGCTCATTTCTGGTTGAATGGCTACGTAAATAAACAAAATTGCCGCATTTGGAGTGAAGAGCAACCAGAAGCCGTTCAAGAACTGCCCATGCATCCCGAAAAATGCACTGTTTGGTGTGGTTTGTACGCTGGTGGAATCATTGGACCGTATTTTTTCAAAGATGCTGTTGGACGCAACGTTACGGTGAATGGCGATCGCTATCGTTCGATGCTAACAAACTTTTTGTTGCCAAAAATGGAAGAACTGAACTTGGTTGACATGTGGTTTCAACAAGATGGCGCTACATGCCACACAGCTCGCGATTCTATGGCCATTTTGAGGGAAAACTTCGGAGAACAATTCATCTCAAGAAATGGACCGGTAAGTTGGCCACCAAGATCATGCGATTTGACGCCTTTAGACTATTTTTTGTGGGGCTACGTCAAGTCTAAAGTCTACAGAAATAAGCCAGCAACTATTCCAGCTTTGGAAGACAACATTTCCGAAGAAATTCGGGCTATTCCGGCCGAAATGCTCGAAAAAGTTGCCCAAAATTGGACTTTCCGAATGGACCACCTAAGACGCAGCCGCGGTCAACATTTAAATGAAATTATCTTCAAAAAGTAAATGTCATGGACCAATCTAACGTTTCAAATAAAGAACCGATGAGATTTTGCAAATTTTATGGGTTTTTTTTTTTTTTTAAAAAGTTATCAAGCTCTTAAAAAATCACCCTTTATATATACCGATGCCTTAGGATGATAATAAGTACTAAAAGTAATTTTTGGAAGATTGTATCCTTTGAAACTTTTTATTCCTTTTAAAAACTAAAAACACCAATTAACTCTTTTTCACCTATAGTTTCAGATGTATATCATCTGGTTCAAGTGTACACTGACGGACAGTGTTATATTCCAACTAGAGTCACCTATGGTGAAAGTGGTTGCAGGTTTTATTATAGTCCCATACAAGATTTCTCTCAGACACATACTTTTACAAATTGACAGAAACGTCATATTAGAACCCATAAGAAAACTCTTCCGTTCACTTTTTTCGCTGAATTAAATTGTGGGGTATAAGGTACAATTGAAGGGTATAAAGTCGACAACGCCCAACTATAGCCATTCCTTACTTGTTTTAAATTGGTTCTAGTTTGGAGATTTGTTTCTTATATCTTATTCTCGATTATAAAGTAAGCTGGCTTATAAGCTGTAAACGACTAAATAATTAATTGTTAGTTTCCATATTTAGTATACGAATTTTGTAAGTCGTAATGAATGACGAAATAACAGTATATTTCGTCAGTGATTTGCATAGTTCTTTTATTAAATACTAGCTGGCCAATATGTACTAGGAGGAATAATCTACAATTTCAAAAATTTCAAAATACAGTAACGATTAGTGATATTATTCGCTTTTAAGTTATCGTTAAAACAACTTTCATAAATCTTTGTTTGTGGAGTCCGTTTCGGAAGTAATTTTTTTATGGCTACTATATTATGAACCGATGTGACTTTCACAATGTATGTTTCCAGCTGAAATATAAAGTGTTCTGCCAAATTAGATCTGAGAGAAAAAAGTTAAGTCGGGTAGGATTTTTATATGAGGATTATTTTTGGGTTCTGATGAAGACTTCAGCACAACCTATGGTCTTAAACCAAAATAAATGACAAGACATACAACATAACAGACCAACTATATATACATACAAACAACAACAATACACACGAGGTACAGTGAAGACGGGACATACCGTACAACAACAACCTTTGCATTGTTGCGAGCGATGCGAGCACATGCACAACATTGAATTGGCAAAGTGAGATTTTTAGTGTGTCGACTTAGTTCGGTGGAATATTTTGTTTATCAGCGTTTCTCATTTGAAATATGTGACCGCTGGTACTAATATGAACCCTGATTTAAGTCAAAGACATACATTCGTTGCGAAAGTTCTGATGAGATGGGGTAGCGCCCATCGAAACTGCGCAGTCAACTTTTAGCTGCAACAATAAAGGTCTCACTTTGCCTTTTTTGCTAATTTTTGGGTTCTGCTGAAGACTTCAGCACTACCTATGGTTTTAAACCAAAATAAATGACAAGATTATATTAAAACTTGAAAAAATGTGGCCCACTCTCACCAGAGATGTTTTTAATTGAAATAAATGTGTTTTGCAAAATGAGAAGAAGGTCGGTTAAAATATATAGTTTATAGAGCGGAAAAAGTCTAATCGGGAGCGACATAATTATTTGATTTAGTTTAAGTAGGTTAAAATATGTGATTTTCAGAGCGGAAAAAATCAAATCGGGAGCGAAATGTGTATGGAACTTATACAGCTGTGGTCAAAAAAATATCAGCGAGTTTAACTTCGAATGTCCTAAAGGTTTTTACGGTGATCGAAATAAAAAAATAAGTTTTTGTAATTTTGTGATTAAGCCTTTAGAACAATTTATTTCAAAAATTAGACAAGTCAAAAAACTAAAAAAAAATCACTTTAATTGAACACTTTTTTGAATAATAACTCATTTCCTTGAATTGAATACTTAGTTGTACTGAATCGATTGGTGTATTTGGGATAATTGTCCTGCTAGAACATCCATTTAAGGGGAATTCCATATTCTGCATACGCAAGCATAATATTTTGCAGTATTTTCACGCACTGGGCAGAGTCCATGGTAGTTCTGGACCATTGTATTTACCCAACCCATATTATGAAAAAGTCGCCCAAGCATTTACTTTTCATCTTCCACGTTAGACAGCTTTGGTACTACACCTGGAGACGTATTGTGTGTTCTGTGGGCGTGTTAAAAGCTATCGAGACCCTGTCCCACCATACAAAATAATTTATGATTCGCTCGGCGACTGCAAGTGTTTTTTGTGAATTGCAATTTTCAACAACATATCAGAATGTCTTTTATTTTTAAGTGGGACTTTTTTCGGACTTCTGGCATATTTATGTTTTCTTAGTATTCTTCGAACATTTTAAATAGGAATATATTAAATGGTCACATATTGTTTTTTATTTCTGTGGCAGGTACAAGTGTTTTTACTAGACATTATTATTCTGCGAATGGTTATATGGTGATATAAGCGGTTTTCTGTCACGTGTTTTAGAATTTTCTTCACATAATATCGAATTTAAAACAACATAAAACTTAACTACACTATTTGATTTTCCTTCAGATTTTAACATTTTTATATACACACCGAACTGTAAGCTTCTACCTGTAGCCATTTGGTCGGTACCAATTTTATTTCTTCTTGACTCTAAAAGAGTGTCACAATTTGGCGTGTTAACGCTAGCCATTCTTATCCCCTTTTCTCCTCTTAAGACACAGCCGTATTGTATTGCCGTCAGGAACTGTTTTGGCAAAATTTGCCGAAAATTTTCTTTATAGGATGTGGGTTAAATATTCGAAATATTAGGGGTTATTGGGGATATTTTATATCCTTGTTAGTGAGTAATTTTCCCTCTAGACCCATTTCACACATTTTCAATCCCAACTGATCTAAAACTAGAAGACGTATTCTTGGAAAATTTTGACGTCCTGGCTCCTTTCAAATCCATTGCGAAATTATGTCACATCGCTCCATGTTTTGATATTGCCCCATACAAAAGACCCACATAATTTTGGTTTAAATTGTACTCTGGTCCTAAAATTTAGTTCATTATACCCTACACTAGGGTATTATGTCTTTCTGCATTAGTTTGTAACATCCAAAAGGAATCGAGATAGATCCATTGTTAAATATGCCGATCGACTTAGAATCTCTTTTTGAATCGATTTAGCCACGTTCGTTTGTCCGTCCGTCCAATTTTTGTAAACAAACTACAGGTCGCAACGAATGTCCAATCCTAAAAAAATTGGCACAAGTACGTTTTACGGCCCAAGGACGAACCCTGACGATATAGCTCCCATACAAATGTCGCTTTCGCTTTGACTTCTTTCGCTCTAGAAACCACATTTGCTTTAAATTTTACATAGTACCTTATAATTCAGATTTAGATATAGCTACCATACAAATTTCGCTCTCGACTTGAAACTCCAGACTCCAAATTAGTTCAACAATTTTACTCCAGTTTAGTAAAAATTTCCGTAAAGTAGGAAAATTATCTAAATATGAGTAAAGTTTCTTCTTTCAAAGTCATAGCAAATTGTTCATTTACTAGAAATAGGGTAGTAAATTTACTTAAACACATTCCTTTGGATCTTATAAAAAATTCTTATAGTTGAGTAAATTCATAAGGAAAAAATTGAGAAATTTTTTGTATGGAAAATTCCATTTAGGAAATTTCTACTAAAAATATGTTGTTTTCCTAAAATTAAGTTAATGTGTTTGCTGAAATGTATGCCGAGTTCTTCATACATTTAATTATTAATGAACTTATA
The DNA here is from genome assembly GCA_947397865.1 of Polietes domitor. Classification (NCBI taxonomy): domain Eukaryota; kingdom Metazoa; phylum Arthropoda; class Insecta; order Diptera; family Muscidae; genus Polietes; species Polietes domitor. The sequence goes on from OX377618.1 coordinate 31,768,556, forward strand.
AAAATCACATCAAATTTGTTCCTGATTTCCCATTTTCCCTGCATTCAAATGTAATTGGGTTTCGGACTTTAGCCTTTCCTTACTTGTTTTGGTGTTCACTTTTGTTCACTATGAGTTCAGGTTTGGTATTGGTAATGGCGAATTTCCCGGTGCGGGAATTCCCGAACTCTATCTGCTACTGATACAATATTTTATTTCAACGTATGACATTATAGAACTACAAATAAATTACGGCACATTAACATATTTAATACAATTCCTCACAAAAAGATTTGTATTATAGTTTGGCACCAAAGCTTCAGTATCAACGTTTCCTTTGAAATGACAAAAGCTATCAGTAAGATAAAGTAGATTCGCAAGAAGCATAGAAATGTACTGCTTTACATTACCTTTGTGCATGTATTAAGGTGGAGCGAGGTTTTTGGCGCATAGTTTAAATTATTGGAAAGTTTGAATCGTGGATTCTGGAAGTCCATTTTTCGACCACATTTGCATGAGATTGGTTCGTACCTTGGCAATAGTTCGCACAATCTTGACTTCCAATGCGGCCAAAGTTTCCGGGTTGTTCGCATAAACTAAAAAACACGGGAGAAAATAATCGCGGATTACTACAAAAAAAAAAAGAAAAACATTTACAATTTTTTCTTTTACTTAAATTTTTTACGGTTTTTATATATTGTGTTAATAACACAGTGCAACACGAAAAAAAATAACCATATACGGACACCGCTACATGATAAAAGACCAAAAAAAAAAGACCCGTGTTTTTTTTCCCCAAAGTCATGCACTTTTTTTATGGGCCCCCAGAGATTTGAGGCCTCGGTGTAATTTTTGGAAAAAAGTGATCATATTCTCAGGCTCATATCTTGCAAACCGTTCGGAATTTTGATTTACTCTCTGAGGCAAAGTTCTAGCTCTTGTCATAAAGAACAAAAATTGTGAACATATAAAATCAAAAAAATCAAGGTCAAAATCGCAAAAAACTTAAAAAAAATTCGATTTTTTTAACCTTTTTTCCCCTGTTCAGGTCCATAGGTAGCAAACCGTTGAAAATTCAGGGAAACAATCAACTACAAAAATGTACCTAAGATCTCAATAAACAACTTTCTAGAACATATGAACTTCCTAGGAATTATTCTTAACACCGTTTAGGTAGCGCTTAGGTAGCCGCAAAAGTGAAAAATTTTCCAAAAATTAGATTTTTTTCCTTTTTTGCCCTGTTCAGGTCCATAGGTAGCAAACCGTTAAAAATTCAAGGAAACAATCAACAACAAAAATGTACTTAAGATTTCAATAAACAACTTTCTAGAACATATGAACTTCCTAGGAATTATTCTTAACACCGTTTAGGTAGCGCTTAGGTAGCCGCAAAAGTGAAATATTGTTTATTTCAGTATTTCTTACCCACACGACATCATCGATGCCATTCAACAAACAACAACAAAGTCGTCGGTCCAAAAATTTGCACTAACAAAACACATGACAATTCAAAGCAGCGAAGTAGTCGCAATCCATTTGTAATTTCAAGAGTAACTTTGATTCATCGCTTGATGAAAATCATTCAATGGCATGGATTTACCTTCAGCGTGTATGCACCAGGGTCTTGGGAGGGGATCGAGACGCGGAACCGGAAGCAAGGGAATGGGTGAAAGAAATGCTGTATTATTTTGAGAAAATCGGCACATCGATGACCTTAAAGCTGCATTTTCTTCATTTTCATTTTGACGATTTTATTAAACAACTCCCTACCGAATCCGATGAGCAAGGAGAACGGTTTCACCAAACCACAATGCCCATGGAAAAACGGTACAAAGGCAAAAAACTCGACGCATTGCTTGCAGAGGTAATATCAATTTTATTGATCATTGTTTTGCATTCCTTTTTTGATTTCTTTTCTAATTCATTTCAGGTATGTTGGTGGAGTCACAAGATCACCCTGTATGATGTTAATGAAGTATATGAAGAAGAAAAAACTGATGGTGGAGGGCAGTCTGGAAGCAACGTGCCTCTGCACACCATAAGTTCTGAATCAGAGTCAGATTCGGACGATTCGGAGGACGATTTGGATCCACAACTTAAGAGAGTGCGATATGCAAGTCCAGGGCCATCAACATTATAAACATAATACGAATATTTTTTTATTATTTTTGTATTAGATAGCATAGTATGTCAATGTTGAAGTAAAGAAAAAACAAATGAAATTAAAAAATTTTTGGGAAATTTTTCAATTTTGCGGCTACCTAAGCGCTACCTAAGCGGTGTTAAGAATAATTCCTAGGAAGTTCATATGTTCTAGAAAGTTGTTTATTGAGATCTTAGGTACATTTTTGTAGTTGATTGTTTCCCTGAATTTTCAGCGGTTTGCTACCTATGGACCTGAACAGGGGAAAAAAGGTTAAAAAAAATTAAGTTTTTTGCGATTTTGACCTTGAAGATGAAGTTTTTTTGATTTTATATGTTCACAATTTTTGTTCTTTATGACAAGAGCTCTAGACCCATTTCACACATTTTCAATCCCAACTGATCTAAAACTAGAAGACGTATTCTTGGAAAATTTTGACGTCCTGGCTCCTTTCAAATCCATTGCGAAATTATGTCACATCGCTCCATGTTTTGATATTGCCCCATACAAAAGACCCACATAATTTTGGTTTAAATTGTACTCTGGTCCTAAAATTTAGTTCATTATACCCTACACTAGGGTATTATGTCTTTCTGCATTAGTTTGTAACATCCAAAAGGAATCGAGATAGATCCATTGTTAAATATGCCGATCGACTTAGAATCTCTTTTTGAATCGATTTAGCCACGTTCGTTTGTCCGTCCGTCCAATTTTTGTAAACAAACTACAGGTCGCAACGAATGTCCAATCCTAAAAAAATTGGCACAAGTACGTTTTACGGCCCAAGGACGAACCCTGACGATATAGCTCCCATACAAATGTCGCTTTCGCTTTGACTTCTTTCGCTCTAGAAACCACATTTGCTTTAAATTTTACATAGTACCTTATAATTCAGATTTAGATATAGCTACCATACAAATTTCGCTCTCGACTTGAAACTCCAGACTCCAAATTAGTTCAACAATTTTACTCCAGTTTAGTAAAAATTTCCGTAAAGTAGGAAAATTATCTAAATATGAGTAAAGTTTCTTCTTTCAAAGTCATAGCAAATTGTTCATTTACTAGAAATAGGGTAGTAAATTTACTTAAACACATTCCTTTGGATCTTATAAAAAATTCTTATAGTTGAGTAAATTCATAAGGAAAAAATTGAGAAATTTTTTGTATGGAAAATTCCATTTAGGAAATTTCTACTAAAAATATGTTGTTTTCCTAAAATTAAGTTAATGTGTTTGCTGAAATGTATGCCGAGTTCTTCATACATTTAATTATTAATGAACTTATAAAAATCACATCAAATTTGTTCCTGATTTCCCATTTTCCCTGCATTCAAATGTAATTGGGTTTCGGACTTTAGCCTTTCCTTACTTGTTTTGGTGTTCACTTTTGTTCACTATGAGTTCAGGTTTGGTATTGGTAATGGCGAATTTCCCGGTGCGGGAATTCCCGAACTCTATCTGCTACTGATACAATATTTTATTTCAACGTATGACATTATAGAACTACAAATAAATTACGGCACATTAACATATTTAATACAATTCCTCACAAAAAGATTTGTATTATAGTTTGGCACCAAAGCTTCAGTATCAACGTTTCCTTTGAAATGACAAAAGCTATCAGTAAGATAAAGTAGATTCGCAAGAAGCATAGAAATGTACTGCTTTACATTACCTTTGTGCATGTATTAAGGTGGAGCGAGGTTTTTGGCGCATAGTTTAAATTATTGGAAAGTTTGAATCGTGGATTCTGGAAGTCCATTTTTCGACCACATTTGCATGAGATTGGTTCGTACCTTGGCAATAGTTCGCACAATCTTGACTTCCAATGCGGCCAAAGTTTCCGGGTTGTTCGCATAAACTAAAAAACACGGGAGAAAATAATCGCGGATTACTACAAAAAAAAAAAGAAAAACATTTACAATTTTTTCTTTTACTTAAATTTTTTACGGTTTTTATATATTGTGTTAATAACACAGTGCAACACGAAAAAAAATAACCATATACGGACACCGCTACATGATAAAAGACCAAAAAAAAAAGACCCGTGTTTTTTTTCCCCAAAGTCATGCACTTTTTTTATGGGCCCCCAGAGATTTGAGGCCTCGGTGTAATTTTTGGAAAAAAGTGATCATATTCTCAGGCTCATATCTTGCAAACCGTTCGGAATTTTGATTTACTCTCTGAGGCAAAGTTCTAGCTCTTGTCATAAAGAACAAAAATTGTGAACATATAAAATCAAAAAAATCAAGGTCAAAATCGCAAAAAACTTAAAAAAAATTCGATTTTTTTAACCTTTTTTCCCCTGTTCAGGTCCATAGGTAGCAAACCGTTGAAAATTCAGGGAAACAATCAACTACAAAAATGTACCTAAGATCTCAATAAACAACTTTCTAGAACATATGAACTTCCTAGGAATTATTCTTAACACCGTTTAGGTAGCGCTTAGGTAGCCGCAAAAGTGAAAAATTTTCCAAAAATTAGATTTTTTTCCTTTTTTGCCCTGTTCAGGTCCATAGGTAGCAAACCGTTAAAAATTCAAGGAAACAATCAACAACAAAAATGTACTTAAGATTTCAATAAACAACTTTCTAGAACATATGAACTTCCTAGGAATTATTCTTAACACCGTTTAGGTAGCGCTTAGGTAGCCGCAAAAGTGAAATATTGTTTATTTCAGTATTTCTTACCCACACGACATCATCGATGCCATTCAACAAACAACAACAAAGTCGTCGGTCCAAAAATTTGCACTAACAAAACACATGACAATTCAAAGCAGCGAAGTAGTCGCAATCCATTTGTAATTTCAAGAGTAACTTTGATTCATCGCTTGATGAAAATCATTCAATGGCATGGATTTACCTTCAGCGTGTATGCACCAGGGTCTTGGGAGGGGATCGAGACGCGGAACCGGAAGCAAGGGAATGGGTGAAAGAAATGCTGTATTATTTTGAGAAAATCGGCACATCGATGACCTTAAAGCTGCATTTTCTTCATTTTCATTTTGACGATTTTATTAAACAACTCCCTACCGAATCCGATGAGCAAGGAGAACGGTTTCACCAAACCACAATGCCCATGGAAAAACGGTACAAAGGCAAAAAACTCGACGCATTGCTTGCAGAGGTAATATCAATTTTATTGATCATTGTTTTGCATTCCTTTTTTGATTTCTTTTCTAATTCATTTCAGGTATGTTGGTGGAGTCACAAGATCACCCTGTATGATGTTAATGAAGTATATGAAGAAGAAAAAACTGATGGTGGAGGGCAGTCTGGAAGCAACGTGCCTCTGCACACCATAAGTTCTGAATCAGAGTCAGATTCGGACGATTCGGAGGACGATTTGGATCCACAACTTAAGAGAGTGCGATATGCAAGTCCAGGGCCATCAACATTATAAACATAATACGAATATTTTTTTATTATTTTTGTATTAGATAGCATAGTATGTCAATGTTGAAGTAAAGAAAAAACAAATGAAATTAAAAAATTTTTGGGAAATTTTTCAATTTTGCGGCTACCTAAGCGCTACCTAAGCGGTGTTAAGAATAATTCCTAGGAAGTTCATATGTTCTAGAAAGTTGTTTATTGAGATCTTAGGTACATTTTTGTAGTTGATTGTTTCCCTGAATTTTCAGCGGTTTGCTACCTATGGACCTGAACAGGGGAAAAAAGGTTAAAAAAAATTAAGTTTTTTGCGATTTTGACCTTGAAGATGAAGTTTTTTTGATTTTATATGTTCACAATTTTTGTTCTTTATGACAAGAGCTAGAACTTTGCCTCAGAGAGTAAATCAAAATTCCGAACGGTTTGCAAGATATGAGCCTGAGAATATGATCACTTTTTTCCAAAAATTACACCGAGGCCTCAAATCTCTGGGGGCCCATAAAAAAAGTGCATGACTTTGGGGAAAAAAAAACACGGGTCTTTTTTTTTTTGGTCTTTTATCATGTAGCGGTGTCCGTATATGGTTATTTTGAAATGACTTCAAAAATGTTGCACAGTGTAAGCTAATGAAGAAATACCCTAGTGGGATAACAAGTAAGGAAAGGGTAAAGCAGGGCGTGGCCGACTATATGATACATCGGTTAAAATATATGGTTTCTAGAGCAGAAAAAGTCAAATCGGGAGTGACACTTTTATGAGGCCTATATCTAAATCTGAAACAACTTCCACTTCCAATACAATTTTTCCAATTGAAACATAAGGAAATTTGTGTGGTATAACGAAATTTGTGTGGGTGATATATCTAAATCTGAACCGATCTTGCCCAATTTCACCATAGACGTTTCTAGTTGAATTACTGTGTCAAATTTTAAGCTACGTTTGATACTGCGGGAAATGAGATCATTCATATTTGACGATTTTGGTTTTACGCGAAGTATAGATTTTTTATTCCGCCTCAGTTTGGAAGAGTTCACGATATCCTGAACAAAGCCAAATTTAATATTTTGTCACACATTATTTACCCGTATATTTTGCGTAAGAAAACTGAATTTCACAGAATAATGTGAGATCTATCAAAGGTCCACGCATATAGTTTTAGTCTGCTCTGCCAGCAACCACTTATTAGACCAAGTTTAATACGAACATGCTACAAAACGTGCTCCTCCCTAAAATACATAAGATATATGTAAATAAAATTTATTTTACATAAAGAAAGTGAATGAAAGCAAAGGTCCTTTTAACAAGATGACAGAGGATACACGCGCAGAAGAGAGACTGCGGTAAGCGAAGTGTTACTTTCCAAAGCATTTGACCGGTAGCCAGAGTGTTGTTAAGGTAATAGATAATGATGAACTTGTATGAATGAACGTTAGCATTGGTTGCGGCCATGGTGAACAATGTGTTTTATGTAGTGATGATAGCGCTTTCGAGTTGTTTACATGCTTGAAATGAATTTAGTTAATTTGTTGTCGCCTTTGTCATTATTACTGAAGGAAAATCCAAAGAAGAAAATGAGTAGCCTACTAACGAACATTTTTCTCTTTGCATAAAAAGGAAGACCAATCAGAGTAAAATAAATATTATTTAGAGTACAAGCTAATGGAAATACTCAAATAGAAGACCTACCTTTAGGCTGTATATCTTTTTGCCAACTAAAATAACCAAATCGCAGAATACATACTATAAAATGCGTTGATGGAATAGCTTTTTTTTATAGCTGTGTCCTATTTTCATTCAATTTCATTTTATGGCGATATTGGATTGGTATTGCTATCGACTGCTTCTTTGTAGAATTCCGTCCAACGCGCAAGTTATTGATCGACTGATGTAATCGCTGATCCACTTTTGGCTTTAAGGGGTGGTATATTTGGCTTGTTATTAGTAATTTGATTACCGATTCGTTTCCAAAAAAATAGTATGGGAGGGTTAACACGATATCTGAAAGAATTGTCGTGGAAAATTATACTATTTTTGACGGTAAATCTACTAGATATCTGACCGAATTCGGAAGTCGAAATACCCTCACTTTTGTCGGAGATGATCGATCTTCCAAATAACGAATTTTAACTCTAGTATTTTTTTCTGACAATAAGAATTCTCTCAGAGGTTAACTTACAACACTTTTCTCACTTAGTATAATGACCCCTTCGACGAAAACAACATAGACCACCTGGACTAAAGGTTTATTTTGCAAAAATGGTCTACTCAACATCCCCTTTCAGAATTATACTCTGTTCCAAAAATGCTTTTATAATATATGAATTCATTTCTGCACAGACAAAATTCAAAAATCCTCCAGAGTTAAGAGTTCTTAAAGAAGTCTTTTGGAAGTTTCTGTACAAGAAAAACAAAAAATCCTTTGAAATTTCGTAGAGAATTCGGAATGAAATCTGAGGGTTATGTCGGGCGACCCCAGACAATGTGCAGAATTATTTGACTTAAGAGAAAATCTGAAGATGTGGTTAGCAAGGATGTTCGTTTGGGCCGTGGCAAACTACTGTAAGAGTAACGAATATTCATAGCATCATACACAATATCAATGCTCTTATGCAAATTGTTTGTAACAGACACCTTCGAACCAAAAACTTGATTGCACCTTTTTCAACAGGTGAGATTAGTTTGCAAATGGATCCAAACAAGTTGTGAGCTCTGGAGCTCGAGGCCGTATGATCTCGAGCCTGAGTAAACAGTTATTGTAAATAGTCACTACAAAAATATAATATATTTATTTTTTTTATGAACTAATGTCCTCTATGATTTTAATTACTTTTCTATACAAGTAGCCCAATGTGTTTTCTATTACAAAAAATACAAATTCTTGAGAGATACACAAATTTAAAGATATGGAAGTTATATATGAAAACGGCAAGCAAGAATCTTCCAGTACTATTGTACGGCGAACAGTGGTTCAGAATCAAAATCCATCGGCTAAAATTCAATAACTTTTGTTCTAGTAGATATTTTTGAGTTAGACAAAGATCCAAGGATTATTTTGAGATATTAATATTAAAAATCGGGTATAGTTTAGAAATCGGTCCAAAATTATGTCTGTGTCGTATGTAGTTTGGTTGTAATGAATATTGTAAAAATATCGTTTTTGTATAAATGTCTGACTTTCAACCAACATAGCTTTTTTCCTTCAATAGCCTTTAACGAAATATATACATATTTGGAAAGGTTAAAGGGTTCCCCGTTTTTGTAGGGTAACTTTTGCCTGCACGAAATTGCACTCTTTGAATTGCAAAAAGTCAGATTTTTTATTTCCAAGACGCAATTTAGGCATTTTCGTCTCATTGACTTCTGAAAAGTTGGTACGCAGATAAAAAGATGAGTAAATTTTCTTTTATCCTCATGCTAAATTTTATAACAATCGGAGTTCATTTGCTGGAAATATGCCCAAAAAAACAAAATAATACCTGATGTAGCAGACATATAGTGTAAAAGACCCATTTTTTAGTTCCAAAACGCAATTTACACATTTTCGTCTCACTAACTTCTGAAAAGTAGGTACCCAGATAAAAAGATGAGTAAATTTCCTTTATCGTCATGCTAAATTTTATAACAATCGGAGTTCATTTGCCGGAAATACGCACAAAAAAATTACTAAATCAAGTGTTATTAGGGTTTTTTGGGCATAGTATCGGCAAATGCAGTATCAGTCACCTCATCGTAAAATCTCCAAACATTGGAGAATCTGGAATTTTTTCTCTCGAATACCCGTACTTTTCCCTTTATATAAATGTCTGATATAATCAAATTCGTCATCTTCTTTCAGCGAAGTATATACAAACAATCTCTAACATAAAATCAATAAATCAAAATTGTCCATGGACATCCACAATAAGAAAAACGCATGCGACTTAAATATTCGAAACATCTATAAATATACATCAACCTATGTAAACCGCAACATCTACAATCCATTAAAAATTTACATATGAATAGACATTATCAACCAAATGATTTCATTTCGTGCCCAGTCAACAAAACTTCACATGAAGGTCCGCCTGTATACAAGGGCTTCAGTTGCACTACAAGGAAGAACCGATGATCCCAAATGGAGTATCTCGAAATACGTGCTCGAATCTCCAGTAGATCTAGTGCGCACAAATTGCCAAATCCCGCTTTTTGGCCAAATAGAGATGGGTACGTAATCCAAATATGGACGTAATGCTCCATCGTCAAATTCAAGACAATCCTAAGAGGCAATGGATATGTAGACGACATTGATGATATATCCAACCAAAACCTTCTAGATATTTATTTTGAAGCTCTGGATGAACTTCAAAACTGCAAAAAGTGTTGGATATGATATTACGTCTACCGTATCAATGTTATGCACTGTGCATAACTATCAATTCCGCAATTGTTCTGATAGAAATATTTTTAAACGAATTTGAAATTGGCATAGCCTTAATAGATGAAACATTATTATATTATTATAATTATATTATTTATAAATTACGGCAGAGGACTGTTTCCATTACTCAAACGATTGGTATTAAACTTTTATTGAACAAACTGCTACTTTACAAGTTGTGCATAAGACCGATCTTAACTTAGGGTCAAATTTGTTTTAAAAGGCTGCTAAGACCAACATCAAAAAGCTCCAAATTATATAAAATAAAAATTTAAATATAATTCAAAAATTAAGAATGAGGTACAGTACATTTCACTGAGGAAATGCTGTTTCATCAGATTTGCATACTACAGTAAATAAAGTTAAAGAAGAACAATATAGGTCCACGTGTTTGTGGGTTACATAAAATAGCCGTTCCTTACTTGTTCCTTCCTGACTTTAGCTTTATATATTTATTTTTATATTTATAAATTTTTGCATTTGTTTGTTTTTGGTCATTATTGAAATAAATTAAAACATACCCCTGATTATAATGTAACCACCTCAGTGACGGAATATTACCGCATTGTATAAACCATGTTTCATGTGAGATCTGCATATGACTTTGTACAAACCACATACTCTGAATGGTCTACTAAATATGTCAATGGCTAAAACGAAGCAATTACATTGTGTGAGAAAACGATTGCAGATTAGATACACACAAGTAAATATTTAACTAACTTAATTCGGTAAATATGTATGTAGCAATAAAATGGGTAAAAGTTAAGAGAGGGTAATGAAAAAACATTTATGTAATTAAGTAATAGACATCGCTTTTAGATGGGCATTAGGAATAAAATCACGAACAAATTACAATGATTGTAATAAATATGTACTATTTATTAAGGAATATAAAATATGTTATGCTGCTACCCTATTGGATGGGTGAGTATATAACAAATTGAATGAGTAACATAAGACTTTTTCTATGTTCGAACTAAATTCATCCTATGATATGTTAGTCGCCTTTCCTCTGTATGTCTCATTAATGTACCGCGACTCTAAGCATATTAATATTTTCTCTAAATTTAGTTTGGTTCTGAAAATTGGCGAAATAATACGTTGATTCTGGCATCTCCCAGTTATTCTCAATAACGGCAACTCTTTTTGTGAATTTAAATCTATATATTTCCTTTAAAATATTTTTGGAGCAATGTGGAAGATCAACACATAAAAAACATTTATTACAGTTGGAAAATGACGCATTGACCGATATTTGAAAATATTTCTTGCAAGTACACAGTACTTCAAACGCAGAACAAATATTCCTATTTGTAAAATAATATAAATATTAGAGAATATATTCCTTGTTAGGGAAAAATTTTGCCCACTTTAAGTCCCAACCGATCATTGGACACATTTATAGAAAATTTTAACCTACATGCTCATTTCGTTTGGAATCTAGTGCGCTCTAAACAGACAGACATGCGGACATAACTATACCGTCTTAGAATTTTACCTACTTAGCAAACAAAATAAAAACGCGGATACACATACAATGTTTCCGGTTTGGGCTTTTCCTACCAAAAATGGTAGGTTATTTTTCTTTTGGTAAGATGGTAGGTAGAACTTCATTTTGATAGGTTTCGGTGAAGAAACAAGAAGAAGTGTAAACAAGTTATCATCTCATATGAGATTAGGAATATTTGATATATGATTATATTCTCAAAAATTCTTTCGAAATAAACAAAAGTTTGCACCATACAAAATTCAACGCTACAATTGAGATCTAAAAAATAAATACAACAAGTAAGAAGGCGTTAAGTTCGGCAGGGCCGAATCTTATATACCCTCCACCACGGAGTGCATTCCATAGTATTACTAGCAGATTAAAGGAAGTCGACTTTACATAGAAGCACAGTACCATATTACGAAAATTGTGATATTTTTATGCACATTACTATATTTGTTTACTATTTCAAACTATAATGTATACTTATGCGCACTGTTTAAAATCTACTACTATAAATAAATACAATGCTGTAATTGTGAAAGTGAACATGCCGAAAATATTAGGCGATTGTCAGTCGCCATTAGAAAGAAGCATTTCCAGATACAGACAAAGTGATAAGAAAAGTATAAATTTTAAAGATATCCCCATTCGCCCCATTCTCCGCCCAAATGTACAAATTTCGTAAAAACCCTTTTTCGAGTCTTCATAGTCAGAATGTATGCACTGAATTTCATGATTTCAACTTCAGCGGTTTGGTAGGTTCCATTTTTATCCCTCTTTTTCAATTATATCCCTTAAAAGTACGAATTTCGAAAAATCCCTCTATTTTACGTGTCTATGCAATTAGAGGGATGTACACACCGAATTTCATGATTCTAGCTGTTGTCGTATCATTGGTACCATATATTATCCCTTTTTGTCCCATTTCGCCCGCTAAAACTTTTATTTTCTTTGTTGTGCTTCCAAGCTACAAGAGGAATGTCCGCAACAAATTTTAACTGTATGAAAATAAGAAATTTAATTAATAAGCCAAGGCTACCAATATTTGTACACTATATATATAATGGATATAATACTTCAATTTATAAAGTAAATATAAGGGAGCAATCATAAATACCCTAAATACTGGGGGATAAAGAGTGTACATTCAGCTACAGTCGTTTGGTTGGTTGTATTTCCATCTTATTTTAATTTCAAAAGTATAAATTTTGAAAATACCTTATCTCTCACGTACGCAGTATAAGACAACTTCATGATTCTACCATTTTTTGTCGTAAAAGCAACAAAATAGAGTACGAACTTGGAAAAAAATATTTTACGTGGCTATGCAGTCAGAGGAATGTATACACCGAATTCCATGATTCTATCAGCGGCCATTTAGTTGGTACCATTTTTATCCCCTTTTTCCAATTTTGCCCCCTCAAGAGTACGACTATCTAAAATCTCTTTATTTTACGTATCTACACAATTAGAGGGACGTACTCACTGAATTTCATCATTCGTTTAGTTGGTACTATTTTTATCCCTTGTAGCCATTGTATCCATTGAAAGTATGAATTTGGAAAAAACGTTTTATTTTTCGTGTCTACGTAGTCAGAGGAATGTATACTCCGAATTTCATGATTCTAGCTACTGTCATTTGGTAGGTATTATTTTTATCCCCTTTTTTCATTTGAACCCCAAAAAGTTCGAATTTTGGAAAGTTATTTTATTTTACGTGTCTACGCAATCAGAGGAATGTATATATCGAATTTCATTATTCTAGGTGCAGCCTTTAGGTTGGTACTATTTTGATCCCTCTATCCCTATTTAACCCCTTAAAAGTACGAATTTAGAAAAAATACTTTTATGTTATGAATCTACTCTATTAGAGGAATGTACACGCCAAAGTTCGTGTTTATATCTGTTGTCGTTTGATAGGTACCATTTTTATCCCTTTTTGTCCCATTTCACCACCGACAAATAAAAATCACTCGATGGTGCCCTTTTATGCTACAGAGGGAATGCGCATTGCAAATATCAACTAAATACAAGCTAATATGTTCAAAAAACATGCTGAAATACTCTAAATATTAGGGATATTTTCAGTCCTTGTGAGGGAAAAATTTTTCCCTCTGGGCCGATTTCGTCCACTTACAATTCCAAGCGATCTACAATCATACGACACATTTAGGAAAAATTTGAACCTCCTAGCTCATTTCGTTCGGCCGCTATCGTGCTTTCAACAGACAGACAGACAGACGGACATGGCTATATCGTCTTAGAATTTTACCACGACCCAGAATATATACAAACGGAATGACAAAGTGAATATACCCCCATCCTGGAGGTGGAGGGTATAAAAAAGAAACCATATGGTATTTCCAGGTATTTTTCGTCAATAAACAAAACCTACATTGCACTAAATATAGTGCAACTAAAATGATATCGAAAATTGAAAAGAAGGAAAAACTTCACTTCAAATGTGTACGAATTAAGAATTTGCGACCCTTGTCAATTCCAATAATGAACATAGGCCCGCTACAAAGCGGTTGTTTTCATCTCATTCATTTGCAATTCGCCAGTTTTCACTCCAACTCTGTCCTGTAGTTCTTATTTCATACTCGAGATGTCTCCTCCATGTATGGGTCGGTCTTCCAACAAACAAATATAAAGGACTGTATTTTGAAATAAAAAATGTGATACGTTCTTTCTATATTAAGCAATCGATATGATTGATACCAATATGCTAAGCCTATACGGGCATAAAACAACATACGATGGACATTTTTTAATAATGTAGTCATAACCCTAAAATTATTAGACCGGTTTGAATTCTATGGGATGACTTGAAATCAATTGAGCAAAAAGTTATTTAACGACGTACGAATTGCTCTGATATGTATGACCAATTCCTTTTAAAGAAACTGCAAACAACATTTTCTGTGACTAAGTGCCGGAACCCAGCACTCGACATTCGAGTGAAATTGTTTGTGAATTTAAATCTACAAATTAAATTTTGGGATCAATGTAGAAGATTAAAACATAAAACACATTTACTGTATGTCGAGAGCTTATATACAAAAATGACTATGACCAAAAACACAAATATTCAGGAGAACGAAATTTAATTTTAAGAGTAATTATTAATCATTCTTCTATAGTTTAATCTAAAGGAAATTGCTAAGTGCTACGATTAAAAAGTTTTCAAAATTTCCCATTATTCGCGGTTTTATTTTTCATAGCCACTTTTGCATGTTTAAAAAGTGAAGCACTATGAATGTTGAAATAAACACATAATCATTTATGCCTAAATAAATAAATAAGATTTATTGTAAACTCGATAACGTTTTCAATGAAATGTTGAGAATGTTGTGTAGAAAACGCATTTTCTTGGATGTACACTGAAAGAATTATCTGCACAATATTTATGATTTTGTTTTAACCTCAGTGAAAATTTTCATTAAAAAGTCGCCAAAGAAGCATTTCATAAAATGTATTAAACATGTTTCATAAAGTACAAATCACTGAAAAGTGTCATAGAATTTATGAAACATTTCTTAGAGAGTATGCCGAAGGACTTTTGTCATAAAAAATCATTATTTTTCATAATACGATTTATGAAAATTTCATAGATTTTAAGAAGAAACTTCATTAATTTTATGAAAGAGTTTCATAAATAGTATATACTGAAGTTTTCAATATAACCAAAAATGCTAAAAAGGTCTGACTCGTTAACTAACCAATCAACACTCACCACCATTGCAATGAATATATCTTTCACCTAAATCAGGGTTCATACTTATGTCAGAATTATCGGTGGACAAATGAGAATTCCTAGCAATCAACGAATAAAGTCGACACACTAACATTTTAGTTGTTTATTTATGAAACATTTCATAAAAACTATGAGATCCTTCATTATATTTATTATTATTTATATTTATTTATGAAGACATTTCATAACACAAATATTTTATTGGTTATTATTTCATAATATTTAAGAATCGTTTCTTTAATACTATGAAATCTTTCTTTGATCTTATGAAACTAGTTTTCACTAATTTAACAATTTTGTTTTATGAAATATGAAATTTGTATGAAAAAATGTATGAAACATTTCATGTTATTTATGAATTTTTCATACATATTAAGAATAAATTCACTAATTTTATGAAAAACCTTTTATGAAATTGCTTCATAAATATTACGAAGGAAAATTCTTTTAGTGTATACACGGAATTTAACGATTTCATCCATTAAATTGGAAAATGTTCATTTTAGCGGAAAATATGCCTAAAATGATTTTCACACATGACATTTTTGTTTTATGATTTTCTCGCGATCTAGAGCGGACTGAATTTTTGTATTAAGAACCAATTTCGCTTGTAACATATGTGACTGACTACATAGTCACGAAAATTGCTGCAATTGTTGAAAAAATCCAAAATTCGCGCTTGCAATAGCTTATATTTTAACATTCTCTGTTCAGGATACTGAAACTATTCTGACACAAGTATTTCCGACGAATACAGCAATCATATGCCAAAAAACCGGGTTTTTCTAAAGACACTTTTCACAATGTTTGACTTTACAGCCAACATTTATCATATTTTAGCCTGATAACTTGGGAAGCAAAATACTATTAACGGCGAAATGATGGAATTTGATAGTACGATATACTCTAAATCTAGAAAAAAGTTTTAAACATAATCGTTGTAGAGAATAACAACCTTCGGTATTATGCTGCCCCATTTTTTAACTATTTTATTTATATCAAGGTTAGAATTTCACTGTAATGTTAGTCATTTCTTTGCTACCTTTATCATATTTTGCTATATTTTAACCCTCTAAAAGAGTGCAGTATATAAACTATAACTCTTTGGATATTCTCATTTTTACTCCTTAAACCATTTTTCGCTAAAAGTACAATTTCGAAAAGTCGTTTAAGACTCGCGTCTACATAATTTGTCTTGTTGTTTAATGTCCCTAAATCCCATTCTGCCCGTTGTCAATATAAGTATAAATTTGAAAAATCGTCTGCTTATTTCGGTATACCGGTCGATACCAATTGAATCTATTGCACTCATTAAGATGAAAAAATATGGGCAAAATGCAAACAAGCGTTGTTACGTTGGACGAAAAATCTATCTGAATTTGATTCATTTTAAACAACGTGGACTTACTCATATGTAAAAAGAGGTATGTTTCCTAACGGTTATACAAACGTACATCGCAGCAGTATGTACGGGGTGATACAAAATCAGATAAGTTTTTAAAAATTAACTTAAATATAGCTGTGATTTCACGTATACTTCAAATTACTTATGGATTAGATTGTTTTGCCCGGATACCATGAAATATTGCTGTTATGCGACCATCCACATACGCGTCAGACATGGATTGATTCGCTAATTAGAACCAAAGGTAGATTCAGAAACAAATAACGTTACGACAACTGTATATGAAAAAATCTATTTCGGTAATGATTTGAAAATGTATCATTTCGGTAATGATGACGGTATTGATAATGGGATCACACTTGCAAATAAATCAATAACAAAAAATGAATTCGCTAAATGTACCTTCCGCTCAAAGAATATTTTCAAAGTCTATTGCGTCAAGGGTAAATCTGATATGAACATAAATTAACAAGTAACATATTTTTTTATAAAATCAGAATCGTTGTTTTTTAATTACATGACCTAACATATAATTAAAACAAGTAAGGAAACACTAAAGTCGCTAAAGTTCTATAGCGCAAAAGTCAAATCGGGTGCGACATTTGTATGGGGGCTATATCTAAATCTGAACCGATCTTACCCAATTTCTGCATAATTGTTTCTAGTTAAAGAAAATCAAGTACAATATGTGTCATTTAAAGCGGAAAAAGTCAAATCGGGAGCGACATTTATATGGGGGCTATATCTAAATCTGAACCGATCTTACCCAATTTCAGCATAGGTGTTTCTGTTGGATTATAAGATGTTGTGCCAAATTTAAAGAAAATCGAGTACAATATGTGGTTTCTATAGCGCAAAAGTCAAGTCGGTAGAGAAATTTGTATGGGGGCTATATCTAAATCTGAACCGATCTTACCCAATTTCTGCATAATTGTTTCTAGTTAGATTATAAGATGTTGTGCCAAATTTAAAGAAAATCGAGTACAATATGTGTCATTTAAAGCGGAAAATGTCAAATCGGGAGCGACATTTGTATGGGGGCTATATATAAATCTGAACCGATCTGACCTATATTCACCATTGGTATTTCTAGTGAAAATATAGGATGTTTTACCAAATCTGAAGACAATCTGATACAATATGTGGTTTCTAGAGCGTAAAAAGTTAAATCGGGAGCGAAATTTGTATGGGAGCTATATATAAATCTGAACCGATCTAACACTTTTTACCGCAGGTGTTTCTAGTAGAAACATAAGATATTTGCCAAATTTGAAGAAGATGTGTTAAAATATGTGGTTTCTAGAGCGGAAAAAGTCAAATTGTAAGCGAAATTCGTATGGGAGCTGTATATAAATCTGAACCGATCTGACCCATTTTCACCATGTATGTTTCCAGTGGAAATATAAGATATTTTGCCAAATTTGAAGAAAAACTGTTGAAGTATGTGGTATCTGGCGTGAAAAGAGTCAAATCGGGAGTGAAATTCGTATCGGGGCTATATCTAAATCTTAACCGATTTTCTTCAAATAAATAGCGTTCGTCCTTGTACCGAAAAACTTCGTTGTGCAAAGTTTCATTTGGTTCTGTCTACAACTGCGACCTGTATCGTGATTACAAGAATAGATGGACAGACAGACGGACATTGATAAATAGATTCAAAAAGTGATTCTTCGATCGGTATACTTCCTTTTGGGTGTTACAAACAAATGCACAAAGACATAATACTCTCGTGGAGTGTATACAAGTACATAGAAATGCACCACCCTGTACAAGCAGTTGAGCATACAAGTGATGTACAAACACAAGTACCTTTGTAAATAAAGCGTAAAAATCAGGTAAATGTACACAAAAGTTCATAACATACAGACGAAAGATTTCAACCCAACATACATACCCTTAGCAAACAAAAAAGACAGAAGTGAACTCATTTTCAAATATCCTGTCGAATCAATAGCAATGTTTTGCCGGCGTTGTTGTCTATACCCATGCTGGCTGAAGTCCCACTTGACTGCGTTCGTATTGAATGAAATGTGGGTTTAGTAATATAATACAATATTAACGGATATATATTTAGTATTTGTATAGACGAATCTACGGGTAGTTACACAACATACTTTGATGAGATCTACGGTGAGTAAATATTTACATTGTATGGGTATCCGGCAAGATGTGAGATATTTTTAGGAAACTTTTTTTTTTGTAAGGATATATAAAGACAAGTTTTTATAGATCCTATACTTCAATCCGCACACTACTCTTGCAAGGTGGACGTCATTTAGTACAGCTGAAAAGCATAGCAAAGAAGAGGTAATTAAAACCAGTAAGGAAAGGCTTAAGTCGGGCGGGGCCGACTCTATGATACACTCCACTTTCTATCCGAATACAATTTAATTCGGTGAAAAAGTGAAAACGGGCAGGATTTTTGCATCCTGTAAATGTGCGTGTTTGACAAAAAATGTTAAATCGGAAAGGACATTTGTATGGGGTATATTGAAATCTGGAACGAAATAGGTGAAATATAATATGTATAGTTTGGCCAAAATCGGTTAAGCATTTGGGAGCAACATTTGTATTTGCGCTATATCTAAATCTGAACCGATCTTAGCCACTTTCACCATAGGTTTTTTCTTGGATTATAAGCTGTTGTGCCAAATTTAAAGAAAATCAAGTACAATATGTGGTTTCTAAAGCGGCAAAAGTCAAATCGGGAGCCACATTTATTTGGGGGCTATATTTAAATCTGAACCGATTTTACCCACTTTCTGCATAGGTGTTTCTAGTTGGATTATAAGATGTTGTGCCAAATTTAAAGAAAATCGGGTACAATATATCGTTTCTAAAGCGGAAAATGTTAAATCGGGGGCGACATTTGTATGGGGGCTATATCTAAATCTGAACCGATTATACCCACTTTCTGCATAGGTGGTTCTAGTTAAATTATAAGATGTTGTGCCAAATTTAAAGAAAATCGGGTACAATATGTCGTTTCTAGAGCGGAAAATGTTAAATCGGGAGCGACATTTGTATGGGAGCTATATCTAAATCTGAACCGATCTTACCCACTTTCTGCATAGGTGTTTCTAGTTGGATTATAAGATGTTGTGCCAAATTTAAAGAAAATCGGGTACAATATGTCGTTTCTAGAGCGGAGAATGTTAAATCGGGAGCGACATTTGTATGGGAGCTATAACTAAATCTAAACCGATCTTACCCAATTTTTGCATAGGTATTTATAGTTGGATTATAAGATATTGTGTCAAATTTAAAGAAATTCGGGTACAATATGTGGTTTCTAGAGCGAAAAAAGTCAAATCGGGAGCGACATTTGTATGGGGGCTATATCTAAACCTGAACCGATCTTACCCACTTTCTGCATAGGTGTTTCTAGTTGGATTATAAGATGTTGTGACAAATTTAAAGAAAATCGGGTACAATATGTAGTTTCTACAGCGGAAAATGTCAAATCAGGAGCGACATTTGTATGGGGGCTATATCTAAATCTGAACCGATCTTACCTAATTTCTGCATATGTGTTTCTAGTTGGATTATAAGATGTTGTGCCAATTATAAAGAAAATCGGGTACAATATGTGGTTTCTAGAGCGGAAAATGTCAAATCGGGAGCGACATTTGTATGGGGGCTATATCTAAATCTGAACCGATTTGCCTCAAATTAAATAGCGTTCGTCCTTGATCCACAAAACTTACTTGTGCCAATTTTTGTTAAGATCGGACTATAATTGCGTCCTGTAGTTTGATTACAACAATAGATGGACAGACGGACAGACAGACGGACAGACAGACGGACAGACAGACGGACAGACGGACATTGCTAAATCGACTCAGAAAGTGATTCTAAGTCGATCGGTATACTTAACAATGGGTCTATCCCGCTTCCTTTTGGGTGTTACAAACAAATGCACAAAGCCATAATACTCTCGTGGAGTGTATAAACATAAGTATGTTTTTACCAACAATCGCTTTTGTCAAATGCGTTGAATATTCTTGTTGGTTTAACTGAATAATTTTCAGTCTATCAAGAATTTTCCGTTAAACAGAATATTTTATTGGATTTATTTATAGGCGAAAGCAAAAATTATATATGTGCACATAGATCAAAACTGCAACAATATTAGGAACTATATAAAAAAGAGGTTTGGCTAAATACATGGTACTCTCTATCCTAGGAACATTTGTTGTCAATATTAGGATTTGTCATGTTGTCGGAATTAATCATAATTATTTAATATTAACTAATATTAATTTACGGACCGATTTTACACTCCGTTATTTATTTTGGTGTGTTTTATGATTCAAAACACCTCTAAATCCACGTTCTTCATCAAATGTCTATGTATTTCTCTTTTTGAACCACGGTAGGCACAGATCAACTCACTACTGGAAACTGCTTGATAAGTGAAAGTCGACCATATTGGTTGTCAAATATCCTCCAAATTTTGTTTTAGCTATTTTTAAATGGAAAACAAATAAATAATTACAATCGATGTGTGTGAATACATTTGTCTGATTTTTTGGTTGGTGTTGTAATTGTGAAATAAAAACAGAAGAAAATGGACAATTAAAAAGACGTTCGGTCGGGTAATATACGACTTCACGTATAAGTGTAGTAACATTTTTGGAAAATTATGATTCTTGTTTGTTAATAGCGATATTTGTTAAATAAATTGTGATGTTTAATTTAATTTTTAATTAAAATTAGTTAATAAATTATTATAGAAACAGTAAAGTATTATTTTTGTCTTTTAACCCAATTTGTCCCTAAAAGTACGAATTTACTATAAAAGGATTGAACTTACCAAATATAAATATAAAGTACATACACAGCAGAAATCATTATTCCAGCTTTAATAACTCAGTCAATTACTAACAGATTTTTAAAAAAAAACCGACGTTTTACTCCTTACTATATGTGTTATTTAAATAATTTTAAATGTGTTACGGTTACGAAACAAAACAAGTAAGTAAACTTCAGTCGTCTAAACCGACTTATATATACCCTCACTCTCAGAGAATATATATATATAGGAAGTTATAAAGAATAACATTTTACGTAGGGCAGGATAATTTGTGTGAAAGGTGCTAGGAGGTTCGTGTCACATCATCCCAGCTTCCACATTTATAAAACAATTGTAAAAACATGATAAAATATCAAGTCATAGTGGATTCCATGCACCAGTATAGAAGATTTGAAGGATTTAATATTACTTAGAATAGAGACAATTGTATGGGAGGTAGAAGAAGGGGCGTGGCGAAAGCGTAAAAAAATACATTTTTAAATATCAAATTGCAAATGATTTTGACTATCCGTGTGGATGTTATATCGGTTTTATTGTATTCAAAGTTTATGCCACTATGTGTGGGAAGTACCTGAAGGGGTGTGGCTGTGTGACTTCGCCCATGTTCCATGCGAATGTAACCACTAAAAAAGCATTGCTAAATATCAAATTTCACAGTATTCCGATCACCTGTATAGAAGTTATAACGGCTTTAATTTTATGTAATTTTGCGTGATTTGTGTGGGAGGTACTGGAAGAGGGGTGGGAAAACACGTGATACACTTAAAGTTATTATAAAAATATTATCAAATACCAAGATATATCTAATTCCGATAATCCGTGTGGAAGTTATATGGGTTTTAATTTAACGTTGGAATATGGGCTATTTGTGTGGGAGATACCAGAAGGGGCGTGGCAATTTCGCCCATTTTCCAACTTAAACAAAGTTTGGGAAAAATATTACCATGTGCAAAGTTTTAATTGATTCATTAACTCTTTTCGAGGGTTATCGTGTACACCAGCCAGCCAGACGGACATGGCTCAAACACCTTAAAAAGTTGTGAAACGGATTTGGTCCAAACATACACTAGAGCCCGCTGGGCTCAAATCACTTTGCGCCGCTATGATTCCGATTTGCGTCGCTTTTTAAAATTTGCTTCAATCCGATTTGCGTCGCAACATACGATTGCATTTCTACACTGAAGTCAATCACGTGTGATTTTTTTAATTTGCGTGTAAAAAGGGGATTCCCATTTTATCCTGTTAGGCCGGTTATTCTAAGCATAGTTGCGTGTTATGAAGTAAGAATTTGGTTCTCAATAAGAAGTACTGTGGTTGAGTCAATAAAATATCTTAAGAAAAGAAAAATATGAGTACAAATAAAGGAAAAGCCATATGTTTTGAACTAAAATTGGATGTATTTATTAAAACGTTTTAAATCGGGAGAAAAAGCTGTTGACATAGGAAGAACACTTGGGTTACCACAAAGTAAAAACAATTTGTTGCAATAGAAGAAAAAAATTGACGACTGCCAGTATTTCCAAAGCTATGCAATTGATTTCACAGGCAAAGTATATATCTGATAATAGTCCCGACAGAAATCGTAGCTCAGCATCGGATGATAACGCAATTAGTTGTTATAAGGAAATTCAAGAAAACTTAGCCTCAAGACCACTTAATGAAGTGGATACAAGAATTGTTGATTTAGATTTATCAGTCGAAGATAACTCAATATAATCTCAAATTAGAATTTCTGTTTATACACTCCACGAGAGTATTATGCCTTTGTGCATTTGTTTGTAACACCCAAAAGGAAACGAGTTAGACCCATCGTTTATTATACAGATCGGCATAGAATCACTTTCTGAGTCGATTTAGCAATGTCCGTCTGTCTGTCTGTCTGTCCGTCTGGCCATCTATTGTTGTAATCAAATTACAGGTCGCAATTATAGTCCGATCTTAACAAAAATAGGCACAAGTAAGTTTTGTGGATCAAGGACGAACGCTATTTAATTTGAAGCAAATCGGTTCAGATTTAGATATAGCCCCCATACAAATGTCGCTTCCGATTTGACTTTTTCCGCTCTAGAAACCACATATTGTACCCGATTTTCTTCAAATTTGGCACAACATCTTATAATCGGACCAGAAACACTTATAGTGAATGCGAGTGAGATCGGTTCAGATTTAGATATAGCCCCCATACAAATGTCGCTCCCGATTTGACTTTTTCCGCTCTAGAAACCACATATTGTACCCGATTTTCTTCAAATTTGGCACAACGCCTTAGAATCGAACTATAAACACTTATGGTGAAAGCGAGTAAGATCGGTTCAGATTTAGATATAGCCCCCATACAAATGTCGCTCCCGATTTGACTTTTTCCGCTCTATAAACCACATATGGTACCCGATTTTCTTCAAATTTGGCACAACGCTTTATAATCGAACTAGAAACACTTATGGTGAAAGCGAGAAAGATCGGTTCAGATTTAGATATAGCCCCCATACAAATGTCGCTCCCGATTTGACTTCTTCCGCTCTAGAAACCACATATTGGGATTTTATTTAAATTTGGCACAACATCTTATAATCTAACTAGAAACACCTATGGTGAAAGTGGGTAAGATCGGTTCAGATTTAGATATAAAATTATTTATATATACAAATGTTGCTCCCAAATGTTTAACCGATTTTGGCCAAACTTTACATATTATATTTCACCTATAAACATAGATGGTGAAAGCGGGTCACATCGTTCCATGTCCCAATACACCCCCATACAGATGTCCTTACCGATTTAAAATTTTTTGTCAAACACATACATTTACAGGATCCCGATTTCACTTTTTTACCGAATTGAATTGTAATAGGATAAAAAGTGGAGTGTATCATATAGTCGGCTCCGTCCGACTTTAGACTTTCCTTACTTGTTTTTATATGTGAATATGAATGAATTTTTGTTATGTTTTTATGTAAATTTATTTTCTTATTTTTTTATAAAAATTAAAAATATTTGTTGAAATGGCTTGTCAATTACAAATAAATAAAATGAAATGAAATTGTCAAAAATCTATTTTTTGCTAAATATTTAAATTGTTGACCCAATCAACATTTATACCGCAAAAAGTGATTCGATTTGCGTCGTTTCGTTTTGCGTCGCATTTCTCCGGTCCCCATTAACGACGCAAATCGGGGCTCCAGTGTACTTTGGGTCTTAAGTCACTCCTTCAATGCCCTCCTACTCTGTAGAGTGAGGGTATAAAAATGTGCAAAAGCATTACCAAATTTGGAAAATAGCTAAAAATTGTTTTAAAAATGTGTTTGCAGGACAAAAGGAAAGATTCGTGTTTCTTCTTTTTAAGTCCGTGAAATTGAAAATCGTTTGATAACCAAATAAGTTACAGGCTACTGGACAATACATATCAGAAAAATACTACCTATTCCTAGAATTTTCCACTTCATGCTTTTTTGTAACACTTTGTTATGCAACCGTAACCCCGCACTTAACAATCACCACCATTTATTTCAATTTAATTAAATGTTATGACTATATACATAAATAGATTTATAAATTTAATTTATAATGCTACATATGTACAATTATCTACTATAAATATTCATATAATATATTTGAGTTGTTGTGTGTGCCATGCAACATTTATTAATTTAAGTCAAACGGGCAAAAGTTAATTTAATAAATTATATATTGTCATACAATTTACATGTAAATAAGTACATTATTACGCTTCTACAACCGTACATGCATATATAAATTTATCAATACAAACATATGCCATTACATGCAATTCGTTGTAATGCCGAGAAATGCGTGTGTTCGGTTTACATTTATGTCATCGTAGAAGAGCAACATATAGAAGTACTCCACCCGCTTCTTATGAGGTTATTTTGAACTTCCAAAAAATATAATTTTATTGATTTAATTTTTATACCAATCAAACTACAAGTAGCGCGAAATTTGGTGTATAAATGCTTCAAACCGCATATGAACGTAAAATAAAGGGATTTTTCGACATTTGTACATTTAAGGAGAAAAATGTGAAAAAGGACTTAATTGTTACCGAACAAATGGCAGCAGCTAGAATCGTAAATTCGGTGCATACATTCAACTGATTGATTTTACTTTCCGGGGAGAATAGGGATAGAAAATGCACCAATCAAGCGCTTAAAGCTAGAATAATGAAAATCGGTTTATACTCTACCTGCGTAGACTCATACAATAAAGCGAACTTTCCAATCAAATGGCTGTAGCTAGAATCATAAAATTCTGTGCCTTCATTCCTCGACCATGTAGACACACAATATAAATGATTTTTTTTTAATTTGTACTTTTAGAAAAAAATCAAACTGCTGCAGCTAGAATCATGAAACTAGATTCAAGCAAGTACCAAGCAAATGGCTGTAGCTAAAATCGTAAAATTTGGTGTGTACATTCCACAGTGAATGCCAAATGGTTCAAACCCCCCCCAGAGAGGTTTCGAACATATACTTTTTAAAACCTTCTAGACATTCTGAAGCAATAAAATATAGAATTTTTAAGGTCTTTTTAAAATAACTCGTCTGAAATGGTAATTTTGCAGTAAAATCATGAAAACACATAAAAAAAATACATAAAAAATCGTGGATACTTTTTTGAATTTCGGACAAAGGTTATGAAAAATACAAACAAACTAAACGATTTGTGCCAATTTCAAGATTGTGTAGTGCTAATTTCGATAATGGACACCAAATTGTTCGGACAATTTTCATTTTTATTAACCGATACCACTTCTTGACATTCGACTAGAGCTATATCTTATGAACTTTTAATTGTGTACTGCAATAAAAGTTTGTAAATTTAATAACAAAATCGATTAGTAATTTTAAAACATTGTAGATAATGAAAACTAAAATATTCTTAATAAAAGCAAATAATTTGCTTGATGCTTGTAAAGCGCTAAGATGTAACATTTCCGATTGGACATTTTTATGGAGCTGTATCTAAATCTGAACCGATTTCCTATTTTCAATACATATGCAACAACAACGGTTTCTGTTACTTCCAATGTTTTGGGAGTTTGCAATTATAATACAAATCCATTTCGACAAACGAAGAAAACTGTTTGATATACATAAACTTATTTCTCTTTGTTCATTTACAATAACTGATCACGTGTTTACCGCAAACAAACTAATTTTTCCCACAAAAGAAACTCAAAAACGATGTTCACGTGTCTAAAATTTCGTTTCTACGAAATGCATTTTTTCTCTGCGTGTAGGTCTCTATTTTAAAATCTACTTTAAAGTTGCGAAACAATAAGAATAAAACTCATTTCTTATTGTTTCGCAACTTACTAATATTTTTGTTATATTTATCACTTATGTCAAATATTTTTCAGAGTTAGTATTTTTGTACATATGTAACAAGTTTTATCCAAAAGAGAAACAACAAATTCAGTAACTTGGATCTACGTAGGAAAACGAAACTCTAAAATACCAATTATTTGGTTTCTGGGAATTAAAAGTTGTTTCTTCTTGCATTTCATCGAATACAAAAAAAACTGTATTTGTTATTTATATTATTTATATATATTTATACATATTTAAGATTATAAAAATGAAGAAGCATTTCCAAATATTTTTTATTTAATCGGAATATGCGTATAAAGATTTTGAGTAAACATCCTGTTACTTTGTCAAAAAGCATATCCAATTTTCTGCATTTATCATAGAAAACATGCGGGACTGAAGGGTTTATCGCCGAGGAATTTGATCGTTTTTTGTGTAATATTTCTTCAAAATATATATCGAGGGCTTATATTTAAATGTGGCTATGAAGTTTTTGATGCCAAACTATTCTCAGTCATCTGTCATATAAATTTGGAAAAGATTCTTTTCTAAAGCCATTTTTTTAATTTTCTGATTTCGCTATCCCCTCGCACATTAGTTTGTGACTGCATAAGTGGCTATGAACATAAAAATAATATAAATAAAATAGTACAACAATGGAGCAGCATAAAACCGAAGGTTATAATTCGCGACAACGATTTTGTTTAAAACATTTTTCTAGATTTAGGGCATATCGTACTATCAAATTCCATCATTTCGCGGTAATAGCATTTTGATTCCTAAGTTATCATGCTAAAATAGTATAAATAGTGGTAGTAAAGTCAAAAATTGTGAAAAGTATCTTTAGAAAAACCCGCGTAACTTTTGATCATATTGAGAATACCAAAATATTTCCTTGGCATGTGATTGCTGACTTCATGGGGAAATTTGTGTATGAAAAGTTTCAGAATGAAGAAAGTTAAAATATAAGGAATTGCAACGGCGAATTTTGGATTTTTCATCAATTGCAGCGATTGGCTACATATCTTTTGTAAAAGTACACTCAAAAAAATAGCATTCCTAAATCTGAGTAAAATTCATACTACAATTTAGTTCAACAATTTTACTCGAGTTCAGTAAAGATTTCCTAAAAAGTTAGAAAATTAACTAAGTATGGGTAAAGTTTCCTTCCTTCAAAGCCATTGTAAATAGTTAATTTACTAAAAAAGTGTAGTAGATTTACTTAAAAACCAAAAATCTAAAGTTTTTGTATGGGAAAAAATCCATTTAGGAAATTTTAACTTAAAAATGTGTTTTTCCTAAAATGAAGTTAAAATGTTTACTGAAATTTATGCCGAGTTCTTAATACATTTAAGTATTAATGAACCTATAAAAAATATTTGAAATTGTTTAAATTAATTAATCTAAGAAGCAATTCTCGTTCGTTTGCAGAGACTTATTCTTAAATACTTTATGAATTATTCTAAACAACCACTGCGAAGGCGCCTATCTTGCCTTCGCAACAATCATGGGGTAATAGCTCAACTCTTTATGGCAGATGTATCATGAAACTTTTGAGAAATATTTCATGTTGTCATTTTTTGTATCAGTTTTGCATACTCTGAAGCAAAACAATTTGTTTGATTTTTTTAGTTAAATTGAACTTATTTTAATTTCACCTTTTTTCTTGTATAAAATAAATTTTTTTAAGTAACAATTTACTCGTTTTGATGAAAAAAATCAGCAAAATTGTCCTCAGTTTGAGTAAATATTTACTTGATTTGAGTAAACATTTACTTAGTTTTAGGAAATTTTCAGCAAAATTTTACTAAGATTTAGTAAAAATTTACATAGTTTTAGGAAAATTTTGCTTAAATTTAATAAAAAATTACTTGGTTTTAGGAAAAATGTACTTAGATTTAGGAAAACTTCAGCAAAATTCTACTTATATTTAGTAAAAATGTACTTGGTTTAGCTTTTTTATGAGTGTAGATGAAATGATGAATGATTTAATTTGAAGCAAATCGGTTCAGATTTAGATATAGCTCCCATACCAATGACACAACATATTATACTCGATTTTCTTCAAAATTTCCACCTTATCTTGTAATTGAACTACACCATTTTCAAGTGTAATTCAAAAGACACCATTTGAAATTCAAAAATTCCATTTGAAATTCAAAAAATAATAACTGAAATTCAAAAATTCCATTTTAAATTCATGAAATATCAATTGAAATTCAAAAAATATCATTTGAAATTCAAAAGTCATCATTTGAAATTCAAAACTCAACGATTGTAATTCAAAACTCGTCATTTGAAATTCAAAATACGCCATTTGAAATTCCAAAGTTTTCATTTGAAATTCAAAAATGTAAACAAAATTATTTAAGAAAAATAAACATTTATTTTTTCTGCAAACTTTTTCTGGTGTGTATTCTAAAATCGAAACAAATTTCTCAATGGCTAATGTTCTTAATTTTATATCCTCACTCCACAGACTTTCTATGCTATTTGAGCCATGTCTATCTATCAATATAAATGGGAGTAAATCTGTTTTCCAAACAGCAGAATATTAAAATTTACAGAAATAAATAAATGCTACCTACCCAACCTAATGTATATTTTGCTCAACTAATTTTGTTTACCCTTTTGAATTGCAAATGGAATAATTTTTGAATTACAAATGGAATAATTTTTGAATTTCAAATGAAAACTTTTGAATTTCAAATTGTGTCTTTTGAATTACTTATGACGAGTTTTGAATTGCCGATGACGAGTTTTGAATTACAAATGATGTCTTTTGAATTTCAAATGATGTCTTTTGAATTACAAATGACGACTTTTGAATTTCAAATGTTGTCTTTTGAATTACAAATGACGAGTTTTGAATTTCAATTGACATTTTTCGAATTTCAAATGGAATTTTTGAATTTCAACTGGTGTCTAATGAATTTCAAGTGATGTCTTTTGAATTACAATTGAAAAAGGTGTAGAAACATCTACGTTGAAAATGGGTCAGATCTTTTCAGATTTTCCGATTTGACTTTTCCGTTCTATAAAAAAAATAATTTAACCAATTTTCTTCAAATTTGTCACAGCACTTTATAATTCAACTAGAAACATCTATGGTGAAATTAGCTCAGATCGGTTCAGATTTAGATATATTCGGTGGGGCGTATTTTATCTGCACCAACAACTTATGTACCACATCTGATCGGCCTATATGTGGGCGGTGCCTCTTGTCCAAACGTGAACTATTATAGCCTATGAACATTTTTCCGTCGGCAGAAACATATTGTGTAAATTTCAAGACAATCAGTTCCTTATTAGTGCCGACATAACATTTTAAGCGTAATTCACTCTGTATCTAATCAGGCCTTCATATCTCATACATTTCGATTTGCATAAGCGGTGTCACGCCTCTTATTCCAGTCCAAACTTTTTATAGCCTATAACCTTCCACAGACCGAAAGAAACACACATTCTAAATGTCATCCAAAATAGCCGAGCTGTTGGCGAGTCCATCGCGAATGAACACAAAAGGAGATTCACTTATATATACACTGCCGCTCACTTGAATTGTGCCCCAAAACTATTTTTCGAAGCACCTATACTTCATTCACAAAAAATTTCAACACTTGGAAGTATCTCGTTATTTTAATTTAGGAAAAATGTACATTTGAATAGCGTCCCTCATGTGATAATCGGTTCTAGTATGAAAGTCTGTTATTATAAAAACTTTACTAAGTCTTAGCGGACTGTCTTAAGTCTTAAGGACTGTTGGTTCATCGGAAAATATAACTCGATATTACTCTCTACTCGAAGTTAGCAAAAAAATGCGATGTTCCTTACTGGGATTATCTAATGGATGTTTTTTATCTGAAGTGTTTTAAGTGTGCAGCATACATACATATACATTTTTTACTGTTGATACGCTTGCACTTACACCGATTTTGCTTTCATTTTGGCAGCAGAGTCACGTGAATTTGACACATATTTCCAAATTGCTCCAAAATCGACAGCTGTAGCAGTACTTTTTGTCCGACTTTTCATCATATTTCATAGTTTTCGGTATCACCTAAAAATTTGGATACAACATTAAGGCTTGTGTTAAGTTTTTAGGGCTTTAAGTACTTCAATAACAGAGGCTCATACTAGAACCGATTAATTGAACCGTAGGACGCTATTCAAATGGACCAAAAAACAAGAGTACATTTTTCAGACATTTCAAAGAAAATAGCAAATTGAAATAACGGGATACTTCCATGGATTGAATTTTTTTCTTTTTCGATCTTTATTATAATAATGTGACTTAATGTGAAATACTCACAAAAATCCCTCGTCCCCATTTAACACTTTAGTGATCCAAAATGATAAACGACTTAAAAACCCGGGTTTAACGGTTTTCTAACAACCGCGATTTTGACTCTAATTTGGAGTTTGATCAATCTAAACATGCTGGTATGGGGCAGACTTTAGCTTTTCTTGGGCAGACTTTAGCTTTTCTTGTTTGCCTTAAATGGAAAACAGCAACGTAAAGGTTGTTCGAAAATATTTGTGGCGAAAATAAAACTTAAATTAAATGAAGAAAAATTTTCTTTGCAGCAACGAACGCGATGTTGGTTGATAATGACAAAACTTGCTGCTGCAACATAAAATTTTGTTCCGGCTACGAATTATTTTTCAGTCGAATATTATCTTATACTCTAATTAATTTCTTTATTTTCTATATATGAGTACTTATTGTTTATTTATTGCAGAAAATACTCTAATAGGGTTGTAATCAAAGACGTAAGTTTGACTAGTCAATTGTTTCATCATTACTATCACTACAATGTACACCGCTGTAAGTAAGTATATACGTAAGTTATCACATTAAGCGGAATGCAATGAGTTTGACAACGTGCATTTTAATGCAGTTAATAAAATCGAAATGCTTCAAACAGCTTATCTCTGCTGGGTATTTCACAGCATCGCGAGTTTTACAGATTACACAACAGCATCAGCTACAACTGCAGTTGAGCATAAAATTTCGATACAATTTATTGACGAAGATAATATTTATTCTATCATAATTTGTGAACGATAACAGGCAGCACATGTCACTGACACATGATATTATAATTAATTCAATAAATCATAAAAAGCGCCAATGGTTATATGCAAACTGCTTTAAAGCGTTTTTTAATGTACAACAAGGGTGATAGGGTTTCTTAGGTAACATACGCGAATAAAACGAACAATTTCAACCGCTAAAGGTATCTATAACAAGTAAAAACGGAGATAAGTTCGGCCGTGCCGAACTTTATATACCCTCCACCATGGATTGCATTCCACAGAGGTTGTCGGTTTTCGTAGAAGTACAGTAATATTACAGGATTTCAAACCATTATTTATTTCAAATCAAAAAATAAATATTCTTATATTTATATTTTCAAAAAGCTTAAATACCATAAATATTGGTAGGTAGTGGGTGCTACAGTTTGTTGTATTTCTATTCTATTTTAATTCCAAAAGTATTACCCTCTTGACGTTTCTACGCAATTAGAATTTCATCATTCTAGCTGTAATCGTTTAGTTGGTACTATTTTTATCCCTCTGTACCATTGTATCCCTTGAAAGTAAACATTTCCAAAAATCCGTTTATTTTCCGTGTCGACGCAGTCCGAGGAATGTATACACCGAATTTCATTATTCTAGGTACATCCGTTTGGTTGGTACCATTTTTATCCCTCTATTCCCATTTTACCCCTTAAAAGTACGAATTGGAAAAAAATACTTTTATATTATGTATCTACTCAATTAGAGGAATGTACACACCGAATTTCGTGTTTCTAGCTGTTGTCGTTTAATATGTACCATTTTTATCCCTTTTTATCACTTTATGGTGCCCGTTTATGCTATAAGGGGAATGCGCGTACCAAATATCAATCATATTCAAAAAACATGCTTAAATAGACTAAAATATTAAGGATTATTATGGGTATTTTTAATCCTTGTGAGGGAAAAATTTTTCCCTTCGGGCCGATTTCGCCCCATTTCAATGCCAACCGATCTACGACTATAAGACGCATTTATGGAAAATTTGGACGTCCTAGCTCCTTTCGTTTAGATGCTAGCGTGCTTTCAACAGACGGACGGACGGACATGGCTAGATCGCCTTAGAATTTTATGACGATCAAGAATATATATACTTTATAGGGTATCAGGTCAATATTTCAAGGTGTTACAAACGGAATGACAAAGTTAGTATACCCCTACCCTGGAGGTGGAGGGTATAAAAATTGCATGCACGTATATCCTCTTAAACACCGGAAGGTATTTGATGTTTATTTCGCAAAATTCGGTCATCTTACGCGGTTTCGATGAAATATATCTAGATACGCTCAAATAGTTATCTATTTTTAAGACCTTTTTCGATTTTTTTAAAAAAGGTCAAATTGACACATAAAGAGAGTAGCTAGTGGGATAAGATCTTCCACAAAAATGATACTCATAAAATTCCACAATATAGTTCTGACAATAAGAATTCGCTCGTACGAGAGTTAAACGAAAAATATAACAAAAATTATAAAAAATTGCCTTGAATGGAAAACATTAATTAATGCAGCATGCGTGTATTGTATCAAATGTAATTGTAGTCACTTAGTTTAAATTTTCCTAAATTCTAATTTTTGGCGATTTTTTTAAATTAATTTTTCTTTTTGCCCAAAATGAGCAATTTTAATCGCGGGTAAATCTCATCCGATTTAAAATTTGTCCACCTCATCGAAAGATAATTTAAAACAGATTTCAGATTATGTGTCACTTTATTGTAAAAGTATTAACAAGTATTTTTTGTGAGTCGCACAGATTTACTTTTTCATTTTATTTCGTGTTACATATTTTCGGTCAGTTTATGGGATATTTTCAGTTAAATTGTTTTCATAGGTATTAACTTTAATACCTGAACGTAAAAAATTCTAAATAAATACTTTATCGTGTAATGAAAACTTTGGTAATATTTATATCATTTAACATATATATATATATTAAGGCGGGTTGATATTATGGATGAAAAAAATAAAAATCGTATAGCAAAAACGTAATCTACATTAAATTCTAAGAAAATTCTCCGAAGAAACCATGGGTCTAAAACCAAACCCTAATCCACGCCTCTCGAATTGCAATTTTTTAATTGGGTGAATATTTTTTTTAATTAAAAAAAATTTTGAGTGTAGAAGAACTACCTCACTAAACAATTTTATTCAGAAAATTCGATTTTTTTCTAACATTTATTTTTTTGGCAAAGGCGGACATATAAATTTTCAAGTCGAGAGGCGCGTATTAGGATTTTATTTTAGATACATGGTTTCTTCGGAGAATTTTATGTAGTTTACGTTTTTGCTACACGATTTTAAAAATAAAAATCAACCCGCCCTAATACACATATATACTTTTTCACCATAGCTAATATACTAAATTTTAACTTCCTTCAAAAAAGAGATTAAACTGGTCTGATTTTTATACCCTCCACCTCCAGGATGGGGGTATACTAACTTTGTCATTCCGTTTGTAACACCTTGAAATATCGACCTGAGACCCTATAAAGTATATATATTCTTGATCGTCATAAAATTCTAAGGCGATCTAGCCATGTCCGTCCGTCTGTCCGTCTGTTGAAAGCACGCTAGCATCTAAACGAAAGGAGCTAGGACGTCCAAATTTTCCATAAATGCGTCTTATAGTCGTAGATCGGTTAGCATTGAAATGGGGCGAAATCGGCCCGAAGGTAAAAATTTTTCCCTCACAAGGATTAAAAATACCCATAATAATCCTTAATATTTTAGCGTATTTAAACATGTTTTTTGAATATGTCTGTTTATATTTGCTTGATATTTGGTATGCGTATTCCCCTTATAGCTAAAAACTACAATATAAAGTGATTCTTATTTGTAGGGAGTGAAATGGGGCAAAAAGGGATAAAAATGGTACACATTAAACGACAAAAGCTAGAAACACGAAATTCGGTGTGTACATTCCTCTAATTGAGTAGATACATAATATAAAAGTATTTTTTTCCAATTCGTACTTTTAAGGGGTAAAATGGGAATAGAGGGATAAAAATGGTACCAACCAAACGGCTGTACCTAGAATAATGAAATTCGGTGTATACATTCCTCTGATTGCATAGACACGTAAAATACACGGATTTTTCAAAATTCGTACTTTTTGGAGTTAAAATGAAAAAAGGGGATAAAAATAGTACCAATCACATGACCGCAGCTAGAGTCATGAAATTCGGAGTATACACGGAAAATAAACTGATTTTTCGAAATTCGTACTTTTGGGGTCAAAATGGAAAAAGGGGATAAAAATAGTACCAACCAAATAACCACAGCTAGAGTCATGAAATTCGAAGTATACATTCCTTTGACTACGTAGACATGAAAAATAAAAGGTTTTTTCCAAATTCGTACAAGGGATACAATGGGTACGGAGGGATAAAAATGGTACCAACTAAACGACTACAGCTAGAATGATGAAATTCTAATTGCGTAGAAACGTCAAGGGGGTAAAAATGGTACCAACCACATGGTCGCAGCTGGAATTATGGAATTCGGTGTATACATTCCTCTGCCTGCATAGACACGCAAAATAAAAAGTTTTTTTCCAAATTTGTACCTTTTCTATTATGGCAAAAATTGGTTAAATGTAGAAGTTATGGTCCTTCTGTGGAAGTACATGTCGCCTTCACATATTTAAGCAAAAATAAATTCCCTCATTTCTACATAAGGGTCATAACTTCAACATTTATCCATATTTTTTCAAATATGCCTTGTTTTCTTCGTTAAGATGCCAAACTAAAATAAAGTATTCTGTTATTCAATTTATAAAGGGATTTTCGCGTAATTTAAGAAGAAAAAAATATTTAAAAAAACCTTTTGCGTCAACAAGGAGTATCATTACTTCTATATTGCCTATTACAAAATAAAACAAAATGTTTTTTTAGACTTTCTTTCTATTTTTTGTGATTTTTTCGTGCCAGCAAAAATATATTTTTTCGAATAAAAATAATTTTTACCAACAAGCGGATTCTATGAATAAATAATAAAAAATAATCTAGAAATAATGAAAACATAAATATTTTACATACGCTTAATTTAAAATTACAAAAGTTACCTAAATGAATAAAGAGTTACCAAGTAACCAAACAATTTAAAAGTTACCTATTTTGGTTAAAAATAACCGTGCTGATAATGGATTTTCAAAATTTGTAGCACCCACTATCTACCAATATTTATAGTATTTAAGCATTTTGAAAATATAAATATAAGAATATTTATTTTTTTATTTGAAATAAATAATGGTTTGAAATAATTAAAATATTATTTTTTCAATGTTTGTATTTGTTTTGGTTTGCCTATATTAAAAAAATTATATTTTCCTTTAATATTACTGCACTTCTACGAAAACCGACAATCTCTGTGGAATGCAATCCATGGTGGAGGGTATATAAAGTTCGGCCCGGCAGAACTTAACGCCGTTTTTACTTGTTTTTCTACAATTAAAGTAAAGTTTGAATTGATTTTAAGCAAACGGCTGTAGTAAAGAGGGAGAAGAGAGAGTTATTGAAAAGACCACCAGAGGATACATTTCACAGGATGGAAGTGGTAGCGTGCAGGCAAGTAATGAATGTCAACATGTCATTTGTAAATAAATTTGCATTCTATAAAATATAGATGCAAAATCGTCTTGAACCAGAATAATATCCCAATCAAAAAAAAACACGGTAAGGAGGGCTAAAGTCGGGCGGGCCGACTATATTATACCATCCACTTTCTACCCCATTACAATTGCGTTCGAGGAAAGAGTGAAATCAGCAATGAACAGATGTGACCAACTTTCACAATATATATTTCCAGCTAACATATAACGTTTTCTGCTAAATTAGATCAAAATCTTTATTAGCTTGAGAGAAAAAAAATAAATCAGGAAAGGAAATATGTATGAGGGTTGTATTTAAATCTGAAAATATGTGGCCCACTTTCACTATATGTTTCTTTAGTTGAAATATAATGTATTTTGCCAAATTTGAAGAATATCGGTTAAAATATATGGTTTCTAGAGGAAAAAGTCAAGTCAGGAACGAAATTTTAATGATATATATTTAATGATATTATATTGACCTACTTTCACCATAATGTTTCCAGTTGAATATAAGTTGCTATGACAAATATGAAGAAAATCGATTAAAATATATGGTAGCAAAAATGTAGAGCGCAAAAAGTTATATATAGACCGTAATTTGTATGGAAGCTATATCTAAATCTCAACCGATCTGGCCATTTTCCCCACAGATGTTTCTAGTTCAAATATAAGGCTTTGTGCCAAATTTGAAGAAAATCGGTTAAAATGTGTGATTTCTAGGGGGGGGGGGAGATAATTCGGGAGCGAAATTTGTATGAGAGCTATATCTAAATCTGAATCGATCTGGCCCGCTTTCACCATAGATATTTCTAGTTGAATTATAAGGTACTGTGCCAAATTTGAAGCAAATCGAGTAAAATATGTATGTCTAAAATCGTACATCTGCTTTCTACCAACTGAAACATTAAACATTTCGTATCAGGCAGAAAATGTCCGAAATCTTGTCAACTTCGCCTTTTCAGCATTTAACACCAGCTTAATTATGACGAGAACGACATAATTCCTGTCTAAATTATGTCGGTAATTCCCGGGAAATCCCTACGGATATTTCCAGTACCCTAAAAAGATAAGATGTTTCCGGTAACATTGGATCCTTCAACCATTTTTATATCACATTTGTGAGAACTTCATTATATCGACTGCTGGTATATGTATTTCATGCTATAGAATATATTATAGATCGAGGAAAACAGCAATCTGATGAAGAGATATATAACATTTTTCTCGAATGATATTTCCTGTACTTTCGGAAATTTTTCTTTCTGGGCTCCATAGCTCAGTTAACATTCCAGTCGGCAAGACAGATTATTTCATTCTATCTGCACCATGAACAATGTGTTATGTACACTTGAACCGTGTATACAGCATGGATACAGATTTGCTAAATTCCGTTAAATATGACATAGAAGCATCCGTAATGAAAGTGGATTAAATCGATGGATTTTGGTATTTTCCGATTTCACTTCCTGCGTTCAAGATCAAATTTGCTACACTCCACCCGAGTAGAATTATACATTTGAAAATTCTTTTGTAGGTCGAATAGAATATATGTTGTATATGAAGTAGAACCTAAAATTTTTAGGTTCCGTTTACACCTCACAGTGTTGAGTTGCGTCGTAAGGCGTGATCTGTACACATATATTATTTAATTGTGGATAACCAAAATATGACTATATATTTTCTTTACTATGGAATATTTTGAAATCAGTGAACAAACAATACCCTGAAAGAATAAAATTTGACTCCCTCGATTATTGCCATCATTGAACCAATTTATTCACAATCTTGTATTTATCAAACGACAAGTAACGTAGACATACAGCTAAATCTGTAAATATATGTACATATACATACATCTGTACATATGCACGCAGCAAATCCAAATGGTTGATGATGTATTGTTAAGGTTAATTTCATAAGGTAAAACACCATACACACCCCTAGAAAGTTCCATACTTACAACTGGTATTATGGTTTACAGTTCTGTGTGGAGCCGGAGAGGAAGTCAATTAACTTCGTCTTATTTGTGTGAGAAAAATACAGAAGAACAAACTTTCTACTCAGAAAACTCACACAGTCGGAATAGAATGAGATATATTAGGCCGCTTCGATTTTTTATGTCCTCCGCTAGGGTATTACGCATTTGTTTGTAACACCCAAAAGGAAAATAAATAGCTCTTTCGTTAATTATACAGATCGGCTTAATAGCACTTTCAGAGCAATGTCCGTCTGTCTGACCATCTATTCCAAGGACGAATGCTGTTTAAGTTGAAGCAAATCGATTCAGATTTAGATATAGCGCCCATACAACATTAGCTTCCGCTCTAGAGATGTTAACCGATTTTCTTCAAATTTGGCCTCATATTTCAACTGCATACATCTATCGTGAAATTGAATCAGATCGGTTCAGATTTAGCTCACATACAAATTGCGCTATCGATTTGAATTTTTCCATTCTAGAGACCACATATATAGTACCCATAAAAAATCTTCCCGACATCACTTTCACTTGTTTCTTTTAATTCTCTTCATTGCAAATAGGAACGATTTCTGTTTTATTTATTAAACAAATTTTTATGTTAAAGGAAATTTCCGTACAACAAGATTTGTATATCTGAAGGAAAGCCTCGGACATTGGAACAAGTCCGAATGCGGATGAAATATCGCACATTCGAAATCTAAACAAATTATAAAGTAAGAACTTATTAGTATTTTTCGTTGATAAGAAACATGTAATATTTTTCGTTGTTTTATTATAAGAATTGTTTCGTTTATTTTTTAAATAAATTAAAATATTACACATTCAAAACAATATTTTTATGTATTTATTTATTCAAGAAATTATAAATTTTCCCAAAAAATATTTTTCACGGTTCCATAGAAAAATAGGCGTGGAAAAGCTATTCGATTGCA
Organism: Polietes domitor; assembly: GCA_947397865.1. Lineage (NCBI taxonomy): Eukaryota > Metazoa > Arthropoda > Insecta > Diptera > Muscidae > Polietes > Polietes domitor. The sequence continues at coordinate 31,807,874 of OX377618.1, forward strand.
TTGTTTCGATTTGTATGTTCTTGACATTTAAATTAAATTCATATAAATAAATCGATAATCATTAAATTTTTTCACAACCATGATGACCTTTCGAGATGGTCACCTCTACCCTTTTCTATCTATGTCACATGGAACAGATATTTCAACATTATTTCCACAATAAATAGATTACCAACGGCAATGATATGGAGTTGTCTAGATTTGAAGATATGTTGCATAAAACATAAGTAAGCGCACGCTGCTAACACACCACAATCGCCTTGAAGAAAGTACTTCATGTATTTGTATGCTTACATACAAATATGTAAACTTTTCCTTTTATCTGTTTGTTGGAATGTTTATTGTTTTTTTTTTTGTTTTTCATTCCGAGAGTTATTCCAGACTAATGTATACAACGAAACACGTAAATAAATATCAGGTAGAATTGAAATTGCATAAATCCGTAATATGTATGTAGAAAATGTGCTTTTTACTTCGTGTTACTCGTGTATACAGTGCGAACTTAAAATATTAGAAAGACGAACAAGAAAGTATCGATTCTGCAACGCAAATTTATTTACTTAAAAGTCAACAACATTATATCGTTGCTTCAATGACAAATGGTTCGTTGTTGCATTTAAATGTTTTCATGAAATTGTTTCGTAACAGCAATGACGCTTGTAAAAGGCACGATGCTTCCTTTTATGCTGATGATAGCGCTTTGATTTTCTCTGGAAAGAGTGTAGGCATAGTTAAACACATTCAGCATTCTCTAATATCTAAAATTATTTTCTTTTAGTAAATCTTCCGAAAAATAATTTCTTAATATAATAAAAAAACTCGCTGCACTTTTTTACTAAAGTGTTGTATAAGTATTTGTTTATTAATTTCTTATAAGTACATATCGTTACCCATACATAAAAAAGACTCAACTAACATTTTTTTGTAAATCGAGATTTTTGTTTACTTTAACAAAACACAACAACTTCGGTCATAATAAACAAAAATATCGATTTGCAAAAAATGTTAGTTGAGTCTTTTTTATATTTGGGTAACGAATCGCATTTCCACATTTGTAAGGTTTGTATTAACTCGTTATTCTAATATTATTTTTAGTAATAACTCTGTAATTTTCAGCATGAATCAATATTAATAAATATTAATAATTAAAAACACCAATGAAGCATTTGCCCTTCCACAATGATAAAATCCCAGAATTCTCAAAAAAGTGGAAAATCCCAGGGGGTTTTGAGTAGAATTTTAGTATTCTTTCCGCCCCGGGGGCTATTTGAGTATAATGATACAGGACTCTATTTTAGAAATGATTGAGGAAACATAGCTACAACTATATCCACATTATTTTTTCAAATCCCACAATTCCCAAAAAAAGTGGGAAAAATCCAAAGTGGGATTTTTGTCTAGAAACAGGACAGAACTATATTATAGAGACGATTGAGGGAATATAGCAACAATTTTATAAATATTCCTCTTTATGTCCTATCATTTTTTGCAAATCCCAAGGTTTTTGGTTTGAATTATATAGGACCAGATTATATGGTTGAGAGAACAATCCACATTCCTTTTTTAAAAATCGTATATTTCCTAAAAAATGGAAAAAAATCAGAAATAAAAATCTCTGCCAATTAAATATTCATATTTTTTTTTTAATTTTTTCCCTTTGAACTTTTTCACATCCAAAAATTCCTGAAAAAGTAGAAAAAAATCCCAGAAAATGAGGCTAAAATGTTATTTATTCACGAAGGGAAATTTCAGGACACATAAAAACAATTATATCCATATTCCTAGCTCAAATCCCCGAATATTATTTGTTGTTGCAACGACCCACTTTTCTTTCGCTGTACGCGTAGGTTCTAATAATCAGTAGTAAAGGGTGATTTTTTAAGAGCTTGATAACTTTTTAAAAAAAAAAACGCATAAAATTTGCAAAATCTCATCGGTTCTTTATTTGAAACGTTAGATTGGTCCATGACATTTACTTTTTGAAGATAATTTCATTTAAATGTTGACCGCGGCTGCGTCTTAGGTGGTCCATCCGCTTAGTCCAATTTTGGCATTTCCACGTTTTTGAGTAACAGAGACCCAATTGGTGCGAACGGCGACGAATCGAAAATTGGTGGTCATCATTAACACTGGCCGATACAACTGCGATATTTTCTTCAGTTCGCACTCTACGTAAGCGTGTTGGTGGTTTAATGTCCAACAATGTAAATTTGGTGCGAAATTTAGTCACAATAGCCCGAATAGCCGCTTCAGTGGGTCGATTAAACTGACCATAAAATGGAAGCGCGCAATGAACTTTCTTAACAGAGCACGCATTTTGATAATAAAATTCAATAATTTGCAAGCGTTGTTCGTTTGTAAGACGATTCATGATGAAATGTCAAAGCATACTGAGCATCTTTCTCTTTGACACCATGTCTGAAATCCCACGTGATCTGTCAAATACTAATGCATCAAAATCCTAACCTCAAAACCAGTAAGGAAAGGCTAAAGTCGGGCGGGGCCGACTCTATGATACACTCCACTTTCAATCCGAATACAATTCAATTCGGTGAAAAAGTGAAAACGGGAAGGTTTTTTTCTATCCTGTAAATATATGTGTTTGACAAAAAATGTTAAATCGAAAAGGACATTTGTATGAGGATATATTGAAACCTGGAACGAAATAGGTGAAATATAAAATGTATAGTTTGGCTATATTTAAATCTGAACCGATCTTACCCACTTTCACCATAGTTTTGTTTAGTTAGATTATAAGATGTTGTGCGAAATTTAAAGAAACTCGAGCACAATATGTGGCTTTTAAAGCGGCAAAAGTCAAATCGGGAGCGACATTTGTATGGGGGCTATATCTAAATCTGAACCGATCTTACCCAATTTCTGCATAGTGTTTCTAGTTGGATTATAAGATGTTGTCCCAAATTTAAAAAAAAATCGGGTACAATATATGGTTTTTAGAGCGCAAAATTCAAATCGGGAGCGACATTTGTATGGGGCTTATATCTAAATCTGAACCGATCTAGCCCGCTTTAGCCACAGGTGTTTCTAGTTAGATTATAAGATGTTGTGCGAAATTTAAAGAAAATCGATTAGAATATGTGGCATTTAAAGCGGAAAAAGTCAAATCGGGAGCGACATTTATATGGGGGCTATATCTAAATCTGAACCGATCTTACCCAATTTCTGCATAGGTGTTTCTAGTGAGATTATAAGATGTTGTGCCAAATTTAAAGAAAATCGAGTACAATATGTGGTTTCTACAGAGGAAAATGTCAAATCGGGAACGACATTTGTATGGGGGCTATATCTAAATCTGAACCGAATTGACCTATTTTCACCATAGATGTTCTTAGTTTAAATATAAGATGTTTTGCCAAATCTGAAGACAATCTGACACAATATGTGGTTTCTAGAGCGGAAAAAGTCAAATCGGGAGCGAAATTTGTATGGGAGCTATATATAAATCTTAGCCGATCTGACCGATATTCACCATGGGTGTTTCTAGTGGAAATATAAGATGTTTTACCAAATCTGAAGACAATCTGATACATTATGTGGTTTCTAGAGCGGAAAAAGTCAAATCGGGAGCGAAATTTGTGTGGGAGCTATATATAAATCTGAACCGATCTGTCCGATATTCACCATGGGAGTTTCTAGTAGGAATATAAGATGTTTTACCAAATCTGAAGACAATCTGATACAATATGTGGTTTCTAGAGCGGAAAAAGTCAAATCGGGAGCGAAATTTGTATGGGAGCTATATATAAATCTGAACCGATATTCACCATGGGTGTTTCTAGTGGAAATATAAGATGTTTTACCAAATCTGAAGACAATCTGATACATTATGTGGTCTCTAGAGCGGAAAAAGTCAAATCGGGAGAGAAATTTGTATGGGAGCTATATATAAATCTGAACCGATCTAACACATTTTTACCACAGGTGTTTCTAGTTACAATATAAGATGTTTTGCCAATTTTAAAGAAAATCTGTTGTAATATGTGGTATCTAGAGTGAAAAGAGTCAAATCGGGAGTGAAATTCGTATGGGGGCTATATCTAAATCTGAACCGATTTTCTTCAAATTAAATAGCGTTCGTCCTTATCCCGACAAACATCGTTGTGCAAAGTTTCATTTGGTTCTGTCTACAATTGCGACCTGTATCGTGATTACAAGAATAGATGGACGGACGGACGGACGGACAGACAGACGGACATTGCTAAATCGACTCAGAAAGTGATTCTAAGACGATCGATATAATTAACAATGGGTCTATCTCGTTTCCTTTTGGATGTTACAAACAAATGCACAAAGACATAATACTCTCGTGGAGTGTATAAAAATCACTCTTTATAAATCTTAAAATTAGGTCATGTTTAAATTCCTTCGATATTAGAGAAATCAGTTCTATTTTTATTAGATTGTAATATCGAGGCTAGGCACTGTACTGATATACAGTAACCCTTGTAAGTGCAAATCAGGAGTGGAACAGGTACATGAAATACCTGCTAGCACAAAAAACGTTCGTATCAGATTCGTTATTCGTTGATGCAAAGATTTGAACGTTTTTACTACAAAATATTATACACAATTTTTCGTTCCAGCGACGACTCAATATTTGTTGACCCAACAGAAATATTCAAATACATTGAATTATGTAAAAACCTTACAATTTATGACTGAATTATCATTGCTTTTAGACTAACCCAAACTTTCTTCTCAAATCTAAAATTTTTGTTTTCCAGATTGCAAGGGAACTGTTAAAAGAAGGCAAAGAATAATGATTACTGTCGGTTTTAGAATGAACAAGATCAAATGTTTACCGATAGGTTGGGAATATCTGGCCTGTTTAATGAAGGCCTCACAATATCCGCAACTGGGATATTCTGTACTTAGAAATATACACACGTGCAGGCTTTAATGGAATAAACGAGGTGAATAAATAATTAAAGTAATTGTATATTTTTTTGAAGGATGTGATATTGTCATATCATTTCCAAATTTCAATTCTATTAAATATAGATGCAAAATGGTCTTGAGCCAGGAAAATATCCCAGTTCAAATCAAATATTGATTACAGACCAAAACAATGCAAACGAAAAATCTAAAACAAATGAGCGTTGGCACGGCAGAAGTATTGCTGGGTACCTATACCTGCATATACACATACTTCCATATGCAACTCAATGAGATGCTTGTAAGATGGCATGTGTGCTTTATTACTTGGTGCGATTTTTTAAACGCAAATTCGGCAAGTGAGTTATGCTTCTCGTTCGTTTGTGAGAATCATCTCTTTATAGAGGCCGGGTTTGATGTTGAAAAGTCGCTGCGAAGCCACTTGAAAAGACTTTTAACATGGTCGAAATCATGATCGTGGTAGTCTGCAGCCAAGTTATAAATGTCACCATGCCATTTATAAATAAATTTGCATTCTATTAAATATAGATGCAAAATGGTCTTGAGCCAGGACAATATCCCAGTTCAAATCAAATAATTCCAAATTTTTGTTCACTCCTTTGTGATTTGTTCGTGAAAAAGTGTTGTTTCAGAAGCAAAATTTACATCTTTAACTTCATTGGAGAATTTAAAATGTGATACCACATAATACCATCTTGGAACGCACCAAATTTGAAAGCTAGGGTTTTCCTCTACTGGGAAGCCCTCTTCTGCGATATTTTGCAACTTTATTCTAAATTAAACATTTTCCAGAATGAGTTTGCAAATTTTATATATCGTTACCCAAATATAAAAAAAGACTCAACTAATTTTTTTGCAATCTGGAGATATTTGGTTATTTTAACAAAACACAACAAATTCGGTCCTAATAAACAAAAATATCGATTTGCCAAAAAATGTTAGTTGAGTCTTATTTATATATATGTAACTACAGTTTCCAAAAGTGGAAGGAAGAACCGATATCGGACGCCATTGTAAAAATTTTTTTCTCCAATGCTAACATCTGCTGCTCTTTGCAATTTCTGAATAAGAATGCAAGCTGGCTTGAATGTGGATCGATGACCAATGCAGGCAGACCTGAAAAAGAATTTTAAAATTGTCATTCTTCTTTTGAATTCCGATAGTCAACACGAGTTAGCCAAAGCGACTGTGGCTGCAGCTCATGTCAAGGAATTGACATCTGCTTCTCCAGAAAAGGGTAGCAAAGTCAATAAGTCTCGCATCTTCTTCAAACAGCCCACCAAAATTAGCTCCATACCAGCTGTGGTGCTACTTATTGATATTTTTTGAATTCAGCGGTGAATAAGTTTACATCGTGACGACTTAAAGCCAAGTTTATTAATTTAAAATATGTAATATATTTTTTAAAATATTGGTATTTTAATGGTACTTTTAATCCATTACTCGCCCATATCAATATCGATTAAACTTTTTTAATTATTTTTTTTTAAGTAGGTGCAATAATTTTTTTGCAAAACACTGCTTCTGGTGGCCCTCTTAAAAAACTTTATTATTTTACGTGTGAGTTCTAATTCGCACTTCTCTTTTCGATTAAATATATTTTTAATGGTTTACATAGCTTAAAATTTAAACCTTCTGCTTTCTGTTTATACTCTCCACCACAGATGAGGGTATACTAATTTAGTCATTCTGTTTGTAACACCTTGAAATATCGACCTGAGACTCTTTAAAATATATGTATTACTGATCTTCATAAAATTCTAAGACGTCCGTCCATCTGTTGAAAGCACGCTAGCATAAGGAGCTAAGAGGTCAACATTTTCCATAAATGTGTATTATAGTCGTAGATCGGTTGGGATTGCGAAATCGATCCAAAGGGAAAAATTTTTCACTCACAAGTACTGAATATACCCCTAATATTTAGAGTACTTACAGTACTCTACACCACTTCGTGTAATAGGGTATTATAAATTAGTTTCGCGCCAAATGTATGTTTAAGTATACCGATCGGCTTAGAATCACCAGCTGAGTTGATTTGACGATGTCTGTCTGTCCGTCTGTTTGTTCGCACACTACAGATCGCAATTGTTGTCCGATTGTCACGAAATTTGGCAGAAGTATTTTTTTATGGACAAAGACAATCGCTATTGAATTTCGGTTCAAATTTAGATATAGCCCAAAGAATACCTACTGTGAAAGTGATCTATATGGGTCCACTCTTTGGTGTAGTCCTCTTAAAATGGGCCCCAATTATTAGTATTACCTTTCTAGACCCCATATCTTCTTACATCAGTACTTGATCAAGTTTTGCAGATCATGTTATATTTCAAAAATTAATACCTACCTAGTGAACTAATATGTTCTTCAATTTTGCCATATTCTTTAAATTTGACTAAAAACACTACATTAAATCGTCCTATATATACTAAAACACCTCGGTTTAGTAAACTATCAGGTATAGACGCATGAAGTGGTGTAAGGTAACATATAGTCGGTCCCGCCCGACTTTAGCCTTTCCTTACTTGTTTTCTAATATATCTGCTTAAGTTTACTTGATATGGGGTATGCACATTCTTATCCTTATAGCAGAAACCTAAAATGGTTCTTATTTGTAGTGGTTGAAATGGGGCAAAAAGGGATAAAAATGGTAACTATCAAAAAATCTTATTATTTGCTCAAAATATTGCAGAATTTTAATAATAATAATGAAAATAAATAAATTAATGGGACGGGAATAATTTAAAAATGATATGTGATGACACTTCAGAATAGTAAATTTTATTGTAATCAATGGTTAATAGAATTAAATAAATATTAACAAATTCTATAATTAACAAAAACTGAAGACAATATTTTTGTGGCTTTGTTGAAGTATATCGAACTTGTGTTTTATTTATTTATCTTGAATTCTCCTCCCAGGACAACTGATGAAGTAACCACTGTATTTACCTGCGTGGTAAGAAAAAAGCATGAACATAAATTAAAAGCAAAATTATATTTTCCGCCTTTTTTCTTTTCCCAAATGATGAATCAGCTCACCCCAATGTAGTTATACTTGTCTTTTAATGTAAAACTCATTAAAACATATGAAGTGATAATGGCCCCATTCCGAGTTCTCGTCTTAAGAATTCATTTATGAAAAAGTTCCAACCTAAGTTTTTATTTCATTAAAAAGTTACAAACTTCCTACAACAAATTCAATTAATTGCTATATATCAGCCCATAAACATTTTGGGGTGGAATGTATACCATTTGATGTGATACAAATCTTCCTGTCACTTTACAACATTTGTTGTTCTCGACTATGTTGATAAGATTTCACGACGAACGCGTGTTCACACAATTCATTTCATTTTCAATCATTCACAATTACAATTACAATTAAGTGCAAATTTAGCACGTATTTCATAATTGAAAATGGTAATATCATTTCCTTGATCGTCAATTTTTTACAATTTACACACACTAACATTAAAAAATAAAATAAAATTAATAAATTAAATTAAAAATTAAAACACATTAATGAAACCAGCTCATTTTGGTAATGATAAGGGTTTCATTGTTTTGTTTGTGAAAAAGTAAAAAAAAATAAAATGTATTGTAATAGCAAATTTAATCCACTACATTATAATCCAGCCAAAAAAATCCAGCTTTAACGTAATGATATATTTTATTAACATAATTTTTAACAATTTGTTGTGTCATTAATGAAATAAGGCAAAAATGGATGATATTATGAGCATCCATTTTTGCCTTCAATATATATATTCAAATCGGAATTATTGTGTGATCCTAACAAAAACTGGCACAATAATAAGTTTTGCAGGCCAAGGACGAAGGCTGCTTATTTGAAGAAAATCGGTTCAGATTTTGATATTGCCCCCAATTCCGCTCTAAAAACCACATATTTAAATCTATTTGATTAAAATTTGGCACAGTACCTTATAATTGAACTAGAGACACTTATGGTGAAACTGTGTCAAATCGGTTTAGATTTATATATAGCGTTAAGAAGTTTTTCCCACACAAGGACTGAAAATATCCTTAATATTTATAGTATTTCAGCATGAATTTTGAACATATTAGCTTGTATTTACTTGATATTTGCAATGCGCATTCCCTTTATAGCATAAAAGGGCACCATAGAGTGATTTTTATTTGTAGTGGGCGAAATGGGACGAAAAGGGATAAAAATGGTACCTATCAAACGACAACAGATAGAAACACGAAATTTGGCGTGTACATTCCTCTAATAGAGTAATATATTGATTACAGACCAAACAAATACAAACTAAAAAAAATATTTTACGTGGCTATGCAGTCAGAGGAATGTATACACCAAATTCCATGATTCTATCTGCGTCCATTTTGTTGGTACCATTTTTACACCCTTTTTCGTATTTTACCCCTTAAAAGTACGTCTTTCGAAAATCTATGTATTTAACGTGTCTATGCAATTAGTACACACCGAATTTCATCATTCTAGCTGTAGCCGTTTAGTTGATACCATTTTTATCCCTCTGCTTCCATTTTATTCCTTGGAAAACCCTTTTTATTTTTCGTGTCTACTCAGTCAGAGGCCTGTATACAGCGAATTTCATGGTTCTAGCTGGATCCATTTGTTTTGTACAATTTGTATACCCTTTTTCCATTTTACACCCTAAAAGTACGAATTTCGAAAAATTCCTTTATTTTATGTGTCTACGCAATCAGAGGAATATATATGCCGAATTTCATTATTCTGGGTGCAGCCGTTTGGTTGGTACTTTTTTTATCCCTCTATCCCCATTTAACCCCTTAAAATCACGAATTTAGAAAAAATACTTGGTGCGATTTTTTAAACGCAAATTCGGCAAGTGAGTTGTGCTTCTCGTTCGTTTGTGAGAATCATCTCCTTATGGAGGCCGGGTTTGATGTTGAAAAGTCGCTGCGAAGCCACTTGAAAAGACTTTTGACATAGTCGAAATCATGATCATGTTAATCTGCAGCCAAGTAATAATTGCCCTTTGTAAAAAAAATTGCTTTCTATTAAATATAGTTGCAAAAAATCTTGAGCCAGGACAACATCCCAGTTCAAATCAAATATTTTTTTAAATTCGTACTTTTTTTTGTTGCTTTTACGCAAAAATGGTAGTCGTGGTAGTCTGCAGCCAAGTAATAAATGTCACCAAGCCATTTGTAAAAAAATTTGCTTTCTATTAAATATAGTTGCAAAAAATCTTGAGCCAGGACAATATCCCAGTTCAAATCAAATATTTTTTTTCAAATTCGTACTTTATTTTGTTGCTTTTACGCAAAAATGGTAGAATCATGAAATTGTCTTATACTGCGAACGTGAGAAACAAGGTATTTTCAAAATTTATACTTTTGAAATTAAAATAAGATGAAAATACAATCAACCAAAATATTTAGGGTATTTATGATTGCTGCCTTATATTTACTTTATGAATTGAAGTATTGTTTCCATTACATATATATACATAGTATAAAAATATTAGTAGCCTTGGCTTACTAATTAAATTTCTGATTTTTATACATTTGAAATTTGTTGCGGACATTCCTCTTGTAGCTTGGAAGCACCACAAAGAAAATAAAAGTTTTATCGGACCAAATGGGACAAAAAGGGATAAAATATGGTACCAATGATACGACAACAACTAGAATCATGAAATTCGGTGTGTACATCCCTCTAATTGCATAGACACGTAAAATAGATGGATTTTTCGAAATTCGTACTTTTAAGGAATATAATTGAAAAATAGGGATAAGAATGGGACCTACCAAAATGAAATCATGAAATTCGATGTATACATTCTGACTATGATGACTCCAAACAAAAAGTTTTTTTTTTGAAATTGGTACATTTCAGCGGAGAATGGGGCGAATGGGGATATCTTTAAAATTTGTACTTTTCTTATCAAAATAATAATTTTTATAACACACTTTGTCTGTATCTGAAAATGCTTCTCCCTAATGGCGACTGAAAATCACCTAATATTTAGGCATGCTCACTTTCACAATTACAGCATTTTAATCAGTGTAAGTATACATTATAGTTTGAAATAGTAAACAAATGTGCATAAAAATATCCAATTTTCGTAAAATTGTACTGTACTGTACTGTATTACTATGTAAAGTCGACATCCTTTAATCTGCTGATAATATTGTGGAATGCACTCCGTGGTGGAGGGTATATAAGATTCGGCCCGGCCGAACTTAACGCCTTCTTACTTGTTACTTTTTGATTTCCTCGTCCTACTGCCTCTTAAAAGAACTACAAATTTCCAAAGGATACAAATTTTCAAATATTTTTAATATTTTATTATTATTCACACCCAAATCAATGAAGTGAATATGTACTAAAATTACTTTAGATTTTAAGCTTCTATCTGTATTAGTTTAGTATTAACAACCATTTAAATGTTTGCCTCTTAAATACCAAAACATCAATAAATGAGAAAAACTAAGGGGTAAACTTTAAATATATATATTATTGCAGAACTGAAACAGATATAAGCATGATATTTCAAGTATTTTTAAAAGATATTCTCCTATTTAATCCGACTCTTAACAAAACTAATAAAAAATAATCTTTTGAAAAATAGTATCCTTTGGAACTTTGTAGTCCTTTGAAGGGGCAATGGGATGAGGAAATGAAAAACTCTAGCCTATAGTCTCATATGTATATCATCTGGTTCAAGTGTAACGACTTTTTTAAAATTGTCGTACTGTATTATCAAAGCTTCAATATTATTTGTCGTATATGGCGCCTTTCGAATAAGACGCAGAAACTTCATTCCCCACCGTGGATTGTCTTTTACATTTGCAGAGACGGCTGCGTTGGTACAGGGATATGTTCATCAGAGCGTGTACATTTTCGTGAATAGATAGAGCAAAATCACTTACCAGAGCAGATAGTTCTGTAGGATTAGATCCATGCGTTCCGTTCTGAATTAATTGTATCTCTGTATTATTCTAATATTAACCTCAAAATATTGTGGCACAAAGAGACACCAGGTTCCGACCTGGTCCACTTCAATTTTATGCACATTTTACAGCTACGTTTCTATAAAATAAATAATCTTATTATGTAAGTCTCTTCACTTAAAAAGAATAATAAAAATATGTGTATATACTAGTCGTAACAACATTCAAAACTATATGAAAATTAAAAGAGAGTCTGACCAGAGCCTGGTGTCCTCTTAAGGGGGTAATAGCAGTTTACTATATATACAGGGTGGCGCAGAATGAGCAATATGGTTTATAACTTTTTTTATGCGATTATTATATTTTTTAAATACAGTGTATTATTGGGGATTTTTTTGGTAATTAGCTTTGAAAAATGATATCCTTTAAGTGATGTCCATTTTCTGTTTCGCACACACGTGCTCTTTTTGGCATATTTTCCATAACTTTTCGCAAAATTTCAAAAAATTTCATTTATCCTTTCTGAGGATACACCGCATCAAACAGTACACTTGAGTGGGTGTGATTGTCGCTGATGACATATATATATTTATTTTTGTTCTGTAATCAATATTTGATTTGAAGTGGATTTTGTCCTGGCTCAGACCATTTTGCATCTATATTTTTAGAATGTAAATTTATTTTAGTTTTTTCGTTTGAATTTTACAAATGGCATATTGGCACTTATTACTTGGCTGCAGACTACCACTATCACGATTTCCACCCTGTCTAAAGGTTTCGTTCAGGTGGCTTCGCAGCGACTTTTCAACATCAAACCCGGCCTATTTAAGGAAATGATTCTCACAAACGATCGAGAAGCACAACTCACTTGCCGAATTTGCGTTTAAAAATCGCACAGTAATAAAGTACACATGCCATCTTACAAGCATCTCATTGAGTTGCATACATATGTAAGTATGTGTGTATGCAGGTATAGTTACCCAGCAATACTTCTACCGTGCCAACGCTCATTTGTTTTAGTTTTTTTCGTTTGTATTTTTTGGTCTGTAATCAATATTTGGTTTGAACTGGGATATTGTCCTGGTTCAAGACCATTTTGCATCTATATTTAATAGAATGCAAACTTATTTACAAATGGCATGTTGACATTTATTACTTGACTGCAGAATACCACTATCATGATTTCCACCCTGTCTAAAGGTTTCGTTCAGGTGGCTTCGCGACTTTTCAACATCAAACCTGGCCTCTTTAAGGAAATGATTCTCACAAACGACCGAGAGGCACACCTCACTTTTTGTACGTTGTTCGATCGTGTAATGATTCGCAATTAATTTCCCAAGTCTCCTTCACAAGAATAAGAATAAGAAAGAATAATAATTAAAAAAGTTATTAAGAATTCAAACCATATAGCTCATTCTGCGCCACCCCGTAGAAACATAATACTTCAAGTGTAAAATTTATTTATTTTCTGGTGCTTTCATGCTACAAGAAGAATAACGCAACAAACTTAAAGTGCATATAAAGCAGAATTAAAAAAATGTTTAAATAATCAAATATTTTTTCCCTCTGGACCAATTTCGACCACTTTCAATCTCAACCGATCTACCACCATTAGACGCATTTATGAAAAATTTTAACTTAAATCGTCTTAGTCATCAGAATATATCGTTAGAATATAAAAAAGAATCTGGAATCTCCATTGAATATTTCAAAGTGTTACATACGGAATGACAAAATTAACATACCTCCATTCTATATTTCTATATTTTATATTTCTTTAATAAGATGACTATATTTATTTGATAATAATTTCGTATTACTCTTTCTAAACGACAATAGAAAGCCGCATTTAAAGTTTCATAGATTATCCAATAATATTAAAGAATGATGAATAGCACATTTGAAATATTTAAGCAAAGAAATACATTTTTACCTTTTAGTGATACCGCATATAATTTAGCACTATATGCTTCAGTTGTATACAGGAGGCGAAACACTAAATATTTCTCTTTGATACATGATACACCTAAATCTTCGGGTATAATAAAGACGCACATAATGACAATGGAACAGATGCTTTTGAATAATGTCCGTATAATTAATATACGTTCATTGGTGATATATACGTACTATGTTTTTGAGAGAAATTCCATAAAATTTATGAAGCATGGGAGTGTTTCATTTTTAAAACGATTCTGTCACCAAAATGACATTTCACAAACGATTTAACCCGACAAATTTGCTTTGATGAGAGACAACGAACATAACCATACGAATGTGTCTGAACATTTCAAAAGATTTGACCTTTGGGGCAGTATGGACCGTTAACTCAAGCAATTCTTATACACATATATACATTAGGATGGGTTACCATATGGAAATAAAGTTTTGACTTAAATATTTCGTTCCTAGTTACAGCCGTATGTGAGCTAAACGTTCCTGAAAACAACCATAAAAATCATGTTGTACCATGTATGTTGTAGTTTTGTCCAATATTTTCTTAAAAGAACTTTAATTATAAATTGTTTTTAATTGTTGTTGTTTATAGTACTGTTTTGTGTCAACTGAAAACTTGTTCGTATTTTGTGAAAAACACCTTTTGATAATGATAATCGTAAGAAAGTTGAGCAAATTTTGGGTCTGAAATATGTTTTATTAAACTATTTTCACAAAAATTGAGTCATTCCACAGGCCACAACCCTATAACATTTTTATTTATCATAATAAAATTCTGAAATTTGGCATTTTGAAATGTGACATCATTTCTGATTTAAAAAAAAGATGGGTGGGCAGCCCACTTTTTTAACTATAACTATAACTTTTTTATTTGCCACCATAAAATTCTAAAATTTGGCATTATGATATGTCCCTTTTTCTGATTAAAAAAAAATGGGCGGTCCACTCCCACTTTTTTGCTAATGAAGAAATTTGTTATAATATGGGTCTAATGTAAGTATTGCAAAAACCTGCATCTTAAATAGTACTTACTTATGATCCCTTTGGACTACTAAATGAATGTTTTTTTATACCCTCCCTGGGGCAAAAAAGGACAAAAATGGTACATATTAAACTACAACTGCTAGAAACACGGAATTCGGTGTGTACATTCCTCTAATTGAGTTGATACATATTATAAAAGTATTTTTTCCAAATTCGTACTTTCAAGATATACAATGGATACAGAGGGATAAAAATGGTACCAACCAAACGATTGTACCTAGAATAATGAAATTCGGCATATACATTCCTCTGATTGCGTAGACACGTAAAATAAACAGTTTTTTCAAAATTCGTACTTTTTGGGGTTAAAATAAAAAAGGGGGTACAAATAGTACCAACCAAATGACAGCAGCTAGTGTCATGAAATTCGGAGTATGCATTCCTCTGACTGCGTAGACATGGAAAATAAAATGATTTTTCGATATTCGTACTTTTAGGGGTTAAAATGGTGCAGAGGGATAAAAATAGTATAAACTAAACCAAAGATTTTAGAGAGTCGTACTCTTAAGGGGGTAAAAATGGTACCAACCAAATGGCCGCAGCTGGAGTCATGGAATTCGGTGTATACATTCCTCTGACTGCATCGACACGCAAAATAAAAAGTTTTTTTTTTCGAAATTCGTACTTTTTCTTTTACGGCAAAAATTGGTTGAATCTTGAAGTTAGGTTATGTTGCACTATGTCCGCCTGATAATTGATTTTCAAAATTTGTACTTTTGGAATTAAAATAGAATGGAAATACAACCAGCTGTAGCACCCACTATCTACCAATATTTAAGGTATTTAAGCTTTTTTAAAATATAAATATAAGAATATTTATTTGTTGAATTGACGTATTGGTAGCCTTGCCTTATAATTATATAAAATATTATAATTATAATTAAAATATTATATTTATTTATAAAATTATTTTTTCAATATTTGTATTTGTTTTGGTTTGGCTATTTTAAAAAATGTATATTTTCCTGTAATATTACTGCACTTCTACGAAAATCGATATCCTCTGTGGAATGCAATCCATCCATCCATCGGCCCGGCCGAACTTATTGCTGTTTTTACTTGTGTTATATTTAAAAAGTTATTTTTGGCAATACTCAAAACACAAGTAATACGTACGAATCTCACAAATTGTATACATAAATGAAGATTACAACCGTAATTTTTAGAAAAAGCTTAATTTTGCATCAAAAAAATTGACACAGAAATCATGGCCTACTACTTTTTCGAAGTTGTAAATTATTTTTTTTTGCTATAATATATGTAAACTAGAATTTTGAAGTTGGAACCACTGTAATATATATATTTTTAAATATGAAATGGTGTTATTTCATAGTTTCTTTCATTTGACATCAAAATTTATTAAAAAAAATAAAAAAAATGTTTGGCATTTGACCGTTTGCAGTGTCGTCATTTTTTATCGATATAAACGGTTTAGGTATCATTTGAAAGTTATTGATTCATTCTATTTATCTTTTATATCCACTTTTTCGAAATATATCCACGAATTATGACACACTTTGAAAAAAAAAAAACACAAAAAATAATCTAAAGAGTTATTTTAAGACAACAATAAACATTTATATTTAGCGTTTAGATCACGGACGGATTCACTGGGTAACGAAATATTGTGCAGATCATCATTAAGCAATCCAATCTTAATTTCTGGGGATGTTCGCAGGATTTATTCTTCCGGACCCAGTCTAATATACATTCGTATGATATACAAAATGTGTTTATATTAGAGTGCCTATATCATGAATGTAAAAAACGTTTCCACATGTTGGGCCCAGTTAGTAACTGTTGTTGACCTGTTTATAAAACACAATAAATAATGATTTGCTTACAACATTTCTCAGTAGGATTTTTATGGAATTTGAAAAAGTTTTCTTTAAACATTCTGAAGATCACAGCTTAATTGTTGGAATATTGTGCTTTGTTTTGGACGATTTTTTCCCGAGCATTGACTGAAATTGTTGTTGCGTCATCAGGTCTGCGAATGTTAACCAATCATATATACCGAAAAACAAATGGTTTGATCCCAGATATTTGGGCAAATTCAGGAAATCAATTATAAGATGTCAAGACATCATACAAGAGGGAAGTTCAATAATGTGTGTGAAACAAGCAAACAGGTATACAACAAGAAGATCACCGAACATATAACTAATATTACAAATAAAGAACAAAATAACAAAGGTTTTAACATTGGGCACAAAATATCCGCCGAAAGTTTCAAGAGTTTGAGAGAACTTCTTAATCCAGCACAATCATCTACTATCATTCACTACGTACCAATATCTGTAACCAATGAATATTTAGATAGAGGCACCACTATTATAGAAATTAAATGTATGCTACATGGCGTAAAGTTGAATAAGACACCGGGCGAAGACAGTATCCCATATAAATATTTTATTAATGTGACAGAGTAGTTCCATAGAATGAATTAGAAATAAACTATAAACAATACATTCTGTAAATTCAAAATTAATGATATATAATTCCTAATTTTTGAAATATAAATTATGTAATGATCACTAACATTCGAATATGCAAATAATGACGATGAAGTACTGGGTACATTATTGGGCAGTGCTGGCGTTGTACTGAATACGGCTCTAGTAATATAGCAATTGATACAAATAAGTACACAAAATAAAACAAGTAAGGAAAGGCTAAAGTCGGGCGGGGCAGACTATATAATACCCTACACCACTCCCTGCGTATATACCTCTCTTTGATTACTAAACCCTGGTATTTCATGGAAACAATTTTATATAGTTCATATAAATTATACAGTCCGAATATGGTAAATAATATGGTAATTGATCCAATATTTCGGTAGATATTCCGAGTAATGTAAATATAACATGATCTGGAAAATTAATCAAGATCCAATGCCAAATACAGATTCTACAACGGTAATAGGATGAATCGGACGGACATTTGAAGGGGGCCTATAACAAAATTTGGGCCTGTGCCAAAACGTTGGCCTATATAGTTCTATTTCACGGTAGGTATTCCTAGTAAAAATATATCATGATGTGCAAAATTTGATCAAGATCCGTTGTAAGATGTAGTTTCTAGAGCTGTATTAGAGTAGAATGGGCCCCATTTGGGTTATACCATAGTATGGAGACATATATTAGACTATCATAGTATATTTTAGTTGATTTTAGTATATGTTAGTTGAAAAATAATAAAATCTGCAAAATTTGAAAAACTTCCGATGTAAAATGTGGGTAATATAGGGGTAATAATAAAAATAGGGCCCATTTGTAAGGGCGGTACATTAAAAAGTGGGCCCATATAGATCACTTTCAAGGTTGGTATTCTTAGTTGAAATATAACATGATCTGCAAAATTGTATTGAGATCCAATGCACGATGTGGGTTCTAGAGTTGTAATAGAGTAGAAATTGGGGCACACATTTGTATGGGGGTTATACCAAAATATGGATCCATATATTTGACTATCATAGTATGTATTCTTAGTTGAGATATAATATAATCTGCAAAAAAGATCCGATGTATAATGTGCATTTTTGAGCAGTAATATTGTAAATCGGAGGTACATTTGTATGGGGGCTATATCAAAACATGGACCCATGTGGTCCACTTTCCCTTTAGCTGTTTCCAGTTCAAATATAACACGATACAGAAAATTCGTTAAATGGATTCAGTTGGTGATTCTAAGCTCAATTATTTCTTGGTGTTACAAATATTATTCAGCAGACATTCCGAGTAAAGTAAATATAACATGATCTGGAAAAATAGATCAAGATCCAATGATAAATACAGATTATACAGCGGTAATAGGATGAATCGGACGGATATTTGAAGGGTGCCTATAACAATACTTGAGGCCTGTGCCAAAACATGCGCCTATATATTTATCACTCACGGTAGGTATTTCTAGTTGAAACGTATGATCTACAAAATTTGATGAAGATCCGGTTATCCAAAGTATGGACATATGGGCATCTCCCAAAAAGTAAGGAAAGGCTAAAGACGGACGGCACCGATTATATGATGCTGTGCCAGTTTTGAAGAAAATCGGGTACAATATGTGGTTTCTGACAATTGTATGGGAGCTATATCTAAATCTGAACCGATCTTACCCACTTTCAGCATAGGTGTTTCTAGTTCGATTATAAAATGTTATGCCAATTTTAAAAAAGAAAATCGGGTACAAAATGTGGATTCTAGAGCGGAAAAAGTCAAATCGGGAGCGACATTTGTATGGGGGCTATATCTAAATGTGAACCGATCTTACCCACTTTCAGCATAGGTGTTTCTAGTTCGATTATAAGATGTTGTGCAAATTTTAAAGAAAATCGGGTACAATATGTGGTTTCTAAACCGGAAAAAATGAAATCGGGAGCGACATTTGTATGGGGACTATATCTAAATCAGAACCGATCTAACCCGCTAACGTCACAGGTATTTCTAGTTAGATTATAAGGTGTTATGCAAAATTTGAAGAAAATCGGGTACTATATGTGCTTTATAGGGCGGAAAAAGTGAAATCTGAACCGATTTCCTCCAAATTCAATACCGATCGTCCTTGACCAAAAAAGTAACTTCTGCCAAATTTCATGATAATCGGAAAGCAATTGCGACCTGTAGAGTGCGAACAAGCTTAGATGGACAGCAGACGGACGGACAGACAGACATCGGTGAATCAATTCAGCTGGTGATTCTAAGCCGATCCGTATACTTAAAGGTGGTTCTAGCTCGATTATTTATTGGTGTTACAAACATTTGGCGGAAAACTAACTTATAATACCCTAGACCACGTAGTGATGTAAGGGAGGGAGCGACATTTGTATGGGGGCTATATCTAACTGTGAACCGATCTTACCCACTTTCAGCATAGGTGTTTCTAGTTCGATTATAAGATGTTGTGCAAATTTTAAAGAAAATCGGGTACAATATGTGGTTTCTA
Source organism: Polietes domitor (assembly GCA_947397865.1). Lineage (NCBI taxonomy): Eukaryota > Metazoa > Arthropoda > Insecta > Diptera > Muscidae > Polietes > Polietes domitor. Next base: position 31,827,665 of record OX377618.1, read on the forward strand.
AAACGGAAAAAGTGAAATCGGGAGCGACATTTGTATGGGGACTATATCTAAATCAGAACCGATCTAACCCGCTAACGTCACAGGTATTTCTAGTTAGATTATAAGGTGTTATGCAAAATTTGAAGAAAATCGGGTACTATATGTGCTTTATAGGGCGGAAAAAGTGAAATCTGAACCGATTTCCTCCAAATTCAATACCGATCGTCCTTGACCAAAAAAGTAACTTCTGCCAAATTTCATGATAATCGGAAAGCAATTGCGACCTGTAGAGTGCGAACAAGCTTAGATGGACCGCAGACGGACGGACAGACAGACATCGGTGAATCAATTCAGCTGGTGATTCTAAGCCGATCCGTATACTTAAAGGTGGTTCTAGCTCGATTATTTATTGGTGTTACAAACATTTGGCGGAAAACTAACTTACAATACCCTATACCACGTAGTGATGTAAGGTATAAAAATGGAAAATTCCAGTATTATGAAATAAAAATAGAATTATAAATGTTTTTACAGATCCAAATACATTTATTTACAGAATAGCTGGTTAAACTCCAAATCGAACTAAGTTACATATATTATTTCTGAAGCTAATCATTTGATTATTATTTTAAGATAATTCAAATAACAAACCATTTTCCTTCAAATAAGAATTATTGGGAATAAAAAGAAATGTAATTTTAAATTCTAAGTATGTTACTAGATTGATCAAAAACCCTGTTTTTCGTCTGGTGCATCGTCTGGTTTTCGGGTTGTTCGAAAATCGTGATTTCAAAAAAACCGGTTTTCTTTTTATACAAATAACTGGTCGGATCGGGGTTTTCTTGAGAAAGTAAAAATGTGGAAATTATTCATACATACTCGTTCTTGGGGTTAGGATAATTCTGATGTCATCATCAGTTTCACTTATATCTTTCGAAATATACTCTATTCCTGTCTGAATTAGGACCATTTTTTAAAAATATATCAACCCATCATTACTTTTCGTCCTGCATCTATTATTCCCAAAATATCAGTTTAGTACAGGCGTAAACACTACTCTTTGTAATACAAGGACCATTCACTTTTCTCTTACATTCACAAAGTTAATGAACCTCACATTACCTACAAGGACGAGTATAATATACGTATAAGACTGGATCGCGAAAAAATCGCTGCGGCCACTCCATGAAATGAATGCTGGATTATTTATTGAAGATCTGCCAAATATTTCGTCCTTGGGTCAAACCGTCTGTGAGCTAAACGCTCCGGAAAACACCTCTAAAAATAATCACATACATATGTTCTTATGTGTATGGCTGGTCGACATTCGCAGCGGGTTTCCCGGCATTCCAAAAACCGCGATTTTAAAAAACCCGACGGTCACATGTCTGCACGAACATTTATTAAGTCGTTCAACGGTCACACGGGTCACCTTCAAAATATGTATTGTAGAACATATATAACAAGCATATATCAACGGAAACAACCCGCTTTTATTTATCATAAACTAATGTCAATATGGATCAATTGTACATTCTATAGTTACTTATTGCAGATTAGTTACTCATCTAACTTCCAAGAATTCATACGCACATATTTCATAAGAAAATGTATTACTCTTCAAGCTCTCAATCTCTTAATATTTGTAAAGATAATATAATTGAAAACGACACAATACAGTTTCTTGTTATATGCCAGTGGTACAGCAATTCAATTTTCTGAATGAGACACTCTAATGTACTTTTGGCCATTCATCCATACATACATACATATGTATATAAATACATTTATGGGTGTATTCCCATTAATATACCAGTTAAGCTAGATTTCAACAACGAAGACGTTTGGTAGGACATAGAGATAAACGAATTTACATCAGGACTATGCGATATAAATACATACATTCGACCTTTTCTTAGAGAATACATTACACGCCATCATATACCCCTGCATCTTTGTACATATTCATCATGAATATCAATAAAAGTTAAGTTAAGAAATACATTAAATACAGTCAACTGGAAATATATAATGCGATATATGTACATACAAACAAACACAGGCAAACACATAAATGTGCTCTCGTTATACCGAAAATACTGACTAAGTCTGAAGTAAAATTAGTAAAGCTGATATGTAATCTCAACAAATAGTCCCAACTCGATGTAAATGAGTTAAAAACAAGTAAAAACGGCGTTAAATTCGGCCGGACCGAACTTTATATTCCATCCACCATGTCTTGCAATCCACAGAGGTTGTAGATTTTTTTAGAAGTGCAATGGCATTACAGGAAAATGTTTAATATAGCCAAACTAAAACAACTTAAAATATTGAAAAAATAATATTACAAATAAATATAATTTTTTAATTATTTTAGACGATTCTTATAAGGCAAGGTAACCAATATTTTTATACTATATATATCGAAAAAATACTTCAAGTCAATTCAAAAAGTAAATATAAGGCAGTAATCTTCAAAAAAAAAGCTTAAATACCCTAAATATTGGAAGCATTTTCAGTTACAATCATTTTGTTGGTTGTATTTCACCGAATTTCATCATTCTAGATGCTGCCGTTTAGTGGGTACCATTTTTATCGCCCTCTTCCTATTATATCCCTTGAAAGTACGAATTTGGAAAACCCTTTTAATTTCTCGTGTCAATGAAGTCAGAGGAATGTATACTCTAAATTACATGACTCTAGATGTCGCCATTTGTTTGGTACAATTTGTATCCCCTTTTTTCCATTTCATCCCCCAAAAGTAAGTATTTCGAAAAACCCCTTTACTTTACGTGTCTACGCGATCAGATAAATGTATACATCGAATTTCATTATTCTAGGTACAGCCGTTTGGCTGGTACCATTTTTATCCTTCTATTCCCATTTTACCCCTTAAAAGTACGAATTTGGAAAAAATACTTTAATATTATGTATTTACTCAATTAGAGGAATGTTTACACCGAATTTCGTGTTTCTAGCTGCTGTCGTTTGATATTTTATCCCTTTTTGCTCCTTTTCCACCCTACAAATAAGAATGTGGTGCACGTTTTTGCTATAAGGGGAATGCGCATACCAAATATCAAACAAATATAAACAGACATATTCAAAAAACATGCTTAAATACTCGAAATATTATGGGTATTTTCAGTCCTTGTGAGAGAACATTTTTATTTCATATTTCAAGGTGTTAAAAATGGAATGACAAAGTTAGTATACACCCATCCTGGAGGAGGAGGGTATAAAGATAAAAATTTAGGGTGGTCTTCGTATATCGAAGTACAGTTTAGGTAGATGCGTTAGAAATATATATGAGATAGATTAAATCAGAGATTTTTTCCTACATCATCCTTTTTGTGTTGATTGAAAATTGTCAGCCTGAATAGCCGATGCGGAATTTTGTATATACACTTTTCTAACAGGTCATCTGTTTCCATTAATTCGAATTCGAATGTATAACATTCAAAAAACATAAACTAGGTTTGCTTGCAATAAAAATATAAAAGCAAATTGTTGACAAATTTTCATTATTACACCGTAGACAATTTTACATTTTTATCGGACTTCAACAAGACCATATATGTCTGAAACTAGAGATCGTATATAGAAAAACTGTGTACTCAGTTTTCCAATTTGTGATCTTTTCTCCTTTTTACAGGACTTTTAATTTCCAAAGGATATAGATGTTTTAATCAGATATTTTCGTACTTATCCGAGTCATACATAGACGATGTGGGTATCAAATGAAAGAGAAGAATATCTTCATGCTTCTATCTGTATTAGCATAGCATTAACAACCATTTCAATTTTCCTTCTTATTTCCTTAGTTTATTGATTTTTTACTTTTACATTTACAAACTAAAATTTATTACTCAAAATAATAAATAAAATATTTGTTTATATTTCCGGAAAATTTGATTTTTTCCCCAGGAATTACCATTTTTCCCGGACCCCAAACCATGAGTAGTGAAGGTAACGACGACGCGCTCCAACACAAGCTATTGGGTCAATATATTTGTTTTGTTTTCATAGAAGGAGAAGACAGAGGAAACATTGAAGTCAGTGCAACAGCACAAACCACACGAATTTCTTTATTGTAGTTTATTTGTTTTTATTATATTGTAGTTTTATATTATATTAAAGGGGGTGTCTTCGAACGGTTTACTACTATTTTTTGCGTACATTTTCCAGCTCGTGTTCTAACTTTAAGGATGAAGTTGACTTTAAATTTTGGTGAAGAACTTTTCAGTGTTCAATTTCAAATCATCTACATAAAGTAACCCTTTACTTTGATACATCATATCTAAACATAATGGCGAATTTAGTATGTTGCTAGAATTATTATCACAAACAAATTATTAATTATTTTATCATTAAGAAATGTCTTCGTAGGATAATCCAAGACATTTCTTCTAAAATTTATGAAATTCCAAAATTAATATGTTCCTTAAAAATGAATAAATACTCTAAACATTAGGTTTTTATAGATAACTCCAGTCCTTGTAAGAAAAAATGTTCCTCCGAATTTATATTATAAACTATTTGATGTTAACATAAAATTATTAGAAATGTGTTACAGACGGTTTGACCAACTAGCATACCACCATTCTAAAGTGGCCTTCTGCCCGTTTTAAAAATCCTTCATTGCTTTGTCTCCTCCTTTGTAAAAACACATGACCATATTTGTGTTTTCAGAATATCTTCTTTAAAATCAACTATAGAATTACATTTTTAGTTTTTAATTTAATTTTATATTTTGAGTTGTTATGCTTGTTGAACAAGAACGATATGTTGTTTTATATAAAAATGACACAAATGGATTAATTTCCTTACCTGCATTTACTGTAGAATGGAGTTAACCGCTTTTTCCGGCATGTCGGCGATTTGTACATTTGTCAGGATGTTTGATAAACATGTGAATTTTTGTAAAAGGTTCATAATGTCTTAAATGTGTGTTTAAATGTTTATTAGTATTGGCCAAATTGGTCTCGCTTGATATTTACTGTTTCTGCATGATGTGTTTCATGGACAGAAACTTTAATGATTAATCGCAAATTTTTATTCTGGAAATGTACGTTTTCATACCCTCCAGCATAATATGTATTGCATGTACATCTATTAGATTTATCATTATGTTAGTTACACATAAGAATATATATACGTATGACATATGACAAACAAGTAAGGACGGGTCGGCTATTTGATACCCTACACCGCTCTCTGCATTTTGATTACTAATAATAATTCTACATAGACCATATAAATTATACAATGTGTTTTGTTATTCATCTTCATATTTAGTCAAATTTAACGAATGGGACAAAATTGATGAAAATCTTTTACAAAATGTTACACCGAAAAACAAAATGGGTATGGTACTCTAACATTATATAGGGAATAAATATAACTATAATTTTCATAAAGATTAACTGTAATAAGTTGAATCTTGAGTGCATATGGTCCGCTTTAAGAGTATGTGTTCACAAATGCAGATTTTTCAGCTGTAAGAGGATAAATAGGAGGGACATATGAAGGAGGCAACACTAGTGGACGGGTAAATATACCTTACTTTCACGATACGTGATCTGCAGAATCCGATGTAAGACAGCTGTTATAATGTAAACTCCGTTTGTACGCGTGCTATACCAAATCATGTTATGGTATTCCTAGTTGAAATAAAATGATCTGATTTAATGAACTTCTGGAAAAGTGCGTTCTAGATCTGTAATGTGAAAAATTTTATGGGAGCTACACCAAAAATTGGACCATATTGAAAACATTCACAATAGGTAAATCGGAGGTACATTTATCATAACATTTAGTCCACTTTCACGTTAGCTAGCTCAAATATAACATAATCCTGGAAATTTTTATCAAAATCCAATGTAAAATGTATATTTTAGAGCAGTAGTATTGTAAATTGGAGGGATATTTTTATGTTTGTTATGTCTAAATCCGAATAGATTTCCTCAAGATTCAATTGCGACCGTCTTTGCCAAATTTCATTACAATCGGATAACAATTAAGGCCTGTAATTTGCGAACAAAACCTAGATGCACAGTTAGAGCGATGTAAAAACTGTTTTTTTGAAAATTTAAAAAACCGGTGGACGATTTCTTCTTTCTTGAAAACAAAAACCGTGAACGTTTTTTTTTCTAGCGAGAAAAACGAGTTAAAACGGTGGCACATGTTTTTCTTCATAAAGAAAATAATGTGAAAATTGCACTTTTGAAAACAATGTTAGTGCCAATTTACTTTAAGTTTACGATGATATTCTCAGTCATCAATATAATAATCATCGTAATAATAATAATTCAAAATAATAATAATCTTTTTGGTGAGTATTCTAACAGCAAAGTTTCATAATGTGAAAACGACAGTCGTATTGTCAATATGGCATACGAAAATTACAGAGGTATTCAATTTCCTCACTCTGTGCATACCCTTGAAATATAAGTGCAACATTTTGTTAAAATCAAAGAGTATCAAAATTTTAATATATATATATATATACTTTGATGTAACATTATGTGTTAATGTATTTTTAGAGTGTCATTTCTATTAATGGTAATAGTTATTGCAGACGTCAAATATGAATTGCAAAGTATTCTGCCTCCAATTCAGTCTCGAAAAGACTAGTATGCTAACTAGACTTAGCACTTTTTAAAGGAGGTAACATTCAAAAGGAGACAGCTGTCTCCTTTCCGATGTCAATTCTATTAAAAGTTATGCTCGAAAATGTTCTAACTTTCATAGCTAACTTTAATATATCAAATAAACTTTAAACATTTCAAACAGATATCATTAAATCGACTCAGCTGGTGATTCAAAGCCAATCGATATATTAGCTCAATTATTTCTTAGTGTTACAATTATTTGGAGCGAAAATAACTTATACCATTCTATTCAAGGAAGAATTGTAAGGTATAAAATAGATTTAGAGGAATGTTAGTAATTTCGTACTATATATATTGCCCCCTGCTCGCGGTCAATCTAATGGTTTTCTAATGGTTATAGTATATTTGATTCCCCTTGCTATTTTCGTTTGGAAGCTACCATGCTTTCAAAATGGCTAGAAGGAGATGGCTAGTACATACTTCCTCCTGGTTCAAAAAATCACCTTTCCCATCACTCGTCATTCATTCCTTCACCCTACCTCCTAAATTAAAAATTCCTTTTAATAAATGAAGAGTTTTTTAATATATTTTTTAAAACCGACAACGCACATATAGGCTCAACAGATAGTATATTTAAAATTTTATTGAAGAATGTGAGCGCGATAGAGAATGATATTGCACAGTCAAGAGATGTATTATTAATTGTTAATAAATCTTAAATTATCAGTTCCCTTTCTTGTAGCTTCGAAAACCTAAATTTATATTTCGAGGCAGCAATATTGTTATTTTTTCAAAACATAGTTTTTATTTTAGATTGTATGAATATTTTTTATGTATTAGTATAATAATATTCTCCATAGATATTAACATATCAGGAGAACAGTTTATCGAATTTTACTCATATAGATATCAAAAATTCTGAAATTGAATTATCTCAATATATATAATATAATTTGTAACCTTTTATTATGTTATATTCACTTCGTACCAGTTATTTTTAATTGTCCTTCTATTGATGAAAATCGATTTTTATGTTATGTTAAGATTTTATACCTAATAGGGTAATTAAAAACCTTCTCCTGTATAATTTTGTTGATGGCTCTTACGTCTATTTGACAAATTGGGCTCGATAAAGTAATAACCATATTCAAGGTAGAAGATTTGTATCGCCTAGCTGACACATATCTAATTAAAAGCGGCCTTTGTTAAATTATTTTGGTACGTTTTTACAATTTTATAGTGAAAACTTGGTGAAAAATTTGCGCGAAATAGGTAAAACTGCTGAATTCTGCTGAATTCCCGCGGGAGTCCCGTACAAAATTCCCGGGTATACGGGAAACAGAAAATATGAAAATTCCCAGGATTTTTCCCGCTGGAAATCCCGGGATACAAACCCTACTAGTACGCCATTATCTATAATACCGTGCGACAATTTTATATTTTTACCATTGGAGCTGAACAAGACCGTACACAAGAAGCAGTGTGCCCCATCTGGTGATATTTTCTCGTTTTTACAGGACTTTTAATTTCAAATGCAGTTTTAATAATTTATTTTCGTTCTTTTGAGAGTCATACAAAGGCGGTAAAACATACTGCAAATTTCATGCATACATGTGTATTACATTAATGCTAATGTAACCAACTATTTCAGTTGTTACACAGTTCTCTTATATACGACGTCTAGATCCATGTGTCTTGTTCAGCTAGAAAAGTACTGTCGCACGGTGTACAGTAGACGCTCACAAATTAGAGCTTTCAGTAATTCCAAAGTCCAGGAATTAGAATCAGTGTATGCAATATATTAAACGCTCTGAAATTCGAATTTAAAATTCTATTTTCCGAGGGTTTTGTTATTCGAACACAAAAAATCTCAGAACAGCAATATTAACATAGCTATAAATCTTTGCACAGCGCTGAATATCCAAAAATGGAAAGTCGTCTGTATGAGTGGTTTTTAAATCAACGAGAGAAAGTGTACACTGACAAATCAAATATTTAGAAATGAATATCCCGATAAAGATGAAAATGCGTTCCGTGCATGTGATGGATGGTTTACTAAATTTAAGAAACGACATGGTATCCGTTTTTTAATTTGTGGCGAGATTCTTTCCAGTGATGTTGTTTCATTCATTCCTTTTATTCATCAATATCGTGCAAAGGTCGCTGAGATGGGGTTAATGGAGTCACAAATATATAATGTCGACGAATCCGCATTATTTCTCCGTTGCCTACCAGACATAGACATATGTTCTGGTCTTTGCTTTTTTAATTGTTTTTCACTAAGCACATAAGCAATCTTTTGGCTCTCCGTAATGATACTTTGATTCGATGAAAACAAAAATACAAACAAATATAACTGAGTATGTGTCAAACAAAGATTAGTTGTAAATTTGGCCATTGTGCAGTCTATCCCTCCAATAACTATTAACTTCATTATTTTTTTAAATACATATGTAAAATTTTTTAGTTTTTAATTAAAAAATACATGTGATGTAGTTATGTTTTGTTGCCATTAGTTATTTATATTCATAATTTTAATTTAAAAAATACATTTAATGCATTGGACTGAATTGTTACGTTTTGTTTTCTTGTTTTTATCAAATAAAATTGAATTAAAATTTTAGTTTTCGAAAAAAAGTCCAGAAATTAGAATAATTCAGAAATTAGAATTGCCCCAAAAACAAGGCGGTTCTAATTTGCGAGCTTCTACTGTAATACTTTACTTTATAACTGTTTTCATATGTTGTAAACTGAATCAAAAAAACCTCAATCCTATAGTAGTGGTATAAGAATGTATGAATATGAATAAATTATAAAATAATTCTTTCTTCTGTTCAAAGAAAATATCACAAACAATTTTTATGATGAACACTAGTTCGACATTTCATAGTACCAGCTCTGATAGAGACTGGTCTAAAGTAGAGTATCATGTGGTCGGTCCATTACTTGCTTTTAATTTATTACTTGAAAGACTTCAAGTGAATTCTGTTCAACACACTCCAGGTGCAGGGTTTATAACATTCGACTCATACATAACATACTGTCGGGTTTCTTTGTTTTATGTGAGTTTTCTTATTTGTGTGCCTTTAGATATGTGAGGGTTGTTTTGGGTTTTGTTAATATTAAAAGTTTATTCGTAACATAGATCCTTAAGTAAAAGTTTTTACTGAATTAAAGTTTTGAGACATTTTAATTTCTTTTTTGAAAATGGCATCAGGCTCAAAGGATACTGGCGGCTGTCACAAAAAATCATTTCCAGTTTCACATGCTCTGTTTATATCTAACAATGAATGACTACAGGCCGAAATCCTCGTTTCATCTAATAACAAACTCAACGATTGCATAAGAAGGAATTTGTGGTATTTCGCACCCATAAAATATACATATCTGTGAGTTATGGTCAAGCAAACCCCTTTTTATAAACACTCAAAAAAATAGATTCAATAAAATTGAATTGGTGGAGTCGGTCGTTATGTTACGTTATACGATTTAGCAGCACGTCCAATCAATTTATTATAAAACATATAAGGAAAGGCTAAAGTCGAGCGGGCTGACTATATTATACCCTCCACTTTCTACGTCATTACGATTCAATTCGCTGAGAATTTTAGCAGTTGTCCTCCATCATGGACCGATGAGACCCAATGTATGCTTCCATATGAAATATAACGGGTTCTGATCACAACCTGTTAAAATATGGAGGAAAGTCAATTCTGAAGCTATATATATAACCGATATATAACCGATTTGAAACATTTTCACTACAGATGTTTCTAGTGGAAAAATTAAATAATAATTAAAATATGTGGTCTCTAGAACGGAAAAAGACAAATCGAGAGTAAAATTTGTATGAGAGCTTTATATAAATCTGAACCCATATTACTCACTTTCACCATAGATGTTTCCAGATCAATTATACGGTATTGTGCCAAATTTGAAGAAAATCGGCTAAACTATGTGGTCTCTAGAACGGAAAAAATCTTAATTTGTTGGACATTGTTATTATTCAATTTCGAAGTCCTAAAATTAGTAGTTTACTGATTTTTGAAATCCTATTTATATTTACCATAACTATTTATAAATATTTACCATAACTATATAAAACTATTTCTCATACAAACATTAGGGCTGTTTTTCTTTAAGCCGGGATAACAAGCTGCAATAACAAAAACGTTAATAAAAATTTATTTTTTGGCTCAAAATAATCTTTTTTCACATTGTCGCCAACTACAATATAAATATATGTGTCAAAACAAATTTTCAAAAGATATATTTTGTGTTGACTTTTTTGGACTTAGCATCGGTAACCATAATTTTGACTTACACTGGATAATTACCCAGGCTAAGTCAAAAATTTTTAACACAAAATTTGTTTTCACACACACATTGATATTGCTTTTGGCGACAATTTTAAAAAAGAATTTTTTATTTTGAGTGAAATTTTAACATTTTATTTAGTATTTTGTTATCGCAGCTTAGTTATCCAGTCTAAAAGAAAAACAGCCATATTAAATAGTTCACTTCTTGGTTGCTGTTTTAATGCAATTAAGCTGTTGTAAAATAATTGTTATCTCTTTCAGTAATGTAGTTTTTAGAAATTAGCTCACGAGAAAAAAATTTTGAAGAATACTAATTTTTGTAATAACAGTGAGTATCAAGCTTAACAGCATAATTTTAGTTGTCGTATATTTGTGCGCAAACTACTAAATTTAATTTTGTTTTTAATTAGATTTTTTATTTTTCTACAAGATTATTACGTGCTATATGCGTTTAAATATTGCCTTTGGATTGAGAAATGTATGTGAGACCTTTCATTCACTCTCGCATGGAACTCTTATGTTAACAGAAAATATTAATATACGAAATCATTGAATACATTAGCTCACTCGTCCACCCTGAAATAAGTTTGGTCCAAATATACATACCCATTTTACTGAATAAAATCTTATACCCCAATCCCCTTTATGGGGACAGTGTATGAACATAGCAAATATCACAATAACATTTCATAACAACAAATATGAATTTGATTAGGTTACTTTTCCTAAATTTATGCCAATGCCTTGTCAGTGTGTGTCGTCTGTGAATACAAGCAAAAAATGTCGATATAAAAGCTGACAATGTGCTAAAACGGAAATCACACAACAGGATTAGCTGTTCCTGGTTGCTAAGCAATATGTGCTTACAAGAAAATATTTTCGCATTTTTTTATATATTTGCTTCCTATCCACCCTCAGAAAAGATGCCAACGTTTTTCAATCCTTAAAGCATTGACGAATAAAAACTAAAGTTGATTTATTAGCTAACTAAACATTTTGTGCACTGCAAAGTTGACAAAAAGCCTAATATTAAATTGTATTTCAACAGAGTGTTATAGGGGATGATTTTTTGCTTTTCATAAGAAAAAGTTTCTTACGACCTTTCTTTTGAAGTGAAATCAAGCCTTAATCCTTTACAAGTGTTTTTTGTAGACGCAATTTTATTACCATAGTAAAGGTTTGTCTTTTGCAAAGTTTTGGTTTTTATACCCTACAACACATACTGAGACAACTAGGGATATTTTCACATGTTAGTACAAATTGCAGATAAAGTTCCAAAAATACTGTATCGTTGTAAAAAGAGGTTACATCTTAGTTGCTATTTGCAGAGTTTTGCATCGACTCCCTTAAACAATTTAAGGAAATATGTTCACAGAAAAATGACACACACCTGAAATATATTTGGGAATTGAATTTTTTATTGGTAAAGCAGCTAAATTTATTTGTGGCAATCATAATATAATATATGTTTGTAATAACATTAGTATTGAATATAAAATGATCGCATGAAAGTTTTTAGCTGGTATATTGTCCTGGCTCAAGAACATTTTGCATCTATATTTAATAGAATGCCAATTTATTTACAAATGGCAAAGTGACATTTATTACTTGGCTGCAGACTACCACGATCATGATTTCGACCTAGTCAAAAATCTTTTCAAGTGGCTTCGCAACGACTTTTCAACATCAAACCCGGCCTCTATAAGGAGATGATTCTCACAAACGAACGAGAATCACAACTCACTTGATGAATTTGCATTTAAAAAATCGCTCCAAGTAATAAAGTACACATGCCATCTTACAAGCATCTCATTGAGTTGCATATGTAAGTATGTGTATATGCAAGTATAGTTCCCCACCAATACTTCTGCCTTGTCAACGCTCATTTGTTTTAGTTTTTTCGTTTAGCCATCATACAAATGTCGCTCCCGATTTGATTTTTTCCGCTCTATAAACCAAATATTGTACCCGATTTTCTTTAAAATTGGCACAACATCTTATAATCCAACTAAAAATACCTATGGTGAAAGTGGTCATTTTGCATCTATATTTAATAGAATGCAAATTTATTTACAAATGACATGGCGACATTTGGTAGGCTGCAGTCAAGTAATAAATGTCACCATGCCATTTGTAAATAAATTTGAATTCTATTAATTATTGGATTATAAGATGTTGTGCCAATTTTAAAGAAAATCGGGTACAATATGTGGTTTATAGAGCGGAAAAAATCAAATCGGGAGCGACATTTGTATGGGGGCTATATCTAAATCGGAAACGATCTAACCCGCTTTCGCACAGGTGTTTCTAATTAGTTTACAAGGTGTTAAGCCAAATTTGAAGAGAATCAGCTTTATAGAGCGGAAAAAGTCAAATCAGGAGCGACATTTGTAAAATCTGACAAAACCATTCGCTTGTAATTTGTAAAGTCCAAATTTTCTGTTCCAAATTATAAAATGCAGACATTCTTATAAAACTAGACATTCTTCTCATAAAGCTGACCTAAAAGTACTTGCGAAACCACTTGAGTTTTGGGTTCACTAGGGTATTGGGGTCCGGGAATTCCCAAACCCGTCCAAATTTTTCCAGGAATTCCCTGAAAAACGTAAAATATTAAAATATACTTCATTGACCAAATTTATATATTTGCATTTCTGATAATAATGAACATTTGTCATCAATTCGGTTTTATATCTGTTTATTACAAACTAAACTGGTTTAAATTCGCTGATTTATTAATATAATTAATTTAAATCTGTAATAGTCAAATATATTTCCTATCCATCTCGTTTAACATTTGGTCTGTTTTTCCTTAAGACGGGATAACAAGCAACGATAATAAAAAGATACTTTTTTACGCCAACTACAATATAAATAATCTGCATACAGACATTGATATTGCGTTGGCGACAATTTTAAAAAATAATTTTTTGTGTTAAGTGAAATTTTTATGCACTCCACGAGAGTATTATGTATTTGTGCATTTGTTTGTAACACACAAAAGAAAGGCAGATAGACCCATTGTTGATTATACCGATCGACTTAGAATCACTTTTTTAAACGATTTAGCAATGTCCGTCTCTCACAACAACAGATTTTCTTCAAAGTTGGCAAAACATTTTATATTTCAACTAGGAACACCTATGGCGAAAATAGGTCTGATCGGTTCAGATTTATATATAGCTCCCATTTAAATTTCGCTCCCGGATAGACATTTTCCGCCCAGAAACCACGAATTTTCAACGAATTTCTTCAAAGTAAGCATAACACGTTATAAAGAGTGATTTTTTTGAGGTTAGGATTTTCATGCATTAGTATTTGACAGATCGCGTGGGATTTCAGACATGGTGTCAAAGAGAAAGATGCTCAGTATGCTTTGACATTTCATCATGAATAGACTTACTAACGAGCAACGCTTGCAAATCATTGAATTTTATTATCAAAATGCGTGCTCTGTTAAGAAAGTTCAGAAAGAAAGAAATTGTGTTCAGCGACGAAGCTCATTTTGGCTCAATGGGTACGTAAATAGGCAGAATTGTCGATTTTGGAGTGAATATCAGCCAGAAGCATTGCAAGAGCTACCAATGCATCCAGAAAAAGTCACAGTTTGGTGCGGTTTATGGGCTGGTGGCATCATTGGACCGTACTTCTTCAAAGATGATGCGAATCGTAACGTAACTGTGAATGGTGAGCGCTACCGTGAGATGATATCCAACTTTTTTTTGCCCAAAATGGAAGAACTGAACTTGGTTGACATGTGGTTTCAACAAGATGGCGCTACATGCCACACAGCTCGCGATTCTATGGCCATTTTGAGGGAAAACTTCGGAGAACAATTCATCTCAAGAAATGGACCGGTAAGTTGGCCACCAAGATCATGCGATTTGACGCCTTTAGACTATTTTTTGTGGGGCTACGTCAAGTCTAAAGTCTACAGAAATAAGCCAGCAACTATTCCAGCTTTGGAAGACAACATTTCCGAAGAAATTCGGGCTATTCCGGCCGAAATGCTCGAAAAAGTTGCCCAAAATTGGACTTTCCGAATGGACCACCTAAGACGCAGCCGCGGTCAACATTTAAATGAAATTATCTTCAAAAAGTAAATGTCATGGACCAATCTAACGTTTCAAATAAAGAACCGATGAGATTTTGCAAATTTTATGCGTTTTTTTTTTTAAAAAAGTTATCAAGCTCTTAAAAAATCACCCTTTATTTGAACTGGAAGAACTTATTGTGAAAGTTAGTCACTTTATTCCATGTTTGGATATAGCCCCGATACAAATATTCTTTTCGATATGACAAATTGGACCAGGTCATATTAGCCAATGATTAGGAAACATACACAAATTCTTCCCGTTTTCACTTTTTACCGAATTGAATTGCATTCGGATAGAAAGTGGAGTGTATCATATAGTCGGCCCCGCCCGACTTTAGCCATTCCTTACTTGTTTTATTTAGGATTTAGTTATCGCAGTTTAGTTACCCAGTCTTAAAAAGTGGAATAATAAAAATGTCATACTGGCAATACTATGGCTGACATACTGTCAATACATCACCATTCGTGTTATCTGGATTTTAATACAGAAGCCTTAAATACCGTTTTGAATTTAGAATATTTGTACAAAAAATATTTTGTCAGACAGTAATTCATGCAATTTCCATAGAAAGATCAATTAAATTGTTTAGCTGGAAACATTAATGATAAATCAAATAGAAATAGAAATATAGTGTAAGGAATATTCAAATGACAACAATCAATTTGTTAAAATTTGATTTCACAAGTTCGAAAATATCTCCGTGTTTTTGTAAAATATGTTAATTTGTAGTCCAACGAATCTTCATACTCAGTCTAGTTCGTTGGCAGACTAGTTCGTTTGCAAATATTCATTTTTATACACTGCTACTCTGTAGAGTGAGTGTATTATTTGGGACAAAAAAGTACAACGCATTGAAGAAGTGATTTAAGGCTCTAAGACCAAATTCATTTCACCACTATTTAAGTTGTTTGAACCTTGTCCGTCCTTCCGCCTGGCTGGATGGTGTACACGATAACTCTCGAAAGAAGTTAATGAATCAATTCTAACTTTGCACATGGCAAATATTTTTCTCAAACTTAGTTTAGTTCCAAGATGGGCGAAATTGCCACACCCCTTCTTGTCGCTCGCACACAATAGTCTATATCCTAGGTAAAATTAAATCTTTCATAACTTATATTCTGGTGCATGGAATCCACTATTACTTGATATGTGATCATATTTTTACAATTGTTTTATAAATGTGGAAGTTATGATCATATATCCCGAACCTTCCAGTACCTTTCACACAAATCATCCGGCCCTAAGTAAAATTTAAGTCCATACAATTTCCATAGATATATTCGCTGATAGTTAGGAAGTTGGTTTAGCCGACTGGCGTTTTCTTTTTCGGTATCTGAAACCCATTTCTGGTATATGTTGATGGACCCTAAGTAATACAAGAGTTCATAAAAATCCCAAACAAATGCTTGGCATTTTGATTCTGAGATTGATTTATAAGTCGGTTTAACCGACTTAAACTTACATACTTGTTTTCGTTGCTTTTGGATCAATCTTAACGAGATATGATTTTTTTGAAGTTAGACCCCATAAACCGCGCTTCAACCGGAAAAAACACCGATCTAGCGCGAAAAGTGTGAGTTCGGTTTGTCATATATGGATAAACATGATCTGGATCAATATCGTTCCAGATTGTTCATTCACACAATTGTTCTAGTGATTTCATATATTAAAGCAAACTAATGGAAATACGAATATGTAATATTAAATACACACGTATATAAAAATATTAAATTCTGCACATTCACATTACATTATAATCACTGTACGTGTATGCTTTAGTTGTTGTTCTCAGAGTAAAATTCAACGATTCTACTCTAGTAATAAATTTCTTAAAAAGTAGGAAAATTATCTAAATATGAGTAAAGATTCCTTATTTCAAAATCGCGTTAAGTGCTATTTTCATCAACGTTTCTATGCATATATTAGATTGATCCACATATAATAGACCTGCTAAAGATCGAAAAACACGATTTAGAAAGCTTAGTGACTACTCTATCCTGCCTACCACCGAACCAAATACATGCCACATATTTCTTTTACCAAAAGTTGGGTTTCTATTAAGAAAACATATGAAATAGAACTTGAATAAATAGAAACAAAAAATTACGCTCCAAAAAAGTTCCCTTAAAGGATTATGGCCTACTTCGGGCACAAGCATTCTTCAGAATATTTCTAAGGTTTGTAGAAAATATAAGTCGCGCGGCACCGTCAGCTGCGTACGCCCCAATTTAAAATCACTTTTCTCCAACTCCAGCAGGCCACCATTGCACACTGGTCCCAAATCCATTCTTTATAGCATAAAGTCGAAATATAAAGATAAAAATCTTGTAATTTCGCTCATTTCGGTAGGCAACATACTTAAAAAATAAAAATGGCCCGATCGGACCACGCCCACTATCACCTCCCATATAAAACAAACAATTATTACCCTGTATTGGTACAGGGTAACCAAAAACAAAATTTTTTGAAAACTTAAAAGAATGAAACTTAGTTCGCTTTGACGAAATGTGTTTTTCTGAACATTATTACAAAAGCAAAATATAGTATAAAAATATTCTACTTGACACTGTAATTTAAATAATTATTCCAGGAAATAATATAAAATGTCTACATGTGTAAAAAAATGATGTTATATACCATTTTAAAGGTACTTGCAATACCTTTAATATAAGATCTTTATGTATTGTGTTAAAATAAAGAAATACGCAAGAAATGTACACATTTACCAATTTCCAATTAAATGTTTTTGATTTTCTGCCAAAAAAATATGGATTTGAAGATCGGAAAATCCCAGAAGTATATCCCATGTCCCATTTTATAAAGGGTGATTTTTTAAAAGCTATAGGAAAGTTTTTCAAAACAAAAAAAAAGCACATAAAATTCAGAAAAATGCATGAAATCTTTATTTGAATCGATAGTACGGTCCATATAATTTAATGTTTGAAGATTATTTCATGTAAATGTTGACCTTGACTGCGCCTCAAATCGTCCATCCGCTTAGTCCAATATTGGCATTTCCACGTTATTGAGTAACAGAGGCCCAATTGCTGCGAACGGCGACGAATCGATAATTGATGGTCATCATTAACACTGGCCGATGCAGCTGCGATATTTTCTTCAGTTCGCACTCTACGTAAGCGTGTTGGTGGTTTAATGTCCAACAATGTAAATTTTGTGCGAAATTTAGTCACAATAGCCCGATTAGCCGCTTCAGTGGGTCGATTAAACTGACCATAAAATGGAAGCGCGCGATGAACTTTCTTAACAGAGCACGCATTTTGATAATAAAATTCAATAATTTTCAAGCGTTTTTCGTTTGTAAGACGATTCATGGTTAAATTATAGACCAAACTGAAGATGTTTGACAGTGAAACAAACCACGAAACGTGCGTCAGCTGTTTAAACCAGTGTTGCCAAAAAGATAATAGCTAAAAAATCACCCTTTATTTTTTTCTTTAGACGATCATGGTTGGGGACAAATCCAACATCAGACATACAGGACTCACGTTTCTGCCACTTATGAGCAGTATATTCTGGATAGATTCACGCGTTAACACCTAACAGTAAAACTATATTTTTTCAAATAAATACAATTTGCAAATATAATATTTTACAATTTCATTTTCATTTCAACACAGCGAAGATAATTTCTTAAGAACTTTAGGCAACACTTCTGCCTAAAACAAAGAAATAAATTGTTTATGTTTACAGTTTTGATTCGATCGGGGATGGTTGTAACAATTTAAATTAAAAACCATATGTTTAATTTTTATTACAATAATTATCATTGCCCGAATACATGTGCCCAGCGCTGTATGTAATATAAAAATAAAGAAAACTAAAGGAAAGTACATTTTGTATCTAGCCGAAGTTTATTGAGTTAAGCAACATATTGTTTCTAAGTATCATGTTTTGATACATTTGATAATCTTATCTCCACAACAACCCTACTCGTACGTCCAACACAAAAAAGTTTAATGTTCATTTTATAATATTGTCCTAACAAAAAAGTTCAAGTTAAATATCTCGTTTAAAGAAATGATACTATCGGCAGGGTAAACATGCATACTTGTGTATATACCTAATATATCTTTATTTTTATGATAAACTGAGTATGAGTGGTATGTTGATGGTTTAATCTAGAAAGGGTGTATCTCGATTTTTTTCCAAAATAAATCTCTCTGATCTGTCATTCTCAAATTCACACCATGCAAAAACGACATTGTTTCATTATTAAATATGATGTATATTTTTAATAAAATAAAATAATAATAAAGCATTAACATTTTAATTATGTTTAATGTGAAATGATTGGTGTAATGAATATAACTCTAAAATGATTTTGTTTTCTAACCTATTTATAAAAAAATGATCGCCGATGTTCTTCTCTGGGAGGAAATGATTTTTACTGTTTTTATATCCGATGATTTTCCACTGACTTTTTGGTTGAATTTGATAAAAAAAAATTTAAAAAGTCGTAAAAAAACACACACAGTCGAGAAAAAAGAACAGTGCTTAAAAATTCCCAAAAAAAAAAAACAATTAATATAATATTTTCGAAAACATCTTATAATCCAACTAGAAACACCTGTGGTGAAAGTGGGTAAGATCGATTCAGATTTATATATATTTATATATATATATATATATATATATATATATATATATATATATATATGTTGGTCCCGATTTCACTGTTTCTGCTCTAGAATCCACATAATTCAACCGATTTTGATCAAATTTGGCACAATATATTGCATTGAATTAGAAACATCCTTGGTGGAAGTCAAATCGGTTCAGATTTGACGTTTTCCGCTCTCTATATGGTTTCACATATTTTGAGAGATTTTCTTCACATTTGTCACAAGACCTTATATTTGAGCTAAAAACATCTCTGTTGTAAACCAGTAAAATCGATTCAGATTTATATATAGCTCCTATACAAATATAATTCCCATTTGACTTCTTCTGCTCTAAAAACTACAAAAATTAACCGATTTTGCTCAAAATTTGCATTACCTTACATTACAACTACAAACATTTAATTTACTTTTTCTGCTCTAGAAAACATATATAATAGAACGCATATTTTAAACAGATTTTTATCAGAACAGAACTGGAAACATACATTGTGAAAGAGGGCACTTCCCAATATGCCCATCGAATTTCGTTACAATTTCGTAGAAAGTGAATGGCATCATAGGGTCGCCCCGCCCGACTTTAGCCTTTTCTTACTTGTTTATAATTTGCCATTGGTCTTATCGGAACAGACTTTTGCGTTAAAATCCCCCATAACAATTTTTATATCGCTCATAGGGGTAATGACGATTGATCTGTTCTGCTGAGTGTTTGATGTGATTGTCAGCAGTTTATCTAGGTGAGTAGCACTGTATTACAGTGATGTTGCGATATTTCGTCCGAATGCGGGCAGTAATTAAACTTTCTGTTTGGGCTGATCTAATTTATGGCAGAAATGGATTGCAGATACCCAATTCAGGTTTTATCGTCCAAGGTCATAACGCCCAAATCAATAAATGTCACAAAGCCCAATAATCATCATATCGCCCAACTTTGGGTAATAAAAACATCACAACGCCCAATCGAAATGTCAGAAAGCTCAACAAACTTCTTTGGGACTTATGAAGCAAAGTTTGTGCTTTATAACCTTCTTTTGGTCTTCGTGACATTTTCATAAACCCCTCCTTGGGTCCAAAGTAAAGTAAAGGATTTCTACATTACCGGCCTTCGGCTGGGCTTAGAGATCTTATCTTATCATCTTACAAAAGATGAAAGTAAGAAGAAAATATTTTGCATATTCACAAGTTGTTCATCTAGAAAGTTTACATTGAAATTATTAAAAATTATTAAAGTTGGCATTATAAATACACAAGTAAGGAAAGGCTAAAGTCGGGCGGGGCCGACTATATAATACCCTACACCACTCCCTGCTTATATACCTAGTTTTGAATACTGAACCCAGGAGTTTCATGTAGTTCATATAAATTATACAGTATGCTATAAATTCATCTTTAGAAAAAATTTAAGAATATGGTAAATTATAAGGAAATTTATCAAATTTTCCGGCAGATATTCTGAGTAAAATAAATATAACATCTGCAAAAATTGATCAAGATCCAATGACAAATACAGATTTTGCAACGGTAATAGGATGAATCGGACGGATATTTGAAAGTGGTCTATAACTACACTTGGGACCTGTGGCAAAATATGGGCCTATATAGTTCTCGTTCACGGTAGGTATTCCTAGTTGAAATGTATCAGGATATACAAAATTTGATCAAGATCTGATGTAAAATGTAGTTTCTAGAGTTGTAACAGAGTAGAATGGGTCCCATTTGGGTTATACCAACATATATTTGACTTTCATAGTATGTATTCCTAGATGAAATGTGAAATTTGATAAATTTCCAATCTAAAATGAGTGGTAATAATAAAAATGGAGGCCTTTTGTAAGGGCGCTGCATTAAAAAGTGGGTCCTTATAGATCTCTTTCAAAGTATGTATTCTTAATTGAAATATCATATGATCTGCAAAATTTTATCAAAGTCAAAATTAAGATGTGGGTTCTAGAGCGATAATAGTGTAAACTGAGGGTCCATTTGTATGGGGGATATACCCAAACATTGACCTTTATTGCAGGCTTTCAAAAAGGGTGTTTCTATTCTAAATGTTAATGTAATTGTGTGGAAAATTTGATCAAGATCCGATTTAAAATGTGAATTTTTTTGGAGCTATATCGAAACATGGACCCATGTGGTCCACGGACAGACGAACATTCAATCGATTCAGCTGGTGATTCTAAGCCGATCCGTATACTTAAAGGTGGGTCTCGATTATTTCTTGGTGTTACAAACATTTGTTGGAAAACAAACTTAACTAACCACGAAGTGGTGTAGGGTACAAAAATGTGTTTTTAAATCACCACACTGACAGTGCGTGTAATGTGACCATTTTCAAAATACTACTAAAGACAATTTTGGTGTGCATAAAACGAGAAATGTTATTGCAATGGTAATTTTTTGGCAAACGTTAAAAATCCCTAAATAGTACTAATATCGAAAAATCACCTTGTTTTACGTATCTACGCAATTAGAGAGATGTACATTCCAAATTTCATGTTTCTAGCTGTTGTCGTATCATTGGTACCAGACAAACAGACGGACGGACAAACGAACATGGCTAGATCGTATTTTTTACCACGACCTAGAATATATATAATATATGGAGGCTTCGACGAATATTTAAATGTGTTACAAACGGAATGGCAAAGTGAATATAATAACCCTATCCTTAGGTGGAGGGTATAACAAGTTATGCGAATCTTTTAAAATTATAACATAGAACTTCTCTGCGTAGTCTACGTGAAAAATGCATTCTGCTATCTTAGGAAGGCGATGCACCTATGTCATACTAATATGATAAAAAATAGTATTCTACGTCGCACAGTGGTTCAGAATCAAAATACATCGGCCAAAATTCAATAAAGTGTAGTTCTAGTAGACATTTTGAGTTCTGTAAAAATACAAAATTAGACAAGGACCCAAGGATTACTATGAGATATTAACATTAAAAATCGGGCAATCGGATGTATTTCAGAAATCGGCCCAAAGTTGATTTAAAAAATTCGATTTTAAAGAAAATTAAAATTTTTATTTTTGTTAACATACTTGTTCATAATGCGATGAAAAAAATTTTTTTTTGTATTACAGATTTTCACGTTTTTCAGATTTTGAAAATTAAAAAAACGTAATTTCTTTTTTTGACTTTGTCGAACTGTTTCTCACTCACTTTAAGAGATTTAGCATTCAATTTTTTTATTTGAAATTGTGGTTTCTTAGCTTTAATATGACGACAAAACTATGTTTGTGTCAAATATATTTTGGTTGTAATGAATATTGTAAGAAATATCCTTATTGAACAAATGTCTTTGGATCAACACAACTTTTTTCCTTCAAAAGCCTTTAACGAAATATATACATATTTAAAAAGGTTGAAGGGTTCGCCGTTTTTGTAGGCTAACTTTTGCGCGAAATTGCACACTTGGAAGATAGGATACATTTAGTGCAAAAAGTCAGAATTTTTATTTCCAAAACACAATTTAGTCATTTTCGTCTGATTAACTTCTGAAAAGTATAGTAGTACGCAGATAAAAAGATGAGAAAATTTCCGTTAAGCTCATGCTAAATTTTATAACAATCGGAATTCATTTGCCGGAAATATGCACAAAAAAATAATAATGCTAGTTTTGACGTCATAATAAAGGTAAGAAACAATAATTTATAATAAAAAATGAGTGCAAAATCTCTTGAGTTGTGTGAGAAACAGTTCGACAAAGTAAAAAAAATACGTTTTTTAATTTTCAAAATCTGAAAAACGTGAAAATATGTAATACAAAAAAATTTAAATTTTTCTTCGCATTATGAAAATACGTAAAAATATATTAAACAGCATAAAAACAAAAAATAAAATTTTCATTTTCTTTAAAATCGAAAAATACGAAAAGTAGTCACCTTTGGGCCCATTTCTGAAATATAACCTATTGCGCGATTTAATGCTAATACATCATAATAATCCTTGGGTCCTTGTCTAGTTTTGGTCGATGGATCTTGATTCTGAACCACTGTGCGTCGATTGGTTTACGTGAACGTTCTCGCGGGATACTCAAATACCATACCACTCAGAAAGATCTGTTATATCCAGCCTGAAAAATTGAGATATTTGATTAGATCTCTAATATTTTCAATTTCTCATATCTCGTCATTGGAATAATATATGGCCCACCCCGATATGTCTATTACATTAAATCTAGTTCCAATGACACTTGTCGTTATATATTGACTGGGTATGCGACATATGCATTAGTGTTTGAGTTTTGAATTACTTTTCAAACAATTATTCGTTAGTTCAGGGTTTATTCGTTAAGTTCTTTGTTTGAGTAACATACGTGTATTGCAAATATGTCCTCAATTTATCAGTAATATATAATATCATTTTTTATTAAATTTTCTTAATACATAACAAGGAGAATTTTGTAGTTGTAGAGAATACATTTCTTCAAGACATTGCTTGGTTTCTGGATATGTGAAAATAATTCGAATCCTTGGAAGGATTATCGCAATCATATCGCACATATTATTTTTAAATCTCAATTGCGTATTACAATAGGAAAAGTTATATATTTTCTTGAATTTATTATTTCTATGCTTTTAGGGATTTCCACCATACTTTAATTTTTCATGATTTAATTGTTTATAAGACAGTGCAAAATTTAATAACACTACGTCAACTATGTCCATTTTTACACAACTTTTGTATGAGGAGGCAGAACTGTGCATCGTCTTCCCATCATTTTAGCGAACTGAAATTTTGCATGTATTTTTAAAACATTCACTTATTTTCTGTTTTTCGTCACACGAACAGATTACGCATAAATTGTAAAAATTCTATTGGGTAAATTGCGTCGCGTGTGTAAATCTGTAACTTGTTTTAATATGTATATTTAAACTATGTTAAACCGAAAACAAGTTTTGCGAATTCACAGCAATTCAATTATACGTTTTTTTTGTTACAAGCGAAAACATATATTTTTATAGAATACATTTTATTATTCAGTTTCTGCAAAACCCGGTGACATATCCACATGTCATTAACACAAAACAAATTATTTTAATTTTAAATTTATTCATTTATCATATACATATGTAAACCGAAAATGTATGTATATTAAGGTTGACCTTCAATATATGGAAGAATTTAAATCTCTTTGAGGTTAGGGTAAATAATACAGAAATATGTGCTGAATTGGTTGAATATTGCCGTGCCGCAAATGTGTTGAAGTTTGTGTGATTGAAAATGGAATGAAAATCGTACATAATTACTCAGGGTTCCCCCCTAGGGTTGTAAAATGTATAATTTTTGTATTCCGAATATTTCTTTAGAACAACATAGACCATCCATCACCATCCACACAATAAACTGAATTGAGTAGATACATAATATGAAATTATTTTTTTTCCAAATTCGTACTTTTAAGGGATAAAATGGAAATAGAGGGATACAAATGGTACCAACCAAACGGCTGCAACTAGAATAATGAAATTCGGTGTATAATAATAAATAATATAAATAAACGATTTTTTTGAAATTCGTACATTTTGGGATTCAAATGGAAAAAGGGGATAAAAATAGTATCAACCAAATAACCGCAGCTAGAGTCATGAAATTCGTACTTTCAAGGGATACAATGGGTACACGGGATAAAAATAGTACCAACTAAACGAATACAGCTAGAATGATGAAATTCGGTGCGTACATCCCTCTAATTGCATAGACACGTAAAATAAAGAGATTTTAGGTAGTCGTACTCTTAAGGGGGTAAAATGGGAAAAAGGGGATAAATATGGTACCAACCAAATGGCTGCAGCTAGAACCAAGGAATTCGGTGTATACATTCCTCTGATTGCGTAGACACTCAAATTAAAATTTGGTTGAATCATGAGGTTAAGTTATTTTGCACTATGTACGTTAGATAATGAATTTTTAAAATTTGTACTTTTGGAATTAAAATGGAATGGAAATATAACCACTATCTACCAATATGTATGGTAATTACGCTTTTTTGAAAATATATGTAAATATAAGAATATTTATGTTTTGAATAGACTTGAAGTATTATTTCGATATATACAGTGTAAACGTATTGGTAGCCTTGCCTAGAAATAATAAAAATATTATATTTATTTGTAAAATTATTTTTTCAATATTTGTATTTATTGTGGTTTGGCAATTATAACTAAATTTATATTTTCCTGTAATATTACTGCACTTCTACGAAAATCTACAGCCTTTATGGATTGCAATCTATTATGGAGGGTATATAAAGATCGGCCCGGGCGGAACTTAACCCCGTTTTTATTTGTTTTTAGCTGTTATTGTAATAATTGGGTATTATTTAGGTAAATTTTCTCTTTTTATTTTTGTACGGCGGTAAAGGTACGGGACTGAGCTCATATTTTTTTATATTTTTCACCTTGATCTTACATGATAGTGACCTACGATTTTTAAAAATCGAAAATAAAAATAAGGTCCACTTTAATGTATATGTGTTTATTTCATTTCGAACAATAAATAATTGTTATTGTGTCGATACAATATTTCAATAATATAATACGACTGTAACAAGCTATACTATTAGAACTATTAGACTGGCTATTTGTTATACCCTCCACTAGGGTATATATAAGGTCTATGTTAGAACGGGTCGCGGTTCATACAATTAAAAAATGTCAGTCATTCCAAATAATTAGGTACTTTTCGTCATATTAGTATATGAAGGTAACGACGATGTGCTACAGCACAGTCAATTTTATTTGTTTTGCTTTCATATGAAAGCGAAGTCAAAGAAAATATTGAAGTCTGGAAAACATCACAAACCACACTCATTCTCGGTATACACCGCATTTAGGCGACTTCGTACGGACGACGACGTAAAGTATGGTTAATAGCCAAAGTAGACAACTTTTCTGAATCTATATTTAATAAAATCATTAAATTAATTAAAACATTTTCATGTTTTTCAACGAAGTGTAATTTATTACGCATTTAAAAGGCGGTTAATATTCCGTTTCCTCGAAGTATGTAGCATTTATTTATAATAGGAAACAAAATGTATTAATTGTCATAAATTATAATTTTTGATCGAAATGATCAATTTTAAACAGCGGCTAATCTGAGGTTAGTATCAACCGATTTTAATGTAGTACAGCTTCTTTGGAAAGTAATCTCATATTATGTAAAGTAATGAAATGTAAAGTAAAAGTAATTACATTTTTCGATAACTTTATGTGGTAGTTTTCAATATTAATATGACCTTTGCCCCCTTTCGTGCCCAATGTAGTTTTTCATGCTATACATTTGTTTTAATTTCATCGTTTGTTTTATTTCGGTCTGTAATCAATTCTATTTGAACATTCTCTTGGCTCCATTTGGAAATAAATTTGCGTTCTCGAAAATATAGATATAAATAGGTGTTGAGACAGTAGAATATCTTGGATAATGCCAATTATTATTAAAATAATATTTTACGATTTTTTCTGAAGATGTAATGAGTACTATATTATATAACAAATACTTCAATATTGCAATTGTCATAAATATTGCAATTGTCATATTGCAATTGTATTTGAAAAGCTAGCATTGAGATGACTGGAGTCGCTTTGTAATTGCCAAATGTGTTATGTTGGTTTTCCGAAACGAATGCACCATCACCAATAGTCAAAATGTTACTATTTACCCCCTTATTTCTAAAACGAAAAACTTTTCTTCACACAGAATTCTGAAGTTTTGACATATTTAAAGCGCCAGCGTACGTGATCTCTTGTATTGGGTTCATTTTTTCTGCCTCGGTTTTTAGAGTAGAAATGAGATTTTTTCAACTTCATAACTATCGTTGTGTGTTGTTTTTTTGTAAAACAAATTAAACAATTCTTGCCAAACGTCGCTAACGCAGAGTGATTTAAATTTTACCATTTTTCAGAGTTCGCGTTCACTTTCGCTTTAGCGTTTTGTACTCACTTCAAATTTGAAAATGGGGGGTTACTAAAAAACAAATTTTGTCTACAACTGTCTTAATGATCATTGTATCAGTCTATTTAATCCCATATTAAATTGATATTGATATATCTACATCTTTCTGTAATTACAAGGTCACGATCTGAACAACAATATTTGACATCGTGTATTGTAGTTCACATATCAGACTGTTTGAAATATTTAAAACAAATTTGTATGCCACTGACTTTACGTCAGTCAGTGGTCTACTCATACATACATATTTGATAAATTTGACAGGAAAATGACTGTGGTTATGTTAATTACATCCAGTATTGCAAAACATACCACGCCAGTGTCTGTTTTCGATTCACACCATGTACACCGAACTCAAAAAGGAAGTAACGACAATATAATCTCATTGATATGTTTTTTTTTTTGAAATGTGTCCTATACACACGTGTGTATACATGCTTCTCTGTTCTTTGTCATTACGGAATATATTTTACATTGACAAATGATGAGTTTTGTCGAACTTGTTCTGTTCGTTTCAGCAAATTAATCAAGGAGTGCTTGCCAACATTCGCAGTCGAACTGGTATGTGCGGTGCGGCACAGTCTGAAAACCGCATTAAATATGACTCCATGTGACGGTTATTTAGTTACACTAATGTCCATACATATTAAGGGCGCATACTTTCACGGTACCGAATATATTTTAATAATTATCTCCCATTTTCACATGTGTTAAATAATATCTTTTAGGTTATAGTTCAGCTCACATTTCAAAGCAGTCAGTGCTTAATAGACAAATTTGATTTTAGACAAGAAAATGTGCAAGGAAGAATGATGTAATAATTCATTATGTACAAACTATTTTTTCCATTGATACTTGTTTAAAGTCATAAAATATAAATGCTAGAGTTTACTGAAAGACATAGATGCAAATTAAATTCAAACTAAATGTAAATTATTTTTCTAAACTTAAGACATAAAATTGAAAATGAAACAAGACCCAAATTCTGTTGTCGAAAATCGTAATTAAAAAAATTGGCGACGGTGGAAGAAGAGAAACCGGTGGGCCAATTTTGGTCGTTATTGTATATGAAAATGCACATAAAGAAATTGCCCACAAGGATACCAAATTTGAAATGAAAGTGAACCACATATGTATTACTGTTTGTCATTGCGACAGTTTACGTTTATTTATAGTTTATTAAGATACCTAAAAATTTATAAATGTATCAACTTCAATGCGTCGGTCAAAATTATCAGTGCCGTAATTACTAGTAGTTGATATACCATGGACAAAACCGTGCTGAGCAGAACTAATGTAAAATTTAATATTAAAAATTACTATGGGGAAATCTTAGAAATAATAGGCAATTTAGAATAGGTCTGTAATTTCTAACATAATTGTTGATGCCAAAATAGTAGCAACATCCTTGGATGGATTAATTTAATAAAAAATATACAAATATTATTATAAATTAGCACCATTTGTAAGAATAAAAGCAACAACTTGAACTCAATATAACCTTAAATAGTTCGATCACTTTTGCTGACACAAATATATTATTATGTCATCTGAACTACGCTCAACATCAAGTATTAAGGCTCCACTAATTCAAGGTGACTTCAATGTGGAATCACGATCTACAGCTCTAGGTCAGAAATTATTTCGGTATTTTTACCAACACGAAATTAGCTGAGCGATTTATAACCCAATTTTTCGTCAAATTAAATAGCGTTCGTCTTCATCCCGAGAAACTTCGTTGTGCAAAGTTTCATTTGTTTCTGGGTACATTGATTACAAGAATAGACAGACAGACGGACGGACAGACAGAGAGATATACAGACAGACATTGCTAAATCGATTTAATAAGTGATTCTAAGTCGATCGGTATAATTAACAATGGGTATATCTTGCTTCCTTTTGGGTGTTATGATATAATACTCTCTTGGAGTGTATAAAAAATAATTGTATGGGATAAAATTATGGTTAATATCGGTTAATATTAACGAATATTAATCTACTGATCAGAAAATAAAAGAAAATACAAATACAAATTGTTCTTTTCCTTTTCCAAAATTGGCAAATAAATTTCGTAATGGGGGTGATCAAATGGAAGAACGAGCCGATAAATCAGGCGAAAGCCGCCGCCGATAATTATGGGTCGGCTTGTAACTCTGCTGAAAGGAGAGTTTTGCAGGAGGGGCGTTCAAAGCTTATTTTATATTACTAAGGTAGTTATTAAAGTTAAAACATCATTGAGCTAAACTTTTGATTGAATGGGCCGATCATTACCAAAAATTGAGAGAATCTAATTTAAAAACAGAAGAATATAAAGACGTAAAGAACTATAAAACATGCTAAGTCGACTTGGCATACTACTGTTTGGAGGTCTTTTATATATAATTATTCATTTCGTTCCATTGTGGATCATAGGGCCATTAAGTATAAAGTTTCAACCTATATATTTCTGCGAATATATATTATAAATTCTCATGGATGGAAGGACAATTTTTTATTTACCATTTTTGTCCGACTTTCAACGTAAAATCTTTATAAAACAAGTCAGTTAGCTTCAGTCGGCTAAACCGACTTATAAAGAGTGATTTTTTTGAGGTTAGGATTTTCATGCATTAGTATTTGACAGATCACGTGGGATTTCAGACATGGTGTCAAAGAGAAAGATGCTCAGTATGCTTTGACATTTCATCATGAATAGACTTACTAACGAGCAACGCTTGCAAATCATTGAATTTTATTATCAAAATGCGTGCTCTGTTAAGAAAGTTCATCGCACGCTTCCATTTTATGGTCAGTTTAATCGACCCACTGAAGCGGCTATTCGGGCTATTGTGACTAAATTTCGCACCAAATTTACATTGTTGGACATTAAACCACCAAGACGCTTACGTAGAGTACGAACTGAAGAAAATATCGCAGCTGTATCGGGCAATGTTAATGATGACCATCAATTATCGATTCGTCGCCGTTCGCAGCAATTGGGCCTCTGTTACTCAAAAACGTGGAAATGCCAAAATTGGACTAAGCGGATGGACCACTTGAGGCGCAGCCGCGGTCAACATTTAAATGAAATTATCTTCAAAAAGTAAATGTCATGGACCAATCTAACGTTTCAAATAAAGAACCGATGAGATTTTGCAAATTTTATGCGTTTTTTTTTTAAAAAAAGTTATCAAGTCTTAAAAAATCACCCTTTATATACTCTCACTATCAGAGAACATATATACGGAAGTTATAAGGCACCAGCTTCCATATTTACAAAACAATTGTAAAAACATGATCAAATAGCACGCACCAGTATAGATGTATGAAGGATATTTCCTAGGATAGATACAATTGCGTGGAAGGTACAATATTTACGTGGCTAAAGCGTAAATATTAGCTAGGTTTAAAGTGATTATAAAATCATTTTCATATATCAAATTGCAAATGATTTGGACTATCCGTATGGATGTTATGTTATGTTGTAACCAAAGTTTATGCCACTTTATGTGGGTGGTGCCAGAGGGGGTGTGGCAATATCGCCCATATTCCATGCAAATGTAACTTCTGTAAAGACATTGACAAATATCAAATTTCACAGCATTCCGATAATTGGTATAGAAGATATAACAGCTTTAATGGAAGGGGTGTGGCAAACCCCGCTACTTAAAGTGATTATCAAATAGAATGGATTCCGAATATCCGTTAGGAAGTTACAGTGGTTTTAATTTAACATAAGAATATGGATAATTTTTGTGACAGGTATCAAAAGGAGTGTGGCAATTTTGCCCCTCTTCGTTCTTAAACTAAGATTGAGAAAAATATTACCATTCCGTAACTCCTTTCCAGAGTTATCGTGTACACCTGTCAGCCAGAAGGGCGGGCGGACGGACATGTCTCAAACAACTTAGAAAGTTGTGAAACGGATTTCGTCCAAACATAATTGGGGTCTCAAGTCACTCATTTAATGCGTTACTACTACTCTACTTCTATTTTTTAATAATGAAAACGGACACAACCCCCCAACATGGATTATTTCATTATGGGTTGTGTCCCTTCGAAATAGTCACCTACACTGAATGAATTATCTTCATAACTTCAGCGATTTCATTTAAAAGTCAACAAAAATACTTCACGTTTCATAAAGCAAAACCAATGAAAAGTGTCATAGAATTTCAAAAACATTTATTCTTTGAAGATCTTCATCAATAAACTTTTGTCATACAAACACCTTATATTTCAAGTACAAACATCAATGGTGAATGTGGGTCAGACCAGTTCAGATTAATAAATATATTTGAATTTTTCCGCTCTATAGAATACCTATTTTAATGGATTTTTCCAAATTTGGCACAACAATTTATATTTCAACTATAAACATATGAATGTGGCGAAAGTGGGTCAGGTCGGTTCAGATTTATGTTTTCCACTATGGAAACTGCATATTTTAACCGATTTTCTTCAAATTTGGCACAACACTTTATTATACCCTCCACCTCCAGGATGGGGGTATATTCACTTTGTCATTCCGTTTCTAACACCTTGAAATATTCATCGGAGACCCCATAAAGTATATATATTAGGGGTCGTGGTAAAATTCTAAGATGATATAGCCATGTCCGTCTGTCCGACTGTCTGTCTGTCTGTTGAAAGCACGATAGCGGCCGAACGAAATGAGCTAGGAGGTTCAAATTTGTCCTAAATGTGTCTTATGGTTGTATATCGGTTGGGATTGAAAGTGGACGAAATCGGCCCAGAGGGAAAAATTTTTCCCTCACAAGGACTGAAAATACCCCTAATATTTAGAGTATTTTAGCATGTTTTTTGAACATAATAGCTTGTATTTACTTGATATTTGCAATTCGCATTCCCTTTTATAGCATAAAAGGGCACCATAGAGTGATTTTTATTTGTACGGGGCGAAATGGGACAAAAAGGGATAAAAATGGTACCTATCAAACGACAACAGATAGAAACACGTGTGTTTGGCGTGTACATTCCTCTAATCGAGTAGATACATAATATAAAAGTATTTTTTCTAAATTCGTACTTTTAAGGGGTTTAATGGGGATAGAGGGATAAAAATAGTACCAACCTAACGGCTGCACCTAGAATAATGAAATTCGATATATACATTCCTCTGATTGCGTAGACACGTAAAATAAATGAATTTTCCAAAATTCGTACTTTTTGGGGTTCAAATGGAAAAAGGGGATAAAAATAGTACCTACCAAATGACAGCAGCTAGAATCATGAAATTCGGAGTATACATTTCTCTGACTGCATAGACACGAAAAATAAAACGTTTTTTCCAAATTCGTATTTTCAAGGGATACAATGGCTACAGGGGATAAAAATAGTACCAACTAAACGAATACAGCTAGAATGATGAAATTCAGTGTGTACATCCCTCTAATTGTGTAGATACGTAAAATAAAGAGGGCAAAATTGGAAAAAGGGGATAAAAATGATACCAACAAAATGGGCGCTGATAGAATCATGGAATTCGGTGTATACATTCGTCTGACTGCATAGCCACGTAAAATATTTTTTCTAAATTCGTACTTTATTTTGTTGCTTTTACGACAAAAAATGGTGGGATCGTGAAGTTGTCTTATACTGCGTACGTGAGAGATAAGGTATTTTCAAAATTTATACTTTTGAAATTAAAATAGGATGGAAATACAATCAACCAAACGACTGTAGCTGAAAATACACTCTCTATCCCCCAATATTTAGGGTATTTATAGTTGATCCCTTATATTTACTTTATGAATTGAAGTATTATATCCATTATATATATAGTATACAAATATTGGTAGACTTGGCTTATTAATTAAATATCTGATTTTCATACAGTTAAAATTTGTTGCGGACATTCTTCTTGTAGCTTGGAAGCACCACAAAGAAAATAAAAGTTTTAGTGGGCGAAATTGGACGAAAAGGGATAAAATATGGTACCAATGATACGACAACAGCTAGAATCAGGAAGTTCGGTGTGTACATCCCTCTAATTGCATAGACACGTAAAATAGAGGGATTTTTCGAAATATAATTAAAAAGAGGGATAAAAATGGGACCTACCAAACCGCTGAAGTTGAAACCATGAATACATCATGGTGTATACATTCTGACTATGAAGACTCGAAAAAGGTTTTTTTTTTTCGAAATTAGTACGTTTGGGCGGAGAATGGGGCGAATGGGGATATCTTTAAAATTTATACTTTTCTTATCACTTTGTCTGTGATATGGTACTGTGCGTCTATGTAAAGTTGACATTCTTTAATCTGCTGGTAATACTGTGTAATGCACTCCGTGGTGGAGGGTATATAAGATTCGGCCCGGCCGAACTTAACGCCTTCTTACTTGTTTTTCAATTAGGAAAGTCTATGGTGAAAATGGGCAAAATGGGTTCAGATTTATATATAGCTCTCATACAGAAATCGTTGTTGGGTCAAATCGGTACACGGACTCGAGTAGTAATGGATTTGAAAGAAGAGGGTATCACATAGAACGACTAGTTTATAATGTACTTTAGGAACATTTTTAAAGATTTTATAATGAAACTTAATTATTCTTATAAGAAGTTCAATAAATTTTAATAATTTCGAATGAAGTTTCCAATATAAATAACAAAGATCAGACTTTTTTATATGCGGGAAATAGGTTGATTGTCCTGTCAATACATCATTGTGAAAACCTTTGTAATGACCTAAATCTTGTACACTGATTTAGGTCAAATACATATTATATCAGAATTAATATAGGAGAAATAAGAATGACCAGTAGTGTAGTACTCAACCGAATAAAGTCGAACCACTAGAAATCGATTTATTAATTATGAACCGATTTATTATTATGATTTTATCGTACATAGTAAAAGAAATTCACAAAATTTACGAAAAACCTCTATATGTAATCGCTTATAAATATTATGAAAGAAAATTCTTTCCGCGCAGCTTTAGCATTTGCTTAATTGTTTTATAATTATAAAATATAAAAGAAATCGAAATATCTGAAAATAACACATTTTTATTATTTTTTAATCTAACAAATCAAATGGAAATTAATAGAATAATTTTTAATAAATAATGAAATTTAATTTTTGAAAAATCCCCTATTTTATTTTTTTTCGATTTTTTCTCAGCAAAGAGCTACGTCTGCGGGCTAAATAGTCTGAAAATGTCAGAGTATTTTTTTAAGTAGAATCTGAGATATCGTCAAAAATATGGTAGCTCTCTTATGATTTTACTTTATTTTTATTATTTCCTTTTCCTGCGGATATTTATTGAATTTAAATACTATTTCAAGTTTTTTAATTTTGGGCATATTGTTATGTATATCTATGCTGAACACTCTCTGTAAATTTCAGAATGGGGTCGCAAGAAATTTCTGAGATATCGGCACGTTTGAGGAATTCCATTTTTAATAAACAATACATTTTTGAGGGTCTTTGCGATTTTGATAAAAATTGGTGAAAGTGTTTGGTATTGCAAAATATTTTTAAAAATTTTGAAAACTATGGTAACCCTACCACATTGAAATTAAACATATTATGAGTCATATCTTAGGGGTTTTAACAAAAAATTGGGAATAAAAATAAGTAGAATTTTTAGCTTTTGCCGAATAAATAAAACTTAAAAAATGTATGAAAATTGTTTTTTAAAGAATGTTATTCTGTTGTTGGGTCTTTTCTCAGCAAATAGCTAAATACGTGTTCCGAATACTCTGTAAATTTTCAGAATAAGTTTTCAGTAGTTTCTAAGATATTAGCACAAATGTAGAAGAATTCGAGTGCAAAAACAATAAAGCAGGAGTACTTCTATTTTTTTACGATATCTCAGAATCTACTGACATTTTAATAAATAAATAATTTTAAAAATTATAATTTACTTTTTATATTGCTTCAGTAAGTATAATATATAGTGTAGATTCCACTCAAACGTCACTCGGAATTCTGAAGTTTTAAGTTATGACGGTTTTCCAGCATATTGTCGAATCTCTGCAATATGAGCAGAGAGCAAAGTTAACATGGGAATGTTAGTTTAATTTCAATGTTAGGATCCTTTAACTCTGCTCTCAACATGGGGAGATTTCTATCATTTGGTTGTTCAGTGTTTTTAACGTATATGCTCTGGTATCAGCTGGGCGCTTCTTTTACATTGACATACATTTGGCAAACACAAGAACAACAACAATAGCGCAGTTCAAATACGACCAAATGAGCATCTTTTATTTAACAGCTACAAGCTACAACAACAGGATGAATAACGAAAAATTGGTAGACATACATAATAACATTTGAAAATGATTTCAATCCAATGGCGTAAAATGTAATCCACTAACAGTACCAAGATTTAGTTGAAATTTTGCCGGCGTGGAGTTGACAACATAACGCGGAAAAAATAACATCACAGCATGTGGATATATTTTGAAATTCAATTTTAGTTACTCTCAACAAATAATGAAGTATAAAGTTTGACGAATATCAATTCAAAAAAATACAAAAGATTCAAGTAAAAACATTGATGAATTGAATTTAAATCTTGCGGAAAGTGCAATATCAAATCAGTGACAATATACATGAATATAAATCAAAAGAAGATGATTCTAAAAAAAACAGCCAAAAATAAATAAAAATTTGAATATTAAAAAATATCGTTAATACCAAAAATGTAGAGGCTCAACAAATTATAATTAATAATGTGCATAAGTGTTAAAAATTAAGTTGACATAACATACAAAAAGCAAAAAATTCCACTTTTAAGGAGGGGCTGTACGAAATATTGTGATGAGAAATGTTTATCGATGTAATGATAAATGTTATGTTTCAAATGCTTTTGCTCTGAACTGTTCTTTTGAATATTTATAATCTCATCAGTAAAGTAGTTGAACCTATCTTTGATTCTATAACGATTTATGGTCTGTGATCTGAGGACAATGAGAAAACAAATTGAACTATTTCTTTGTGTTACATATAATTCGTAATTGACTCATAATATATATAGAACGCGTTATATCATTCAATAGATTAAAAGATAGTATTTAATCAACGTAGGAACTTTTTGGATAATTCACAAATACTGAAGAAGAAACAAACAAATCCCATCACTTGTTGACGGTTCGAGTCAACCAACATTAAACTTCGCTTTCATATGAAAGCAAAAACAAATAACTTGACCTAGTAGTTTGTATTGCATAGCACATTGTCGTTACTTTCATGTACGAACAACATTGGAAATTGTTATCGTTCTATTCAAATCTCAAGGAAACTATTACACATGGAGAAAATGCGTCTGAGTATCAAATTATAAGTAAGACAAGTACAAGCTTGCTACTGGCGGGAAAAGATTTCCAAAACAACGAATATTTATAACGGAAAATAGTTTGTTATATTTATAACGTACCGACAAATTGTACGTTCATGTACGGTTCATACTTGAAATTAAATCTATAAACAGGTAATAAGCAATAACCAATACAAATTTGTCTATGGAGAAACTGTTTCTACATATTTTTTTGAAATTTCAAGTTAACGAAAACAATCTAAATATTTTTTGTGGTTTTTGGAAGGGGAACAAAAATGTAGTTTCAAGTTTTAATCCTTCATTATCTTTAAACTAAAGATCGCGGCCATTATTAAAAATAAACCAGTAAGGAAAGGCTAAAGTCGGGCGGGGCCGACTCTATGATACACTCCACTTTCAATCCGAATACAATTCAATTCGGTGAAAAAGTGAAAACGGGAAGGTTTTTTGTATCCTGTAAATGTATGTGTTTGACAAAAAATTTAATATCGGAAAGGACATTTGTATGAGGATATATTGAAACCTGGAACGAAATAGGTGAAATATACAACGTATAGTTTGGCCAAAATCGGTTAAAGTTATGGGAGCAACATTTGAATTTGGGCTATATTTAAATCTGAACCGATCTTACCCACTTTCACCTTAGTTTTGTTTAGTTAGATTATAAGATGTTGTGCGAAATTTAAAGAAAATCGAACACAATATGTGGCTTTTAAAGCGGCAAATGTCAAATCGGGAGAGACATTTGTATGGGGGCTATATCTAAATCTGAACCGATCTTACCCAATTGTTTAGTGTTTCTAGTTGGATTATAAGATGTTGTCCCAAATTTAAAGAAAATCGATTAGAATATGTGGCATTTAAAGCGGAAAAAGTCAAATCGGGAGCGACATTTATATGGGGGCTATATCTAAATCTGAACCGATCTTACCAAATTTCTGCATAGGTATTTCTAGTTAGATTATAGGATGTTGTGCCAAATTTAAGGAAAATCGAGTACAATATGTGGCATTTAAAGCGGAAAAAGTCAAATCGGGAGCGACATTTTTATGGGGGCTATATCTAAATCTGAACCGATCTTACCCAATTTCTGCATAGGTGTTTCTAGTAAGATTATAAGATGTTGTGCCAAATTTAAAGAAAATCGAGTACAATATGTGGTTTCTACAGAGGAAAATGTCAAATCGGGAACGACATTTGTATGGGGGCTATATCTAAATCTGAACCGATTTGACCTATTTTCACCATAGATGTTCTTTGTTTAAATATAAGATGTTTTGCCAAATCTGAAGACAATCTGATACAATATGTGGTTTCTAGAGCGGAAAAAGTCAAATCGGGAGCGAAATTTGTATGGGAGCTATATATAAATCTGAACCGATCTGACCGATATTCACCATGGCTGTTTCTAGTGGAAATATAAGATGTTTTACCAAATCTGAAGATAATCTGATACATTATGTGGTTTCTAGAGCGGAAAAAGTCAAATCGGGAGCGAAATTTGTATGGGAGCTATATATAAATCTGAACCGATCTGTCCGATATTCACCATGGGAGTTTCTAGTGGGAATATAAGATGTTTTACCAAATCTGAAGACAATCTGATACAATATGTGGTTTCTAGAGCGGAAAAAATCAAATCGGGAGCGAAATTTGTATGGGAGCTATATATAAATCTGAACCGATCTGACCGATATTCACCATGGTTGTTTCTAATGGAAATATAAGATGTTTTACCAAATCTGAAGACAATCTGATACATTATGTGTTCTCTAGAGCGGAAAAATTCAAATCGGGAGAGAAATTTGTATGGGAGCTATATATAAATCTGAACCGATCTAACACATTTTTACCACAGGTGTTTCTAGTTACAATATAAGATGTTTTGCCAATTTTAAAGAAAATCTGTTGTAATATGTGGTATCTAGAGTGAAAAGAGTCAAATCGGGAGTGAAATTCGTATGGGGGCTATATCTAAATCTGAACCGATTTTCTTCAAATTAAATAGCGTTCGTCCTTATCCCGAAAAACATCGTTGTGCAAAGTTTCATTTGGTTCTGTCTACAATTGCGACCTGTATCGTGATTACAAGAATAGATGGACGGACGGACGGACGGACGGACGGACGGACGGACGGACGGACGGACGGACGGACGGACGGACGGACGGACGGACAGACAGACGGACATTGCTAAATCGACTCAGAAAGTGATTCTAAGACGATCGGTATAATTAACAATGGGTCTATCTCATTTCCTTTTGGGTGTTACAAACAAATGCACAAAGACATAATACTCTCGTGGAGTGTATAAAAATGTGATTTACACTTCTATGAGAAGTAACTACCTACCAGAAAGCGTAAAGAACTATTAAACAAAGTGAAATAAATAGACATTTTAAGACGTCATTAGTTTTTTGTATAGGAGTACTGTCAAAAATTTACTGTGGTGTTCAGAAAACATTTTAAAATTTTTGAAAAGATATGTCACACTCAGGAGCATTGACGGAATATTGACAACACACAAATATGACAAAATTAGACAGAGAGAAATTAGACCGAGAGATTCGATATATCTAATCTAGAGTTTTGTGAGAAATCGAAATATAAATAATATTAATATTAGCAAAGCACTATCCCACGAAGATCGCATTAAACATTCCTTCAGAGCCATGGTATATTGTATTTCTTCAACAAATTTCAAGTGCTTGCAGAAATATATAGGATATTTCTGTGGTTTTCACAAATAACCACTTAACTCAATTTTTGCGGACTTTGAGTTATTGATGTCAAAGTTCTACGTTTTCCATGAATTTTCATTAATGTAAAATTCTCTATAAAACCATTTTCCCTTGCTTTTTTTTTTTTTGCAAAAAACAACAACTACAGCGAAATTTTTAGATAAAAAATGCATTGTAGCAAAGTCTTTTTCTGAATAAAAAATATAAGGACCATCTGATGTGGAGATATGCTGTCATTTTGCACATATTTTTCTGTGTCCGTTACTATATGTTCTTTCACCCTTCTTCGAAATTTGATCCACCAGGATTGTTTGCTTTACAATAACGTGTAAAGACATAATAAAAATGAAATTTAAGAAAAACAATTTAAAAATCGTTTACTTCGGTAAGTGCTCCGTTATCTGTAATCCATTACAAAAATGTTGTCGAAAATTTTACATGTTACCGAAATATAATGACAACCGTACAGGGCCGAATATTTCGTGAAAAGAAAGCTAATTTGTTGTAAAATGTTGTTAAATGCATTAAAATGCCATGTACCAGTATGTTGTTAACATCTAAACTAATTGATGTGTTTGTAATTAAATTTTAATTGTAACAGTTTGCAAAACGACCTTCGTAATAATGCTGATTAATTTAATTTATACATAGGACAATAATTCAGCTTCGACTAAAATGAAAGATATAAATATTGAAATAAAAATAATTTTAGCAGTTTAAATAAAAATGACGAATGTTCCCTCTTCTACCCTACACACCTAATATTTCGATTCTAGCTACAGCTTGGTGCCAGTTTCTTCTCATTTACCCCATTTTGCGCAACTACGAATTCAGGGAAATGTATAAATCGAATATATTAATTCTAGCTGCCGTTTAATTGGTGCCATTTTTATCCCCTTCGCCCTGTTTTCCCTAAGTACAAATTTCCGAAAAATCTTTTATCTTTGGCGTCTACCCAATCATGGGAATGTACACACGGAATTATATGATTCTAACTGCAACCATGTGGTCGGCATCAATTTTTATCCCTTTTTGTCCATTGACCATAACCCATAAGTGTATACCAGGCCCACTTCAGTAAACTAAAATATACAAATAAAAAATACAAAACTATATCGATTAAAAGTAATAATAACAATTGACTTAAAAAGTGTATTAAACAAGTAAGTAAGCTTCAGTCGGCTAAACCGACTTATATATACACTCGCTCTCAGAGAACATATATATACGGAAGTTATAAGGAATAACATTTTATGTAGGGCAGGATAATTTATGTGGAAAGTACTAGGAGGTTCGTATCACATGATCCCAGCTTCCTCATTTATAAAACAATTGCAAAAACATGATCAAATATCAAGTCATAGTGGATTCTATGCACTAGTATAGAAGTTTCTCCCTGTTTCCCCATAAAATTACATAGTCGATATTTGAAGGTGTTACAAGCATAATGAAAAACGTACTTCGATGAGAGCTAAAGACTTACTAAAGACTATTTAATTAAACGTACTTGATGACACATGGGATATGGGTGATTCCACGTAAAGTGACCCTTTTTTCGACAAAATCAATTTATAATTTAAGAAAACACCGATAAACATTCGTAATGTTTATACTTCTCATGATACATATTTTTGATTATATTTCAAAAAAATTATGACAACTATAAGTCTGATCATTTCCTTTTCCAGATATAGACTGGTGTCGTGACAGGATTTCCGTCAAATTGTCACGCCCGTTACAATTTAAATATCATATATTTCCTATATTCATAAAGAGATGTCGAGTAGTGTATTCTTTATAAGAAGGTGTATGAACTATTCTTTTGATAAACAAAAATGAATAAAGTCATTTAATGGAAGAATATTACAGAATACATGAAAATAAGTAAAACTTCAAAATGTTCTTCAAAGCTGAGGTCACACCCGTGACGATCTAGATTGTAGTATATCTTCTATATTTAAAACGCTAAGAAATATTTGTATTTGCAATAATATTCCGATATAATCTGACGTGTTCAATCTCACTCAGTGAATATGGGAGATATTTAAATATTTAAAGAAAGAAACGGGTGTGACACCCGTTCCAATGGAATCACCCATATGTTATTCGTTCCTCCATAAGTTTTATGGCATGGTACTTACGAGCATGTAATGTTACTTACATATGTATCAATCTAGACCAATAATATTTTTGTGCATATGCATAATCTCGTCTGACTTAAAACTTTCTCCCGTCGAAAAAGGAAAAACCCTTGTACCTAAAAAAGGCTTAGTGAAACTCGGACCGAATATTAAGAAGGTGTATTTTTCGGTATACAAATTTAAATGCCTTAATACTTTGTGTTTTCGTTTTGTTTCTCTCGGAATTGAGACTAAACTTTTTCCGTATATTTATAGTGAAAAATAACAAAAACAAAACTATATGTATAGTTGACATCATGGCCGTCTACATGATTGTTTCAACGGTTTGTGTGACTTGAAGTAATACAAATTATGCCAAACAGTGAAGGCGTCCTTAAGCCAATCAACGTATTTCGCTTTTCGCGCACTCAAAGGAAAGAGTAAACATCTGCTGTTGACAGAGTGCGGAAAAATGTGAATGAAATTAAAAAAAAAAAAACAAAGCCACCACCTCCGAATAAAAAAGGGAATGTGACAAAATATGCAAATAACCACATGCCAAGTTTTTTCATAATAAATTAAATTTAAACTAAAACAAATGAAATTGCAAATAGTTTTTAGCCATAAAACAAAATAAATAAAAACAAAAATGAATAATAAAATTAATTCATAACCAGCTAATTATCAATAAAACATCCCCAAATTCAACTCTCAACATGGATCTATCTGTTGCGTTTACGTATATTTGGAACATCCTAATTTTGTTCTCATTGCACATTCCAGGTAAGTGATACGAAATTTATGCAAAACACTTTAGAAACTAGTCTCATGAAACCGTGTTAGGTTAATTGGTACGGTTGTATATCAATGAAGCTGATAACATAATATCTGATTGGCTCTCAAATAAAGATCAATTAAATTCTTCGCGCAGCATAATTAATATTATAATAAACAGACACGAACTCAAATTTTGATTAATTTATGAGTTGTTAAAAATTTGATTTGAGCTGGGATATTCTCCAGGCTCAAGGCCATTTTGCTTCTATATTTTATAGAATTCAAATTTATTTACAAATGTCATGGTGACATTTATTACTTGGCTTGGCTGTATCTTTAAGTAAATGATTCTTACAAACGAATGAGAAGCACAACTCACTTGCCGAAAAAGCTTTTAAAAATCGCACTAAGTAATAAAGCGCTCATGCCACCTTTCAAACATCTCATTGATTTGCATATGTAAGTATGTGTATATGCAGGTATAGTTACCCAGCAATACTTCTGCCGTGCCAACACTCATTTGTTTTAGTTTCTCGAAAAACTAAATAATCGTTGAAAATTTTATTTTGGTATTTCATAATCGCTGATATATGAAAACAAAAAATAAATATGAAATCGGTGTGGATGATAGGCGGATGGACAACATATCGCAAACAAGTCGAATGCAGGTTTCAACATTATTATACATCAACAAGTCAATAAATTCGCGGAGGACAATAAGTGAAAAATATGAAATTTGATATTTTAGTTTTTAAACTAGGAATAGATACATATGAAACTATAATGGTAAAATGAGATTGTGTGTGAGATGTTATGAGGAATTCCATCAAAAACTAATAGTTTTAAACATTTATTCACTGCAATTTAAATAGAGATATATGGACGGTTTTCATCTCCTATTTGCGAACCTAAGAGAAATGTAGTAGGCGCTTGTAATTCAATGTCGTATTTTCTTAATTTGTTTATGAATTTTAGTTTTATCTATAAAAGATATCAAAATTTTAGAAAGAAACTACAACTGGTTCAGAAAAATATAACTGTTATTCAATATGATTATCTATATCCGCAAGATAAAATTGTTTTTATCGCACCTGGTATAACATGAAATGCTGGTGTAGAATGAAGAGCGCTGCTTTGATTTTACTACAAACTTAAACTTAAAAAAAAACTTTGTAGTGGGCTAGAATCTTCCACAGATCAAGGCAATTGCTAGACACGACAATATAGCCCCAATACAAAATGTCTCCCCAATTTGAATTTTTCCGCTCTTGAAACCACATATTGTATCCGATTATCTTTAAATTTGGCACAACATCTTATATCCGGCGAATAATATCTATATATATTTCTAATATAAATGTTGCTCCCAAATGTTTAACCTATTTTGGCCAAACTTTATATATATAAAAAAAGTGAAAGCGGGTCACATCGTTCCAGGTTTCAATAAACCCCAAACTCCGATATATACCTTTTTGGTCCACTCTACAATAATCAGTTGGCCAACTCTTATTTAAAGAAAATGGATGTGCAGTGTAAAATCTACCATGTGACCTGAATAGTTATAAATTTGTGGTTTCTCAATAACAAAGTAGTTATACCGGGGGGGACATTTGTATGGGACCTATATTAAGACATGTATCGAAGTGGTCCACCTTCACCACTGACG
This sequence comes from Polietes domitor, assembly GCA_947397865.1. Classification (NCBI taxonomy): domain Eukaryota; kingdom Metazoa; phylum Arthropoda; class Insecta; order Diptera; family Muscidae; genus Polietes; species Polietes domitor. The sequence continues at coordinate 31,871,869 of OX377618.1, forward strand.
TTCCTTGTCTTTACTTCCATTGCAATTTATCATTACCATTTATGATAATTTACAAGAAGTAATTCAGCAATAAAAAACAACTACGCACATTGATGCTAGATGCACATATAAAAAGTTTGAGCACTCTAGTTGTCATAGAACTGACATTATTTAATAATAGGTTTTACCTTCGTATGAGAGGAGTAACGCCCACTTTCCAATACCGCCCACTTCTGGCACAACTACGCGCGTTGATGCTAGATGCACTTACACAAAATTTGAACACTCTAGGTGTCGTAGAACTGGCAAATTATTGAATAAAAAGGTTTTAACTTCGTATGGGAGGTGCCACGCCCACTTTTTCAATACCGCCCATTTTTGGCGTACATACGCACATTGACTCACTCAAAATTACAGCTCTCTAGGTGACAATATTCAATAATAGATTTTAACTTCATATGGGAGGCACAACGCCCACTTTTCCAATACCGCCCTTTTTTGCACAACTACGCAGGTTTTTGCTAGATGCACTCGCACAAAAGTTCATTATTGTAGCTGTTATATATATATGAATATATTCGATAATAGGTTTTAAATTCGTATGGGACGTGCCACTCCCACTTTTCCAAAACCGTCCATTTTTGGCACTACTACGCATATTGATGCTAGATGCACTTTCACAATATGTCAGTATTTTATCTGTCATAGAACTGAGTATATTCTAAAATGGCTTATAACTTCGTATGGGAGGTGCCACGCCCACTTTTCCAATACCGCCCCTTTTTTGTACAAGTGTGCAGCCTAATAATTGGTGAACTTTCACAAAAAATTCAAGACTCTAGCTGCAACAGTATTCCGAATATGCTAATTTATAAAAAACGAATAAATCCCCAATTTGTGTGGGAGTTGCCACGCCCACTGAAAATATAAAAAATTTATATGGCCTATTTTCACCACCGGTTCTGTTCATGCTGAAAATTTCACTGTGAAATTTTCAAGAAGATCTGTCCAGTAGTTTAGGCTGCTAATAATTGGTGAACTTTCACAAAAAATTCAAGACTCTAGCTGCAACAGTATTCCGAATATGATAATTTATAAAAAACGAATAAATCCCCAATTTGTGTGGGAGTTGCCACACCCACTGAAAATATTAAAAATTTATATAGCCTATTTTCACCACCGGTTCTTTTCAAGCTGAAAATTGTCGTGGAATGCCCCATATACAGATAGATGCTCACTACGAATGACAAAATTACAACACTTAAGAAAACTGACAAGACTACAGTAATCAAAATTTTTTTTAATAATATTTCAATTCATCATTACTTTTCGTCCTGTATCTATTATTCCCAAAAAATCAGATTAGAACAGGTGTGAACACCGTAGAAACATCAAATTATATCTTGCTGAAATGGGAAAGCATTTTGAGAAACAGCTATAATTTCTGGACCAATTACACCAATCTGCGATTCTGATATCATGTAGAGAATGAAAGAATCTAAAATATGTATATAAAAATAAGAAAATAAATCATAAGTTTTACATGAAATTCAAGGATAATGCGTATTCTTGGACTCTATGAAATACAATGACCTTTCACCTTTCTTTTATATTCGCAAAGTTCATCAACCTCATATTACCTATAAGTTGGATCGCGAAAAAAATGCTACGGTCACCCCCAGAAATGAATACTGGATTATTTAATTATGATCTGCAAAATTTTTCGTCCTTAGCTAAAAAATAGTCACATATATTCTTATGTATATGGCTGGTCGAAAATCCGCAGCGGATCAGCGGCGTCGATTTTTCTTCTATATAAGAAAGATCTATATAAGAAATGATCTAGGATGCCATTTATACTCATAGTATTGATTTTTAAGTAAATTTGCGGTCCCTGATAAAAAAGTTCTATGAAGCTTGTGATAATATAAAAAGTGACATATTATGAATAAATTAGCACCGAAAAAGAGATTTTTTGCACTATGAAAAACAAGTTGAGACCGACGGGATTTCCGGTTTTCCAAAACCCGCGATTTTAAAAATCCCGACGGTCGGTCTCCGATGAAAACCCCGGTTAACCTGGATTTTTGTCTGGGGTTTGATCGCGTTACTTACGCCTTCAATATATATAATATAGCCACAATATATATAATATAGTCACTTCTTTATTTTCTTTTTACGCCTTAATTTTAAGTATTGTGTATACCTGCTTGATACTCGAATTAATCCCACTTATTTCTACGGCAAACTTTAATCTCAGTATTGCGGTGTTGCCACCTAGCTTCCTCCAATACATTTTCTTGATTGCTTGGAGTGTTGCCATTGTGAAAATATATGCACATTTAACAATTTCCAATTTAATTTTTTTGAATTTCTTTCAAAAATATGGATTTGGGGATATAGTGCAATGTTTGAAAACAAATTACACAAGCGAATTTAAAGTTGGGCGGTTTGGGTTAATTAGCCATTCTCATGGGAGAGAAAGGGCTGTTTCTGGTACAAAATATTCCCTCTTTTTGTAAATTTTCATGCAATTTCAGTATTGGGTTAAAGATGAAGTTTTTCTAGTATTACATTGTGGTATATTGCTCATACATTTTACCATTCTAGGGGTTGCACCTGAGTAGGTACGAACGCTTTTATTTCTATTTTGTCCCATTTTCTTCTCACAAACTTCAATACATGTGCGGCACGGCAGGCACATATTTTTGTCAATTTATTGTTTACCATAACTTCACACAAACTGTGAAACAGATGAATTTTTAATTCTTCCATGTCAACAATTAGTATTAGTAATGAGGGAAAAGGGATGAGGGAAATTTAAAAAAAAAAACTCTGTAAAAAAAGAAGATTAAATAAAACTTTTTAAGATAATAAATTAAAGTATATTGAAGCTAAAATATTTATGTCTTTATATTTAGATGTTCGCTGCAATTATTGTGACATTTTCAGGAGCTTATTTTTAGCGATTTGTAATGTTATATCTTTAAATATTTTCAATGCGTGATTTCGTAGTTATATAGATATAGTATATAGTTATATAGAACTTTTTTTAATATATCGTACGCCAAATTACAGGCTAATCAAACTTTTGATTTTTGCACACTTTACTTTCAGTGTAAACAAAGAAGCTTTCAGTTATGTACAATATCTTGTTTTAACAGTGCGTACCAGAGAAAAGTGGTACTACTAAACAGCGTGTTAACATTAAAAACACGCTGTTTAGTAGTTGTTCGAAAGGAATTACAAACTATGTTTTTACTCTATCCCAAGAGTAGATTGTTGAGTATGCAAATTATGATAATATATTAAATTATATTATTTTTGAATAATCCTTGAATATTTAACCATCAGTTATAATCAATTGTAATCGAACAAGAAATTTTTTTGCCAGTCATAATGCTATAGCCAATTACAAAATTAAGTATTACAAAACTTATGAGATGATTAATGTATACACAATATTATGTATAGGGTATATAAGAGAAAATACATCAGATGCAAAGTTGTTTTGAAATGAAACACAACAGAAATTCCCTCTTCTAAATAATCCTCTGCAAGAAAACACAAAACTTTTTTAGTTTCTTCTCGTTGTTTGTGTTGCGCTTTTAAGCTGCAAAAGAACAACATAAGCTTAAGACGAAGAAGAAAGAATAAATCACTTCAAAAGTAAAATAATGGCAAGTAATGAAAATGTAGTAAAATAGTAACGATAATAAAATAAATGCACAACATGTTTTACAGTCAAACATACAGTTCCCTTTAAAAAAAAAAAAAAACAAGTTAATCTCCAGTCCTTTTCTTTGAAGTGTTGCTGCCCTTGATATTCGGCTGCAGCGTTTTAGCTTCATGTTGTTGTTTTTGTTTCTACAGTTCGCTGCGGCATTAAACACAACTTCTACGGAAAAGGAAACTGACAAAGTAACAACTAAATTCGACACAGCAACAAGAAAATTGTTAATCCTTACGAAGTGGTGTCCTTAAAAGAAGTCATAACATTTCTTCACTATACAGCTTTTACAGCACTACCGGATTTATTCGTTCTTATTTCTGGAACATACAGTAGGTTGTAGTGTTGTTGAGGAAGTAAGAAAGAATAAATCCGTTTGGAATGGTGGAAAAATGAAACCACTTCCAACTCTTAAATTCCATGTCAGTAAATTCGAATTGTGGTTTTGTCATTAAATTTTATTTAACTTATCATTTGATCCACTATACAACGTAGTGATTTTTTCCGAGGACCGATTTGTATAAATATTATAATATAGACGAATCTTTGTAATTTCCAAATTAAATAGAGAAAATTATTCAAGGTTTCCATGCAATTTTATTTTATTTGCCTAGATATTTTCACAATAAATATATTGATAAACCGACAAGAAAAGTAACAAGTCGCTCTAATATACATACAGTTTGAATTCGTATTGACATTTTCCGACTCTCTACCAGAGCGCGGACAGTATATGATTTTGTCATTTAGTTTGGAACATACTGAAACATTTATCGAAGACACTATAAATTATTGACACACTATTATGTGCGAAATCGCTCCTGAGAGAAATATGTTTCTTTATTCAAACTGATAAAAAATTATCTGCAGTTAATGATTTGCGGAAGGAAAGGCTAAAATCGGACGGGGCCGACTATATGATACCCTCCACTTTCTACCCCAGAGCAATTCAATTCCTTAAAAGTGAAATCGCCAGGGATTTTTGTATGGGTCCTAATCATGGACCATTGTGACCCACTCTCATAATGTATGTTTCAGGGTAACATATAATCAGATACACATTTGGGAGCAACATTTGTAAATCAGCAACATATATATAGGTGTTTGTAGTTGGATTATAAGGTGCTGTGCCAAATTTAAAGCAAATTCGGTATAATATGCGTATTCTAGAGCAGAAAAAGTCAAATTGGGAGCGACATTTGTATGAGGGCTATTTTTAAATATGAACCGATCTTATTCGCTTTCACTATAGGTGTTTCTAGTTATACACTCCACGAGAGTGTGCATTTGTGTGTAACACCCAAAAGGAAGGGAGATAGACCAATTGTTTATTATACCGATGGACTTAGAATCACTTTTCGAATCGATGTCCTATCTGTCCATCTATTCTTATAATCACGGATAAATACGGTCGCAATTGTAGCCAGAACCAAATGAAATTTTTCAAAACAACGGGACATCAGCTATATCTAAATCTGAACCAATCGACTCACTTTCACCAAATTTGAAGAAAATCGGCTAAAATTTTTAATCTCTAGAGCGGAAAAGTGTCAAATCGGGTGCGAAATTTTTATGGGAGCTATATAAATCTATATAATCTTTATCTATATAAATTTATAAATCTGAACCGAGCTGACTCACTTTACTAAAGATGTGTCCAGTTCAAGCATAAGGTAGAGTGTCGAGATTGAAGCAAATCGGGTGAAATATGCGGCTTCTAGAGCGGGAAAATTGAAATCTGGAGCGACATTTGTATGGGGCCATTGGCGTAGGACGGGTGGTCCTGGGTGTGGCTAAGCCCACCCCAGAAAAATTTTAGACCCCCCCCAGGATTTAAAATTAATATAATACCCCAACAAGCAAAGTAATACGAAAACGATTCGAAATCGTATCGTCTAGAAGAAAAATAATATTGCGGCAACAATCATATTCATATTGCGGAAGTTATCTCACATAGAGAAGTTTGTGCGGCCAGGGCGATATGTTTCTGGTTAATATAGCCTATGGTAATGTGAATATAGCAATGTCTTTTTTTAAACTCGATAAAATTAAATGTAAATTATTTTAATTATAAGAATATATAAAAATATATAAAATATATATAAGAAATTGATGTTGAAACGGATTATTTGCCATGTAGTAAATTATTTTCCGGCGATTTTTTTCTTCAAATTATTTATGAAGATAACATTATCGGCTATCATGTAGTATATGAGCCAAGAACTTACCTTAGTACACAAGTCTTGTAACGACGGGTACAGAGAGTTAGTAAAAATATGAATTCCCCCAAAGCCGCTGTTACCATTACTTAAATAACTTACTCTGTATTATTTTGTTTATGTATTCTGTTGTAGTTTCAGGAGTAATTCCCAAATTATCTTGTTTCAGTAACTTAACACTACTGTGGCATTTACCAGTTTATTTTTTCGTTTTGTGTAATTGGCAATTTATGACTATGATAAGACATTTTAAAGCTTTCGCTAATTATGCTGTCCTTTGTTTCATTTTATTATCGGGAGGCACAAATTATTCCATTATGTATGCAATTATATACATTATGGAACTGTATAAAGATGTTAAATCCCCATGTTTATTACTAAAGCTGCTGTCCAAATAAGGCCTTGTTAGTATTCTACTGATAGGCTTTAATACAATTGCTATGTGTCTCGTTGCAGATAACAGTATTCGGAGCTAGTGTTTTTTGGTCGTTATTTTTTTGGTTTACTTGTATTCGGTTTTGTTGATGTAGTTAATTTCGTGGCAGCTACGTTGCGTGGTTGCATCAAAATCACATATTGCCGTGTTATTTATAGCTACTTTTAATGGTATTGGTCTATTGAAATATTTAATGAAAACATGTATGGAAAGGTTAAATACCCTGACTTTCTACCCGAATGCAATTCAGTAAAAAGTGAATTCGGGTAGGATTTTTCTATGTGTCCTAATCATAGACGGATGTGACCTAACATGGAACGAAGTGGCCCACTTTAAGTTCAATTTGATATAGCCCCCATAGCCGTAGCGTTTTTTCGCCCAAAACGGCAAATGTCACAAAACCCAAATCGCACCATAAAACCCAAAAAACAGTCTACGGAAATGCCCAACTACATTTAAAGCATAAAAAGCGTCACATTACTCAAAGTCACCAATGACAGATTGTCCAAAAATTACAATTACATAAAGCCCAAATTGCGTAATATCACCAAAAAAATTGACAAAGATGCCATAAATCCCAATAGAGATGTTAAATGACACAAGGAAACTTTTTGCAAATTTGAGCTGCTGTGTTTCGAGTGTATATGCGAGTGAATTTTAACGCTTCTCACAACTTAGAAGGAAAATTATTCTGTAAACATTTTTATAATTCTGTAACCATATTCGTTTCGTTTTCTCACTATAGAGTTAAGCTACACAAAGTAAAGGTCGAAGACCAGCAACGCAAGATACCTTTACCTGGGGTACGTACAACGTCGGCTACGTAAAATAAAGGTGAAGGGTTGCCGCCTTCGGGCGGGTTAAAAAATTTCCTCCTCTGGGGTTCGTCCAAAGCCGGCTACGCAGAGTAAAGGTTGTTTTCAGATTTTCTTCTATGGAATATGCGACTGTGTGAGTTTGAAAGTGGTGAAATGATGGCTTCTATTTTATACGAATTTTGTCGTTTTATTTTTCTACAAAATCAACCAGAATTACATTGAAAAATCATCAAAATTATAATTTTTTCATTAGCTCATAAACACAAGGTATAAAAACAATGAAAAATCCAATAAAAAATTCGTTATGGAGAAATATTTTTCCATAACCAAATTTTTCATTGTTTTTATACCCTCCACCTCAAGGATGGGGGTATATTCACTTTGTCATTCCGTTTGTAACACCTTGAAATATTCATCGGAGACCCCATAAAGTATATATATTCTGTATCCTGGTGAAATTCTAAGACGATTTAGACATGTCCGTCTGTCTGTTGAAAGCACGATAGCGTCAGAACGAAATGAGCTAGGAGGAAATTTCCGTAAATGTGTCTTATGGTTGCAAATCGATTGGGATTGAAAGTGGGCGAAATCGGCCCAGAGGGAAAAAATTGTCACTAACAAGGACTGAAAATACCCCTACTATTTAGATTATTTAAACAATTTTTTTTTTTTTGAAAATTTCTGATTTTTATACACTTGAAATTTGTTTCGTACCTTCCTCTAATAACGTGTAATCCCCAAAAAGTACAAAAAAGATTTAGCGGGTGAAATGGGACAAAAGGGATAAAAATGGTACCAATGTTTCGACAACAGCTAGAAACGTGAAATTCGGTGTGGACATCCCTATAATTACGTAGACACGTAAAATAGAGAGATTTTTTCGAAATTTAAACTTTTAAGAGATACAAATGGAATAGAGGGGCACAAATGGTACCTACCAAACCGCATGCATTTTTTAGGCGGAAAACGGGGCGAAAGGGATAAAAATGGTACTAATCAAAGGGTTGCAGTTAGAATAGTGAAATACATGTGTACATTGCTGTGACTGTGTATACACGAAAAATAAACATATCTTTCGATCAAATCAAGATCAAAACGGGATAAAATTGGTACCAAGCAAACGGATGTACCTAGAATCAAGAAATTAAATGTGTTCATTCCAATATGTGAGAAATCGGCACTGAGGAAAAATGTTTCTCCCTAACGACGACTGACAATACACCTAATATTAAGAGTAAATTTTTAAAGATGGCTCCCTCATGTTCACTTTGTGATTACTATTGCAGTATTATATATAGTAGTACTATTAATATTATAATAATGAAGCAATGAAATTCCTTGTTTATATAATTATAATTTTGATGATTTTTCATTGATTGATTTTGTAAAAAATAAATCGAAAACAAATTCGTAAAAAATAGAAGCTATCATTTCACCACTTTCAAACTCACACAGTCGCTTAAAAATAGACCTAAGTACACTACTTTACAATTTCACCAAAATGGATTGATGTAATCATTTCGAAAATCAAAACAAAAGAATTAAAATTGCAAAAACTTTCAAAAATCTAACACTGCTATAACACAACACATCTGTACTTTTAAAGTAACTGAAATTACCTTCAAAAAGAGGTACAACACATTAAAATCGGTAAAGTCGTTCAGGAGTTACATGCGATTGAGTGAACACACCATTTCAAAATGGTAGCATGTTTTTCCAAAAATACGTGTACAATATTTGTATGAGAAGAATACATACACAAATTTTCAAAAGAAACGCAGCTATCGAGGTCAAAAACTATACCGCTTGACATGGAATGACTCATATGTATACCAGATTTTGGGCTTTGTGACATTTGTCGTCATGTATGAAAAAAGGCTACGCTTTCCATACAAATTTTCCATACCATGTATTTCACTTAAAAACACAGTAAATGAAGAATCACGTCGGTCCTGATAAGTCCAATTTGACTCATCAGCGCTCTATAAACCATATAATGCAGATATTGCATGGATTGACAAAATTAACCTAGGAACATCTTTGGTGAATTTATACACCAAATAACCATTAGGATCACGTTTTGATATAGGTTGTAAACAATCACAAAGCGATTACGAATGTGCTCGACATAAAACTTAATTTAATTGTCATTTTAAAGCATCTATGGTTGGCAATACATGCTTTAAAGAAGGTGGTGGAACATATCACATAATTGGCACCGCAAGACCCGCGTATTGTTACCGATTTTGATCAGATTTTTCACATGACGTTTATTTCAACTAGGAATTACCAGTATAGAAATGATAAGTACAAACCTCTTAAATTGTATCAAATAATGTAAAATAATGGCAAATTTATTAATTTATGACGTCACTGAATTATCACGAAATTTAATTTCAGATAACAGTGTTTATTTTTTGCTTTTCTTTTGGTGATTTATGTAAGAACATTGTTTTATTTTATGATCATTAGCCAAAACTATAAATACATATGTATTTAACAGATTATTCTAATGATACAATATATATAATTTGTTTGCTTTCAGATGCAATACTAAATACCATCGAATATAACAATAATTCAAGATTAAGAATTTCTGAATTGGATCTCAATGTCATAAATGCCACGGAAACCGTTCGGAAAGTGTCATTGTCATTATCAATCCCAACACCAATAGCAGTCAGAAGAAAATCTAAAGAGCTCACATCGTCAACTGCAACTGCAATAAAACCCAATGAAAGCTCGCCATCAACGCAGACATTGCTTCTCCTTAAACCAGATACTGTATATGACAACGAACTAGAAGGACAAAACTCCCAGCAACATGAACAATACGGGACAAAGGAAATGGTAGCCACAGACAATGCAACATTAACGGGCGCCATGACATCAGCAACACTGCCGACAGAATTTTCAGTTAATGAAAATAGTGGCAGTGTCGACTCTATTGCAGAAATGTCACTACCGCTTGCAGATGTGTCAACAGACCACATGTATGCTTCAACATCACATTTATCTAAGTCTGCGTCACCCGCACATGATGTAATTACCAAGAGAACTTCAACTTCTGTGCAACCACCATTAGTGCAATCTGCGAATGAGCACCATGCTTTAGAAGTTGCAATAATGAAGGTAAATATGACGACAATGTCAAAGGAAGACACAAAACCTTCCGATAATCACACCAAGCGTTATCTGAATGCAAATGCATTGGTAATTAATGATGGTTATGGACCCATCGTAGGAGAACATAATGCGGATGGCCACATCGCAGTGACAAAGACACCAGAAACGTATTCATATGCTATTAAACCATTCAACAAGAATGGTGGAGTAAAAACGACCCTCCAGAATAACGTCGGTAGTGCATTACCATATTCTTCATATGAAAGTGCAGCTTTTGTCGCAGATGCTAAAACGATGTACATCAGTGCACATCGAAGCACAATGACGGCACTATTCTCTTCTCCATCCATAAAAACAACTTCTCTTGATGTTAAACATTTTATGCGTGACTCTTCAGCAGTTGTGCACGATTCAGGGGAAGCGATTCAAACACAGTATTACTTTAAAAGCAATAATTCTTCCGCACTTACAATTCTGCCCTCAGAAATAGCTTCACATGCAGCATCTTCAGTAGTTGAAATATCATTACCTAACGATACAGTAACGCCGTCATCGACAGCGCCATCTGTAATAACATTATCTCCAACTGCAGACCCTTCTGTCGCACCTACTTCGACGTCATCATCATCATCGTCGTCGTCAGGACAGAAAACAACTCGACGTCGCCCAGTTGCAACTACCACATTAAAACCACCACCTACAATAGATGATTATCAAACAGTAACAAGCCAGGCTGGTACCCACGCATATTTGCCTTGTAATGTAAGTACACATAAACGAATCAAAAGTAGAAATCGTACAACTATATTGCCAATTTTTTCTCGGTCGAAACCCCATATTAAGTTTTGGAATACTCTAAATCCATAAACAGTGATTTATTATCCCCAAGAATCCCCTACAATATTATAGAAATATAGTATATTTATACACTCCACGAGAGTATTATATATTTGTGCATTTGTTTGTAACAGCCAAATGGAAGCGAGACAGACCCATTGTTAAGTATATCGATCGACTTAGAATCAGTTTCTGAGTCGATTTAGCAATGTCCGTCTGTCCATCTATTGTTGTAATCAAATTACAGGTCGCAATTATTGTTCGATCCTAACCAAAATTAGCACAAATAAGTTTTGTGTATCAAGGACGAACGGTATTTTATGTGAGGCAAATCGGATAGATATAGCCCCATACAAATGTCGCTCCCGATTTGACATCTTCCGCTCTAGAAACCACATTTTGTACCCGATTTTCTTTAAATTTCACACAGCATCTTATAATCTAACTAAAAACATCTATGCAGAAATTGGGTAAGATCGGTTCAGATTTAGATATAGCTCCCATATAAAAATCCCTTCCGATTTGACTTTTGTCGCTTTTTTGAAATTTGAAATTTGGATCAACAGCTTATAATCCAAGTAAAAAACATATGGTGAAAGAGGGTAGGATCGGTTCAGATTTAGATATAGCCCAAATACAAATGTTGCTCCCAAATATTTAACCGATTTTGGTCAAACTATACATACTATACTTCGTTCCAGATTTCAATATACCCCCATACAAATGTCCTTTCCATTTTATGTCAAACACATACATTTAGAGGATACAAAAATCCTTCTTGTTTTCTCTTTTTCACCAAAATAAATTGTATTCGGATAGAAAGTGGAGTGTATCATAGAGTCGGCCCCGCCCGACTTTAGCCTTTCCTTACTTGTTTAAGTTAATGCACACAAATGTTATTATTATGTTTATTTATATCGGTTATAATTATCGGCGCGGAAAGCGAATGAAAATAAGTATATCAGAATTCGAATGATGGAATGTACAATCTTTGGATACACTGAGTGAATTTTCCTTCATAATATTTATAAAGCGATTTCATAAAAGGTTTTTCATAAATTTAGTGAATTTTTCTTAATATGTATGAAAAATTCATAAATAAAATGAAATATTTCATACAATTTTTTCATAATCATTTCATAAAACAATATTGTTAAATTAGTGAAACTTAGTTTCATAAGATCAAACAAAGTTTCATAGTATTAAAGAATCAATTCTTAAATGTTATGAAATATGTCATAACCAATAAAATATTTGTGTTATGAAATGTCTTCATAAATATAATGAAGGATTTCATAGTTTTTATGAAAAGTTTTATAACTTACAACTACATTTTTAGTGTGTCGACTTTATTCGTTGAATGCTAGCAATTCTCATTTGCCCTCTCTTAACTATGGCATAAGTATTTACTAAGTTTTGGATTTTCCCGTACTTTTTATTTCCCGGGAAACGGGAATTATTTTTTCAATTTCCCGGGATCCCGGGATAGCACGGGAAATCGTCAACATACTGTTTAGCTTATTTTTTCCAATGAAACATTCACATTTTATTAAAGTAAAATAAATATATATATCACAACGAACCTTTTACAGTATTCATATAATAAAGCGCAATGTGGGATCAATTCAAACATCTTTTCAAGTTTCAAAATTAATAAAAGATCAGATATTTCTTATTTTATTGGAAAATGTGGACGCGACGGAGAACGATCGTTCGCTTTAATAGTGAGTAGAGGATTAAATGAAATGTTTGTTCTTTGTCCTGTCGCTTCGAAAACTTTAAATTATTTATCTTTGGCGTTCGGATGCACGTCCAAAATCTACTTTTATCGGATTTTAATTTTTTTTCATATGGAGCTTGGCAGGAAAAATCCGAAAAAGTGGATTTTGAGTCTACAACGCAGCTTAAAAATATTTTGTCATCGTACAGCAATATTTGACATACGTGATTAAAAGCTGTGTGATCTAAATTTGTATACAACATTAATTTTATTGTGGAAATGATGGAAAAAATATGCGAAGAAATAAGTAAAATTGTCTACTGAATACCCGCGGGATTCCCGTTCGAATTTCCCGGGATACGGAAAATGAAAAATGTGCGAATTCCCGGGAATTTTCCCGCGGGAAATCCCGGGATGCAAACCCTAGTATTTACCCTGCTTTAGGTCAAAGACATTTTCATTGCAAAGACTATCGCAATGATGGTGTGTGTTGATTGTGTAGTCAACGAGTCAGTCCATTTTTGCTTTAATGTTCATATTGGAAACTTCAGTATAAATTATTATTATTTATGAAACTCTTTCAAAAATTAATAATTAAATTAATGAAGTTCTTCAAAAAATTTATGAAAATTTTCATACATCATATTATGAAGAATAATGCATTTTTATGACAAAAGTTTTTCGAATGAAAAACTGAATTTTCTAGGGAATGTTTCATGAATTCTATGACACTTTTCATTGATTTGTGCTTTATGAAACATGTTTCATACATTTTATGAAATGTTTCTTTTACGACTTTTTAATGACAATTTACACTGAGGTTAAGACAAAACCATAACTATTATGAAGATAATTCTTTCAGTATACTTTTGGACATTTTGGGATTCCAAAATACGTAAACTTGAATAAACATACTAATAAAAAACTTACAAATAATTGAATTGTTACTAATGCTGAAACTGTAGACATCAAACGAACAATGTATTATATATTAAGAATACTATAACTGATACTAACTATGCTGCTTGAACATTTAACATTATTTCTGGTTTTATGTGCTTATTACCGACAATCACAGTCCTCAATATTTATATTTGAAGCATAAATTAAAACTAAATCGTAGAATGCAAATCCTACGATTTAAAGCAAGTCAAACACAAATTTGGACTAGAATGAAAATGAGTCAATGGACGGCTATCGTTGTACTACCGAAGATGTAGTTAAAAGGGTTAAATATATCGTCCATAGGTCCAGCCATCCCTTTAAAGGGACTGACACATTCTTGCATTCCATATCGATCGGCAAAACGTGAAGTCGAACTTGTAATGCATTCATAGCAGTTGTCCTAATTGTTCCGCTTATGCTAATACAGGCCATTCCCTGCACCCTTTCAGCGGATCCAAGTAGCAGGTCATCCCAATGGCGATTGGTGGACCTAGACTCCGTACAGAAGAATCGGACGAACCTCCACTATGTCCATGACAGTAATGTATGCGTTATAAAATTCTGAAGTCTCTGGAAATTCTATCCTAGGACTGTCAGAAAAGAATGTATCATACAGTAAGTCCAGTGATTATTCGCTAGACGATACCCAGTCGCCACTTTCGTTCTGTACATGAAGTAGATGACAGAACTTTCCTGAACCTAGCTGCCTCGGAAACTTCCTCAATATTATCACAGTAAGATCACCACGAGCTCAACTAACCCTTCCGGAGTTTTCTCTTGTAGTGCTTGAAATGCTACTTGTGGGCGTCCCAGTCACTTGAAGATCTGGTGGCCTTAGCTTTATTGAACATGCTTCTACAGACCCTTCTTACTGCGGGGAGCTCTGCACCCCATCTTGGTGGCTTTTGTTTACCCTTGTGCAAGCAATTTTCAGAAACTAAGTGAAAGCATTGTTCAACACTTAAGTCTAGTTCAATTGTGTCCATCGGTTTAAACAATATGGCATTATTGAGAAAAATGTTAAAAGATTTTGTTCATTTGTAACAAGAAATGATATTACTGAAAACAAAATAACGTTACCCACAAAAGAAAATCACAAACGAAGTTCATTTATCTAAAATATCGTTTCAGCGTAATGATTTTTTTCTCGGCGTGCACAAGTAAATGTTTAACCCTATTAATAAAAACAAGTAAAAACGGCGTTAAGTTCGGCCGGGCCTTTATATACCCTCCACCATGGATTGCATTCCACAGAGGATGTCGATTTTCGTACAAGTGCAGTAATATTACAGGAAAATATATTTTTTTAATATAGCCAGACCAAAACAAATATTGAAAAAATATTTTTATACATAAATATCATCATATCAAACCAAGCTTACAGGGCAAGTCTACCAATACATTTACTCTATTTATATCGAAATAATACTTCAAGTCGATTCAAAAAATAAATATTTTTATATATATTTTCAAAAAAGCTTAAATACCACAAATATTGGTAGATAGTGGGTGCTATTGGGTGTATTTTCATTCTATTTTAATTCCAAAACACAAATTTGGAAAATCCATTATCTTACGTACATAGTGCAAAATAATCTAACTTCATGATTCAACCCATTTTTGTCGTAAATTTTGCATGTCTATGCAGTCAGAGGAATGTATACACCGAATTCATGATTTTTATCCCATTTTTCATTTTAACCCCAAAAAGTACGTATTTCGAAAAATCCGTTTATTTTATGTGCCTACGCAGAGGAATGTATATACCGAATTCTATGATTCTAGCTGCGGCCATTTGGTTGGTACCATTTTTATCCATTTTCCTAGTTTACCCCCTTAAGAGTACGACTTTCTAAAATCTCTTTATTTTAGGTATCTACGCAATAAGGGGGATATACACAACGAATTTCATCATTGTATCCGTTGAAAGTACGAATTTGGAAGAAACCTTTTATTTTTCGTGTCTATGCAGTCAGAGAAATGTATATTCCGAATTTCATGACTCTAGTTGTGGTCATTTGGTTGATACTATTTTTATCCCTTTTTTATTTTAACCTCAAAAAAACGAATTTCGAAAAATCCGTTTATTTTATGTGTCTACGCAATCAGAGGAATGTATACACCGAATTCCATTATTCTAGGTGCAACAGTTTGGTTTGTACCATTTTTATCCCTCTATTCCCATGTTATCCCTTAAAAGTACGAATTTGGAAAAATACTTTTATATTATGTATCTTCTCAATTAGAGGACTGTACACATCAAATTTCGTATTTCTAGCTGTTGCCGTTTGAAAGGTACCATTTTAATCCCATTTTGCCCCCATTTCACCCCTACGAATAAAAATCACTCTATGGTGTACGGTTTTGTTATAGGGCGAATGCGCACATCCAAGTTCAGGTCGATATTTCAATGACAAAGTTAGTATACCCCCATCCTAAGGTGGAGGGTATCAAAAAACTTTTTTGGAATTCCATACGTGCTACTGTACGTAAAAACTTTGTATTACACCGTACTTTTTGGACCTGAAACTAGAGATAATATGTGGAAAATCTGTATACTCAGTTTTTCCACGGAATTGGTGTAATTACCAATCGTGTCAATTCATTCTGAACTGCTTTCGATGAATCTTTTCATCGGCCTTTAATATTAATTGCTCATATCGAAGCATTTTTTTCTTTTTATTAATACTGTAAATTAAAATTCCATTCCTTCGCTACCCATTTGAGACTCCTCCTTCCTGAATTTGTGTCACTGTTGTTTGTGTTTGATGTCATATTTGTTTGTAGTTGAGTAAAAGTTTCTGATGTTCTTTCGATAGATGTTTTTCCCCAAAAAGTAATTTTTTAATATGTATGTATGTATATAACATGGCATCGCATTGACCTAAATTCAGAATGTAAAACTGGGAAATGTTTTAAAAACCGAATAGAAAAAGAAAATTTCCATTGCAATAACAATAAGCGAAAGTAAGCGGTAATATGCAAAGTTATATGATTATGTCTGAAGAATAAAGTAAAATAATGCTGCAGAAGAGGGAGCCAGAAACGACATCATAAGTTTTGTGTTCTCATTTTAAAGGGTAGAATGGAAAATCACATTGAAATGTATTTAATGACAGATTTATTTATTAAAGTTGGCTTTTTCCTCTTATTTGAAGCTGATTTGCTTTATTTTTAGTAGACACAATCAGATGCAAGAGTTATTGGTACATAGAAATCAATACAACTTAATACTGGTAGAGTAAAACATGTTTATAATGAATGAAAGAACAATGAATCAAATTTCTCACAAAATCAGACATAACGCGAAAAACTAAAACTTATATAAGAGTAACGCATTTTTATAATGAATACAAGTTATTTTTCCCTAAGATTGAATTTGGTAGCATTTGGGTTCTTTTTTATGATCACTGGCAACGATTTGTAAAACAAATTGTTTTACAGCTTCATCTTTTGTGAGAATGTTATTATAGTCCTGAATGAGTTTGACACCTCTTTCTGTAACGTCATTCACAACAACTATTGTCTCAAGTTTTTCTATTGCACTTTAGGTTTCTCTAAATGTGTATACCCTTCACTAGAGTTTTATGTCTTTGTGGATTTGTTTGTAATACCCAAAAATAATCAAGTTAGACCCATATTATTATACAGTTCGGCTTAGAATCACTTTCTGAGCCGATTTAGCAATGTCCGGCTGTCCATCTATTGTTGTAATCAAAGTACAGGTCGCAATTATTGTCCGATCTTAACAAAAAATGGCTCAAATAAGTTTTGTGGAGCAAGGACAAACGCTATTAAATTTGTAGCAAATCGATTCAGATTTAAATATAGCCCTATACAAATGTCCTTTCGATTTGACTTTTTCCTCTCTAGAAAGCGCATTTTGTACCCGATTTTCTTTTAATTTTGCACAATACCATATATTTCAACTAGAAACATTCTTCGTGAAAGTGAGTCAGATCGGTTGAGATATATAACTCCAACACAAATTCACTCCGGATTTGACTTTTTCCGCTCTATACATATATATGTTGCCTTTCATAGGATTTCTCCATAAAAGTATCTGATCTTCCGAACAACGTTCTTTGTTCTGGAACAGCGTTGTACTCAGGAATACAGTTTGATCTTCTTGAAGGTGAGGTTAAGCTGCTGGTTACTCTATTACGAATTTCAAAATAGTCTATCCTTTATGTAGGGACATCTGGGATCACCCGCTTTATGGTTTATGTTTTTAAAGTTATTCATAACGCAATTGCCCATACGTAGCATATTTGTTGCATTGAGGCAAAAAGGTCCCACTTGCCTTTCATGGGATTTCTCCATCTCACGACTATTCCTTAAAATTATGAGATCTTCCGAACATCTTTCTTTGATAGTTAAGGAACCTAATCTTTTTGATATTAAAGGGTTAAATGTTACGAAACTCCTTAAATTCGTCACGTATTGTCGTAATGTTAAGTTTATGCAATCCGAAATGTACAAATTAAAACTTTTTGTGATCTCTCAATTGATTTATAGCTGACGAGACCGAACTTCTTAACAGCGTCTTCATAGGGAGTTGCTATGACTATTTTAACTTTAGTCATGTATTATGGATAAACGTAACATATCACTAAATGAACAGTTAAAATCTAAAATAAATATTGTAATTACAGCGAATCAGACTGCCATTTTTTGTTGTTTTTCAACCCTTATTTATAAAGAAATTTTACGGATTTATAAAAGCATTTGGTTTTTGATAACATCAAGAAATGTTCTATGAACATATCTGGCAGATATATCTAGCATTATGTGCACTCCGTTGGGCAGAACATTAAAATAAAATATAGGGAAAATGAAGTTAAATGGCGTTTTTAGTTTTTCATTTCTTCATCCTGTTGCCCATAAAAGCACTACAAAGTTCCAAGGGATACAATTTTTCAAAAAATATGTTGAACACTTATTAGCACCCGCCAGATTAAGAGGAGAATATCTGCTAAAAATACTTTACATTTCATGCTTGTATCTGTATCAGTTTATTAAGAATCATTTCAAGTTTTCCTTTAAAAAATCGAGTATGAAAAAACTAACTAAGCTAAGGGGACACTTGAAATGGTTTTCAATACTAAACTAATATATATAGATAAATAGAAACATCTATTTTAAAGTATTTTTAACAGATATTCTCCTATTTAATTTAAATCATTCCGGTATCATAGGGTGCGAATACGAATACAATATATCTGTATTGTTCGACCTTTTATTCACTATTAAATAATAATAATATTTATTAAACTGAAAGTTTAAATTAATCAAGCTGCATTGACGGGGACGTAAATAGTCGATTTCTATGTTTCTTAAATTGTGTTTGGTTTGATAAAATTTTCAATTCCTGAATATGTTCCTCAACGAGGGACGAAATATTGAATAAATAAAAACTATCTTACAAGAAAAATGTCAGACCTCGAGCTTGATCAATTATTAAACTTTCAGTTATATACAAAATATTTTTTTGAAAAATTGTGTCCTTTGTATCTTTGTAGAAAGGGGAACAGGATGAGGAAAAGAAAAACAAAAACGCCAATTAACTCAATTTTGCCTATAGCTTCTGAATTATATCATTATTTTCAAGTGTGACAATTTTTTTAAATTGTCGTACGGTGTTATAACCTGATATAAATGATTTTAATCGGCCATCGATGGGCGCTATTGGATACGAAAAAAATCGAGACGTGTTTTGATTCTATGAAAACCTCAAAAATCATTTTCTTGCGTATTTGGAAGATGTAGGATATAAGGAATCTACTACGTTGCAATTTTGTAGCGGAGTTTACACTCATGGAGGAAATCCAAAATCTTTTCGAAGAATTAGCTGGATCATACCTTTATGATGAGTTGTATAATAACCCTATGAACTACCTATCCGTACGTATAGACATATATCACAGAACTTATACAAAAGTCTAAATAAAATATCAAGCCATTCTTAATTCATATGTATATATTTATATTTAAATATAAATATTGTAAATGCGAATATTGTTTCTTCTCTCTCCAAATATCCTGTAAAAATAATATCTGATAGCATTATGCATTATATATATATATGGTGTAGAACAGTGATGTTTTTTGAGGTGTGGTCCAAGACATGTGCTTTGAGGCCGGTTCTAAGACTGGTAGTATGGAACAGACAGCGGGCATGTTCAACTAATACAAAAGGTACCGGTCCCGTTCATATATTTGGGTTAGAATCAGGACTGTTTCTTACCTACCATGTAATAGTCCTACGACTTGCACTGGAACAGTTAATATTCCCTTAGATAAAAATTACCCCCAAAATTACCCCATCGATTTCCAATGGCTTGGTATTTACTAACTTTAAAAAGTTTTGATGAAATGCAGAATATACTATAGTCATTACTTTCTCATTTTATTTATTGTTAACTGACTCGCACTAATTTCCTGTATACACTTCTGTTATATTTTTAGGTAAAACAATTAGTAAAGAAACCCATATCATGGTTGAGGGTACGAGACGGTCATATACTGACCGTTGACCAAACCACGTTTATTGCCGATCAGAGATTTCAATCTATATTCACTGTCAACCCCGAGCGGTGGTCGTTGCAAATAAAGTATGTGCAATTAAAGGATGCAGGCATTTATGAATGCCAAGTGTCCACTGAGCCAAAAGCCAGTGCTATTGTGTATCTTCATGTGGTTGGTAAGTATGTCTATTTTTTGTTCGTATTTATGCCGCATCAGTGGCTTCGCAATAAAACGATGCCACTTAATCACACTGCAGGCACACACAAGTGAATTTATGTACATCAGTTATATGATAACATCTGCTGTCCTCCACATGATGGTTTAAGTAAATATGGTTTTAATTTCCTCTCTTTAATGTTTCATTCTCGCAAATATGTGCGTGCTTGACATACAACAGAACCCAAAACGGAATTAATCGGTGCGCCCACACGTCATGTAAAGGCCGGAAGTCAAGTGAAACTGTTGTGCATAATTAGCCAAGCACTGGAGCCACCATTATTCATTAATTGGTTTTATAATCAAAAACAAATATATTTACATAATCGCAAAGGATGGCGCACTGAAATTGAACGCATTGAATTGCCGCCGGATACAACGACAACGACAACCACTACTACGACAACGACCACCACAACAACGGCATCGGCAAGTAGCAGTAGTTCAGCGCCATCCACTACTACTACGGCATCGAGTGGCAGCGGTATTCCATCACTGATAACCGGAAGTGAAATTCCTGCAATGCATGTATTTACATCCATAACTCCGCAAACATTAAATGATGGTAATCTTTCAGACATGGTGTCAGAATCTACATACCACCCTAATTTAACACAACCTGAAGCAGTCCCATCAATACTAACTACATCAAAAACACAAACAATGGCAGCATCATCATCAGTGGCTCCGACATCATCAGAGGCAGGAACAGTCACAGCAACGACTTTGCCATCGGCATCACTAACCACCACTGCGTATCAGTTGGTATCGACAATAACAACAACAACGCTAACTGAAGATGACTCCGCCGCGAACCCAACTATTACAGCAGCAGGAACGTCAATAACAGCGTTGCCTGAACCGTCAGCAGCTGCAGCCGAAAGAGGCTACATGATGTTGTCAACATTGATGACAGTTACTGATGTTAAGCAGATTACGGTAATTGATTTTACTTTTTCTTCTTCATTAGTTTTTCCCCACTGTTTTCATCTCTCTTTTGTGTGTTTTGGTTTTTACATAACATAAGTATGTGTTGTGGTTTTTTATTGTTGGTGTTAGTTTGATGAAACACAGCGGCGGAAATAATTAGTTGGAAGGCCTGCTTTAAAATGCAGAAGGCCTTGCCGACTCCTTTCCATTTAACATAGCGTGAGACTAGGAGGCAACGCCTTCCATTCAGTTTCTATAGTGGCGACCTATAGAAGGTCGCATAAAACACGTTTTATTCAAACAAATAATTATTATCATGTTCTCTGGTTCCTATGTGAAATAAAGGGCATGAAATAAACGTTTTTTGTCTTGGCTTGGTTTTGGTATTCCTAACGTGATCATCTCTATTTGGCCAAAAAGCGGAATATATGAATTCAAAAAGCGTGATTTGGCAGGTTTTTGTAGGAAAGAAATCGGGATCGTGAATGTGCGTAGTTGTGCCAAAAATGGGCGGTATTGGAAAAGTGGGCGTGGCACCTCACATACGAAGTTAAAACTTTTTATCGTTTATCGACATCGAGATTGGCAGAAAGTGGCCATGACCCTTCCCATACGAAATTAAAACCTGTTTTAGGGTATATTCGACACCGAGATTCCTATTTTGTTGTGTGTGTTTATTTATTTTTAACCAGCTTAGACAATATAGAAACGGACGTGATTTGAAAGATGTGGGATTTTTGATTTGAATTTTGTAAAATTACACGTTTTCTTTGGATTTTCTTAGCACAATAGTTCGTCAAAAGCCGACTTAAGTCAAGAAAATGGAAATTATATTATTTTTTTAGTTTTTGTGTTGTTTGATTAGTGAACATTTTGATTGATTTTCTATGTGTTTTGAATGTAGTACATTCGAATTCCAGCTATTCGAATAAGTAAGTTACGTAGGAAGTTTTTTGTTTTGGTAATGGAAAGGAGAAGAATCACACTCAACCTAAAATCAATCGGATTTTTGACATTTCTTCCTTTATTCGCCGTAAACGGAAGTTCTGTTCTTCAATATTCTCCATGGAAAATATCAATTTTTTGAGTATCTCAGGGAAGTACCTTGATTATAAGTGGTACATATATTACCGATCACAAGAAATAACAATATGAAACCCGATTTTAATTTCACCGTCTGTTTTTCTGTCTGGGGAAGCGAGCGGGGGGTCAGCTAGTGTATTTATTTTTAAATAACTGGGTTTTGATTTTCCTTAAATGTTTTAAGTTAGCAAATTTCACACTTTCTTTTGTCCAAATAAATCATTTCAAAGAATAACATGTCAGTTTCAAATGAGAAGGACAACTAACCATTTATATTTGCGGCAACATAGGCCATATTTACCTATTTTAGATATGTCGGGAAGGGAGATCATAGAAATCTAAATCCAATTTTAAATAAAGCGGAACTTTTTCAAAATGCGGGATAATGAGAGATGAACAATTTAAGCGGGATAATCCCGAGAAAAGCGGGATGGGTGGTGACCTTACGTATACCTTCTAAAGACCAATTTAAAGAACTACCGCTATACTTCCACTTGCACGGCCTTCAATACGCAACGAGGAGGGAATTTGAAAGGCCGGCCAACCCTATAGCGGATCATATATGTCATGCCTTTCGCAGCCCTTAAAAATGGGAGATTGCCATATCATCAATATATTAAAACGGCAACAAAGTTTCTTTTGTGTTATTTTAAAAATAATTATTGTGTTACTTTAATAAGAATTTAAGTTTTTATTTCGTGGTTTGTTGTTGCTTTCGCTTTTAAGATATCTAAACAAGGTAAATCAATTTAAAAAAAAAATTGTTGGGTATCCCATTGTATCGTCAAATTAATGATGAGTTTTTAATGTCTGTTTACTTTTCGCTGTTGTCAACATCACAATTCATCACAATCCATGACTGGCAATCTGGCAGGTTGCAAATTTTGAAAATATCTTCGCTAGGCCTGTACGTCGAATAGAATTTTTGATTTTTATTTTTAACCCATATTGACCCAGTGTTCGATTAATCGAACAGTAAACAGTAAGAAATGGCGGAAATAAAATAACTCTGGGCTCCATTGGGTTAACGGCCCATTTAAGATTATTATGATTTTCCGAAAAAACACTAATATTAAAATGGTTTGTTCAGGTTCTTTCTACATGTCATTATTTTTTCATGAAGATGAAGAGGTAACTGTTTTCTAAATTCCATAACTTCTGACATAGTTAATACATTCTGACGCGAAAATTCATTCTCGTGGATTTATAAAAAAATATTTAACACTAAAAATATTTTTTTGACAATAAAAAATGATAAAATGTACATTTAATTTTTGAAGCTACGAAATAATCCTCAAAGGAGGGAATTAAATAATCCCCAAAAAATTAAAATGGGGTATAATTTCATTTTTTTTGAGAGTTATTTGATTATTTCATAATTTAATAATGCCCAAATGAAATTACCCCCAAAATCATTTTTGGGATAGCTTCATATTATTTTTTTGCATAAATTTATCTTTATTGATTTATTTAATTTTCAAAAAAATAATAAAGATTCCATAAGTAGGGCTTAGAGATTTTCTCCTCTGGGGTACAAAAAACAAATCCCCCCTCAGAAGAGAAAATATTTTAGTCCAGCCGAAGAAAATCGTTATGCCTGGTTGAAGGCCGAAAATCCATAAGGCATACATTTTTCGGACATAGCCTAGAGGAGAAAATTTTTGAGGATTATGTCCGTTGTGGATTTTGTCACGGCAATTGCCCATCACTTTCTACACCATTACATGTTTTGTATTCTTAATTCTAAATGTTTTAAAATATTAGTTAAAGTTTAATGTCGGGTACATTCGAAATTTTATGGAGTCTACATCATATGGATAAATGACTTGATGTTTACATTTCAATTTTATTTACAGACTGCTTCATTAATTATACCCTCGGTGCAAAAGCAGGATTCTGGAAATTACACATGCAGTCCTTCAAACAGCGAGCCACGCACAGTCATTTTACACGTATTAAATGGTAAGTGTAGATCAGATTTTAATAGAAACCAGATTAGATAGAAATTAATATATGACTATGTATGCGAACGTATACTCAAGAGTATATTATGATTTGTATATCTTTTATTTAATAATAATAAAATAATTAGTTAAATATTAACTAAACATATGGCATAAGAAACTGGATGATAAACTACATATTTAATAGCAACACCAGTACCGCTACGATAATTAATATAAGATTTTATATTAGGGCAGATGAATATTTGCGGCGTCTATGACCCATGCGATGCCGACTGCATGATACTCTCCATACTCTACTTCATATCAAGGTTTTTATTGCCTGGTTATTTTAAAATATCAATAAAATATTTCACGTCTCTTGTGCGATTTTATGGACACTTAAATTTAGGTTCATCAAACTCTTTGAGTTTGTATTTAAGTACCTGCCGTTTCGAAAAAAAAAAACAAAAGAAGGCTATATTCGAGTGTTGTGGGAATAACTATATTAAAAATGATATATTTTCGGACTAGGACGAAACTTCAAAGTTTCTCTGTTTGATTTCAATATATACGTCAAGAAATTACCTACAAGTTGTCCACTTTTTCGCTCTAGAAGTCGCATATCTTTATAGATTTAGATCTAATTGACAGGACACGTTATATTTCAACTATGATGAAAGTTGGTCACATCGGTCCATGATATAGGACCCATAAAAAATGCTTTCCAATTTCACTTCTTTCACCAACTTGAATTGCAATGGGGTAGGAAGTGGAGGGTATCATATAGTAAACAACCAGGTAATGAAAACGTTTACGTGGAGCGGAGACTTTCCTTGCTTGTTTTTAATTGTACTTAGCCACTACGTTTTGCGAAATCTATTTTTGTCCAGTCTATCTGTATTACATGCTCGTTTTTCATCAATTTCATTTGAATTGCTGATACTTTTATTTAATACCAAATTTGTTTGTTTTTTTGAAGGACAATTGATTGCTTACTCTCAATACAATTTTGTATTTTTCAATTTTGTATTTTTAATGAATTATATGCAAGTCAGAAAAAACTTCGAACTGTCCGGTTGGTAAATAACTTTGCCACAATCCCAGGGAACTATTGTGTTTAAAATTTGTACTGACTATTAATTTGGTATAACACTTAAGATAGTAATTATTGTTTTCAAATATAGGAAATAAATCCAAACAACGGAATATCTCTGTCTAAGTCTATAAAATGGTGTTACCTTCGCCTGTAGATAAATTATTATGAAAAAAGTTTACCTAAATTTGAGATTACTTAAAAAGTTCTTAAACGTAGGATAATTAAGTAAGTATGAGTATAGTTTCCTTATATCAATGTCAGAGTAAATAGTTCATTAAGTTCATTATACACTGCATTTGTTTGTAACACCCAAAAGGAAGAGAGATAGACCCATTGTTAATTATATCGATCGACTTAGAATCACTTTTTGAATCGATTTAGCAATGTCCGTCTGTCTGTCTGTCCGTCCATCTATTCTTGTAATCACGATACAGGTCGCAATTGTACACAGAACTAAATGAAACTTTGCACATCGAAGTTTTTCGGGATAAGAACGAAGAAGAAAATCGGTTCAGATTTAGATATAGCTCCCATACGAATTTCACTCCCGATTTGACTCTTTTCACTCTAGATACCACATATAACAATAGATTTTCTTCAAAATTGGCAAACCATCTTATATTTCAACTAGAAACATCTGTGGTAAAAATGGGTCAGATCGGTTCAGATTTATATATAGCTCCCATACAAATTTCGCTCCCGATTTAACTTTTTCCGCCCCAGAAACCACGAATTTTCACTGAATTAGAAGAACTTATTGTGAAAGTTAGTCACATTTTTCCATGTTTGGATATAGCACCTATACAAATATTCTTATCGATTTGACAAATCGAACCAGGTCATATTAGCCTATGGTTAGGAAACATACAAAAATTCTTCCCGTTTTCACTTTTTTACCGAGTTGAATTGTATTCGGTTGGAAAGTGAAGTGTTTCATATAGTCGGCCCCGCCCGACTTTAGCCTTTCCTTGAAATTAATGGTTTTCTTAAACCATTAATTTCTAGTAAAGAATTCTTCGTCCATTTGGCCTCTATTTTGTTCCATACATAATTGAACCATACCAATATTATCATAATAAAGGAAATGACTATAATTTAAAATCAACATCGGCCCTTAAAATTTAACCACCCTTTACTATGGGGAAAAACTTAATGCTTAATTCTACATGTTACTCTATATTACGAGTCTACGCAATTAGGAGGGTGTACACTAGAGCGTACCAGGTTACAAGTAAAAAAAAAAGTTCGCCGTACACCTTCGAATATGAAGTATTATTGAAAGGTAGTTTCAAAATTTTTTTTTTTATTTTTTTTATGCCGAACGTAGGGGTCGCGCTTTTACATTTTTCTATATAACTTCTACATTTATAAACGGATTTTAAAGTGTGATACATCGATGTTTTTGTCTCGACGAGGCCGATTTTTTTGTCTTTGAAGTCATTGAGCTCAAGCATGATTCATGATTTTATGCGAGCTTTAATTTTCTGATATTAGAGTGGTACATTAGGGTAGTAGCAACTGAGATATGATGGGTAAGTACCAGAAGGGCGTGCTTGAGCTCAATGACTTCGAAGGTGTACGGCGAACTTTTTTTTGAGGTACGCCCTAGTGTACACACTGAAGTTCGTATTTGTATCTGTTGCCGTATCATTGGTACCATTCCCAGCCCTTTCTGTCCCGCTAAATCTTTTATTTACTTTTTGGTGCTTTTTGCGCTAAAAGAGGAATGTAGTTGTTCCCTCAAGGCCATTTTCAATCCCAAGCGAGCTGCCACCATTAGACACATACACTATACCACAAAAGTTTACAAACGGTAGTAAATTATGAATAAAATACAATGCTGCCGTATTCTTCAAACACGACGAAGGGTCACAGCATTATTTCTATGTGGTTAGAGAGTGGTTGTCATATGTAAAATGTAAGATGAAGTTGGAGAATAATCTCCAGTCTCCAGAAAATAATAAATAAATATAATATGTAAAATCGTTTGTAGACTTTTGTGATATAGTATGTATAGAATTTTTTTTACCACCTAGCTTATTTCGCAAGCTAGCATGTTTTCAACAGAAAGACAGTCAATAGGCGTTGTGTGTCAAATGCACTATGCTATTCCTTGCGTCAATACGAATTATTCGAGTTCAAATTCTATTTTCAACCAGATTCAATAAAGAAAGATGATATTTGTCTCACTAATAACTATTTTGTAATCTTTTTTGCAATTCCGGCAATTTTGTTCCATTTCCACAAGTTAAGCACAAATTTCCAAAACTCATATACTTATATACGTCTCTTTTGTCGGAGTAGTGTAAACACCGAATTTCACTATTCTGCAACACTTAGCTTGGTACCTTTTTATCCATTATTGTCACAGTTTTCTAAAACATCCCTTTTGGCATTTACACATTCAGAGGTATACACACACCAAAATAGTCCCATTTCACAACAAAAAACAAATTTTGGAAAAATCTTTTTTGGCCGCGTCCACTACGGCCAACCAAATTGTTAGCATAGTACGAGGTTAACGAAAACATTACCTTAGTGGACAATGTTGTTTTATTAATGAAAAACATTATCTTAGTCGATTTAGCAAAAAAGAATCAACGCACCAAATCAAAAAAAAAACAACAATATTATAATATCCTTCAATTATATAAAGGGTGATTTTTTAAGAGCTTGATAACTTTTTTTTAAAAAAAACGCATAAAATTTGCAAAATCTCATCGGTTCTTTATTTGAAACGTTAGATTGGTCCATGACATTTACTTTTTGAAGATAATTTCATTTAAATGTTGACCGCGGCTGCGTCTTAGGTGGTCCATCCGCTTAGTCCAATTTTGGCATTTCCACGTTTTTGAGTAACAGAGACCCAATTGGTGCGAACGGCGACGAATCGAAAATTGGTGGTCATCATTAACACTGGCCGATACAGCTGCGATATTTTCTTCAGTTCGCACTCTACGTAAGCGTGTTGGTGGTTTAATGTCCAACAATGTAAATTTGGTGCGAAATTTAGTCACAATAGCCCGAATAGCCGCTTCAGTGGGTCGATTAAACTGACCATAAAATGGAAGCGCGCAATGAACTTTCTTAACAGAGCACGCATTTTGATAATAAAATTCAATAATTTGCAAGCGTTGTTCGTTTGTAAGACGATTCATGATGAAATGTCAAAGCATACTGAGCATCTTTCTCTTTGACACCATGTCTGAAATCCCACGTGATCTGTCAAATACTAATGCATGAAAATCCTAACCTCAAAAAAATCACTCTTTAGTACACTCAGAAAAATAGCATTCCAAAATCTGAGTAAAATCCATACTACAATTTAGTTAAACAATTTTACTCCAGTTCAGTAAAAATTTCAAAGAGGGTTGGAAAATTAACTAAATGTGAGTAAAGTTTCCCTCTTTCAAAGCCATAGTAAATAGATCATTTACTAGAAATAGGGTAGTAAATTTACTTAAAAACATTTCTTTGGATCTAATAAATAATTCTTACAATTGAGTAAATTCATACTTATGTGGAATAATATTTCCAAGGTTTTAAGTAAGAAAAAAACTCAGAATTTTTTTGTATGGAATATGTTTACTAAAATTTATGTCGACTTCTTCATACATTTTAGTATTAATGAACTTATAAAAAATCTTCTGAAATTGTTTAGAAAATTCTTGAATATTAATCTCGAAATTCTCGTTCGTTTGCAGATACTTATTTCTTAAATACTTCAAGTATTAATCTAAGCAACAACTGCGAAGGTGCCTTCGCAGTAATCATGGGGTAATAGCTCAACTCTTTATGGCAGAGTTATCATGAAACTTTTGAGAAATATTTCATGTTGTCAATTTTTGTATCAGTTTTGCATACTCTGAAGCACAATCATTCGTTGGACTTTTTAGTTAAATTTAACTTATTTTAAGTTCACTTTTTTCCTTGCATCAAGTAAATTTTTCCTGAGTTTAAGAAAAAACAAGTAAGGAAAGGCTAAAGTCGGGCGGGCCGACTCTATGATACACTCCACTTTCTATCCGTATACAATTTAATTCGGTGAAAAAGCGAAAACGGGAAGGATTTTTGTATCCTGTAAATGTATGTGTTTGACAAAAAATGTTAAGTCGGAAAGGACATTTGTGTGAGGATATATTGAAACCTGGAACGAAATAGGTGAAATATAAAGTATATAGTTTGGCCAAAATCGGCTAAACTTTTGGGAGCAACATTTGTATTTGGGCTATATTTAAATCTGAACCGATCTTACCCACTTTTACCATAGGTTTGTTTAGTTGGATTATAAGATGTTGTGTCAAATTTAAAGAAAATCGAGTACAAAATGTGGTTTCTATAGGGTCCGCCATATAAATTTTTTTTCAAAATGCTGTAAAAAAAATAAAAAAACTACTGAATATTTTCTCAAATTTCTGTTTTTTATTTGAAAGTAGAATCCTTCCGGTTAATAATGGAAAATTATTTCATTCAAATGGCTGCCTCGGCTAACCACAAATAATAGTCCAACGGTTGAATAGTTGAAAAAAAACGTTAGATGGCAGACCCTATACAGCGGAAAATGTCAAATCGGGAACGTCATTTGTATGGGGGCTATATCTAAATCTGAACCGATCTTACCCAATTTCTGCATAGGTGTTTCTAGTTAGATTATAAGATGTTGTGCCAAATTTAAAGAAAATCGAGTACAATATGTGGCATTTAAAGCGGAAAAAGTCAAATCGGGAGCGACATTTATATGGGGGCTATATCTAAATCTGAACCGATCTTACCCAATTTCAGCATAGGTGTTTCTAGTTGGATTATAAGATGTTGTGCCAAATTTAAAAAAAAATCGAGTACAATATGTGGTTTCTAGAGCGGAAAATGTCAAATCGGGAACGACATTTGTATGGGGGCTATATCAAAATCTGAACCGATTTGACCTATTTTCACCGTAGATGTTCCTAGTTTAAATATAACATGTTTTGCCAAATCTGAAGACAATGTGATACAATATGTGGTTTCTAGAGCGGAAAAAGTCAAATCGGGTGCGAAATTTGTATGGGAGCTATATCTAAATCTGAACCGATCTGACCTATATTCACCATGGGTGTTTCTAGTGGAAATATAAGTTGTTTTACCAAATCTGAAGACAATCTGATACAATATGTGGTTTCTAGAGCGGAGAAAGTCAAATCGGGAGTGAAATTTGTATGGGAGCTATATATAAATCTGAACCGATCTAACACATTTTTACCACAGGTATTTCTAGTTGAAATATAAGATGTTTTGCCAATTTTAAAGAAAATCTGTTGAAATATGTGGTATCTAGAGTGAAAAGTGTCAAATCGGGAGTGAAATTCGTATGTGGGCTATATCTAAATCTGAACCGATTTTCTTCAAATTAAATAGTGTTCGTCCTTGTCCCGAAAAACTTTATTGTGCAAAGTTTCATTTAGTTATGTCTACAATTGCGACCTGTATCGTGATTACAAGAATAGATGGACAGACGGACGGACGGACATTGCTCAATCGACTCAAAAAGTGATTCTAAGTCGATCGGTATAATTAACAATGGGTCTATCTCATTTCCTGTTGGGTGTTACAAACAAATGCAAAAAGACATAATACTCTCGTAGAGTGTATAAATACTTGTTTTAAGAAAAATATCAAAAAAATTGTCCTCAGTTTAAGAAAATATTTACTTGATTTTAGTAAAAAATTTACTTACATTTAGGAAAATTTCAGCAAAATTTTACTTAAATTTAGTAAAAATTTACTTCGTTTGAGGAAAAACTTACTCAGTTTGAGTAAATATTTACTTGGTTTGAGGAAAATTGAACTAGAATCTAGTTCAAAGCATGTACTACTTTCACGGAAAAGTTTGAACTTGATAAGAGGAAATATTGCTTTAGCGCTATACGAAGTTTAATATTCCTAAATTTTAGTTCATTTTAACACATTCACCTTTTTTGAGTGTAGGATCAAAATTTCATGTTTAAAGTGTATATTTTCAAATATATATAGATATATAAACTGTGCAGATATATATATATATATAGATATATATCTGCACAGTTTTTATTGCTAATTCTGCACAAATATTACTCATTTGTTGATTTATGATTAATAAATCATGTTATAACCAATGTTTAAGAAAGCATTTCTTGGCGTTTTCGAATCTGACTGGTTTAAAAGTTATCTGCGTGAATATATCGTACCATTGACAGCAAATAACTCTGAGTGATATTTTGGTATTAGTTATATGTAAATGCAAATAGGGCGAGGAAACTTTTGTTTTTTTTTTTTTTTAAGTAACAGAATGCAATTACCAATTCAAAGATAATCTGCATATAATCACGCCACTTTGTTGTTTTCAAATTCATAACTTTATTATAACGATTAAAAATCGATTTCCTTTAATTGATCTACATATTCGGACTTGAAATCTGCTACTTCGTTAGTTATATTAAAAATCTCATTAAAATTAACAACACTTTTTTGCTTTTGTGAATGTTTACGAATGGTGAACTCATCTCGTCCCATATTGAAACGTACTACCAATCGTGTAGCCAAAGTATTACAAATAATGTAGGCTATCGAAAATAAAAACAAGTAAGGAAATGCTAAAGTCAGGCGGGGCCGACTATATGATACCTTCCATTTAAATTCAGTTTTTGGCACGTATTCTACCGATGAGACCCACATTCACCATGTATGTTTCCATATGAAATATAAAGCGTTCTGATTAATATGATTGCTATGTGTTTTTTAGAGCAGAAAAAGTCAAATCTGGAGCGATATTTGTATGGAAGCTATATACAAGTCTGAGCCGATTTGACACATTTTCGCTAAAAATGTTTCTAGTTAAAATATAAGTTGTTGTGTTAAATTTGAAGAAAATCTGTTGCTATATCAAAATCTAAGCCGATTTGACCCATTTTCACCATAGATGTTTAGATACAAGGTGCGAAATTTGATCACAATCGCTTAAATTATGTGGCTTCTAGAGCTATATGTAAATTTGAACTGATCTGTTTCAAATTAAATAGTGTTCCTCGTCGACGTGCAAGTTTGTGTCAAGTTTCGTTAGAATCGGACAATAATTGCGACTTGTATCGTTACGTTTCATGTTGTCATTAACAGTTTATTTTAAAATCTTAACTGATATATATGTATTTAAGTCTAATAAATTTATTTTTTTCAACTTTAGGTGAATACTCCGCATCGGCTATAACTTCGGGTGTCACACATGTTAAATATCAACACAACTATCTAATCATTAAAATAGTTTTGATCATCGCCGCAAATTACATTACAACAACACGATGGTATTATACAAAAAGTCCTAATATAAGAAGGTATAGTGGCGGTTAAAATGATTGAAATCATCAACAATTCTTCAATTCTTAATTATACAATTATTTTTTATGTCATTTATTATCTGTATCTATACTAAATTAATCAGTTAATTAATTATGTCAAAAAAGACTGCCATAATTTAAAAAATATTAATATATTATATAACAGATTATTTGTATTAATTTGTAATAAATATTTATACTGTAATGTACATACAACTATACGTATATTAAGTGATAGGTTAAATTATTATCATTACTGTTTATTATTCTGGAAAATCGCCACAACAATTGTATTAATTTTTAATAATAAAATCTAGATATAAAAAAGTTTATCTGTTTCCATAAAATGACTAACAACCTGCAAAACAGGCTGTGGAAGTAAACGACGTGATATGCTTCCGTACAAATTATTATTTGGTAAGTTCATGTAAGTTATTGAAGAAGTAGCTGTGGCAAAAATCAATCACAGCATTTCCCAAACAGAAAAGGAACTATTTCAAAAAATGTGGGGAAAGTCTGGCGGGTCGTCAATATTATACCCTATTCTTTTTGTCCTCTTACCAATTCCAGATATTTGAAAATAAGGACACTTTTGCTTCAAATTAAATTAGTAGGAACACACAACAATTGCCACTTGTACTTTGATTACAAACGTATATGGACAGACGGGCGGACCGAGAATGATGAATGAATCGAACGGTATAATAAACTGTAAATTACCCAAAATAGTTTTGGTAGCTTCCTTGTATTTTTTATGATTTTCTCAAATTTCAAACCATGATACATATAATATATTTTATAACGTTTAGAGCGTAACCAAATGCAGAAAAATTGGGAAGAGTGGTGCCAAAAAGGCCTTCGGTTTGACATATAAATACCGTTTTATGTTTTTGACATATTTGTTCATAACGCACAGAAAAAATTTATTTTATTTTTTGTTGCAGATATTCATATTTTAAAAATCTATAACGAGTAATTTCATATATATATTTTAAAAGCATTAAACTCAATTTTTTATTTGAAAATTGTTGTTTCCTAGGTTTATTACGGTGTCACTATATATTATTTGTAAAAAATATTTAAAAAATAGAATTTTTGTGACATTGGACGAACATAACATTTTACGTCGAAAGCCAATAGTCAATGAATATTTAGAGAGGTTCCAC
Organism: Polietes domitor; assembly: GCA_947397865.1. Taxonomy (NCBI): domain Eukaryota; kingdom Metazoa; phylum Arthropoda; class Insecta; order Diptera; family Muscidae; genus Polietes; species Polietes domitor. The sequence continues at coordinate 31,905,990 of OX377618.1, forward strand.
GGTTTTGCGGAATAAGCTTTGGATGACTTTAGTGCAAAAAGTCTTAGTAACTTTTGAAAATTGGATATTACACAGCAAATTTAATTTATCATCAAGCTACATTGTATACCAATTCATTTGTCAATACTAAGCCCAAATGCTAGTAAAACATGGGCTGTGGTCAAAATTGCCCAATGAAAACCACCCAAAAAATAAAATAAGAAATCGCCCAACATTTCTCCATACAAATTTGAGTCCAATTTCATATGGACCATTTTGGGCAGTTTTTAATATTTTTTGTGCTCAAAATCATAAACAGAAATGAAGTGATATTTCATTATGAAAAATCGTCCAAAAATATATTATAAAAAACAGCCAAGTTATTGAGCGACGACTTGGTTTTAGCGTATGACTAATATTCTGTTACATTTGCTGCATATTTATAAATGTTAAATATGTGTACAATACAGCGTCAATCCAACACATACATATAATTAACTTCAGAAAAGTACACCAAAGTTAAATCATTTAATTTAAATGCGAGAAGATTTAGCATCTATTTTGCAATGGCGTTAGCAACATTTGTCAGAAGCATTTATCTAAAATCGAAATATTATTGAAGTTGAATCTGCCATTCAATAAGGCGAATTATTTCTAATCAGTTAAAATCCTTGATATAATATGTTGTGGAACCATCATAGCATGAGCAGCACTTTCGTACAGTAAAATTTTCGAATCTCCCCAAAGGCACTAACATGTCAATAACCATATCCTTATTTAGCTGCAGGCAATATGATGTTTTATTATGACAATATGCTGCGATTGGGCGGAGCCACGCCCATGTATCATGACATATTATAGTCAAGGGCCCGACCAGAAGATATATACAGTAAAATATTCATTCGATTTAGTCCATACGGTCTGCAGTAATCTACAGTACAATTAAAGCGAATCCAAGTAACGGTATATGTTTTGTGTCCCTTTGATAGTGTCATGAAATAGTACGGCAAGAAACATCCCCTGTCCAAAAGCTAGCAACAGAAACTTTGTGCTGGTACCACGCCCCTTTGTCGTATCAAGACCTAGTATACCCAGAGCTATGCCCTATCCTGAAGTAAGTTAATAAAATTTTCAAGTAGTTTTAAAATATAGATCGGTGAACCATAACAAATGAAGAAGTTTGCTACAGCAAAATTTTCAAGCAAATCCACAAAAATTAAGATAGTAAACCCAATCGAACAGCCCTATTATTTGCCAATATAAATATGCTGCTATGAGCTGGCAACTATGGAATTTTTTTTAGTTTTACCTTTGGTAATGGTTTAGTTATTTTCCCGTCAGAGTCCAGTCTAGACTTCTCTTAAAATATACTCTATATAGTACAACTGGTGATAATTAGGCCTGTCAACAAGTGCCAGCTGATTTCTGTTACTATATTTATTTGCTCAAGGGAAACAAATTCCTAACTACATTCCACTTCGATTCGGGCTACACATGAACTGAAAAAGCGAAAACTATGAAAAAAAATCAAGTTGTACACACAGATAATTGAGCTCCGCAAACGTAAAAGAAAGGCTATGCATTTCGGATTCTTTCACGCAGTCTTGAAGAATTTGCGGTGCTACACCAAATGTCAAAAATTATCCAAATAAACTTCCATTAAACATTGATATGTATGAGTACGATCAACGCTCCATTCACGAATTAGATGTTTTGAGTGTGTGCTCCATGCAAAAGTTATAAATACGAAATCACGAAGACATCCTTTACAGTTATAGCCTTTTCAGACTGCATTAGAAATCTAACCGAACTGACACAAGGTCAGTTTACAAATGTCAGATCCCATACAAATTTGACATTCGATTGATTTCGCATGCAATCTGAAAAGACTGTTATAAAGCAAACCAGGATTTGGAACACAGAATAATGAAACTACACGAGTTGTCTTTAGTAAACCTGACAACTCTTTAGTAACAATAACAACTACAGCATCAGCGGAACAACAACAAAATCACAACAGCAGCCACACACAACTGACAACACATTTTCTGTCTGCTCCATAGTGTGTGCGTTGTCTCCTTCCCTTCCCACCCCCCATCACATTCGTGCAGTGCAGTTGGCACTCTTTTCTTCTTGTCGTTGTTCGCCCAATGCTTAAGGCATAACACTGAGTATTGGGTGAATACAGCAACGGCAGGGAGAGGAGTTTGGCAACTGTTGTTGCATATTTGACTTTGTTTTGTTTTTTTCTTTTTGTCAGTTCTAATGGTTGGTAAGTTTAAAATACAATTTGCCAACATACGAGGGCTGAGAGCGATTTTTTTGCCGTGTACGCTCATGTACATTTCCATCGGCCTGATGTTTTTGCTCTTTGTGAGACTCAGGTGTGTGAGGGTTCTGATCCACAGGATTTTCACGTGCCTGGGTATCACACCCTGTCCCTCTTTATTCCCCACAGAGGCCTTGTGGTTTATGTACGCAACGACATAGTGTTCCAGAGCCAGCAAGACTTAAACTCAGAAAATCCAGAATTTAACTCCCTTTGGGTCAAATTCAAGATTGGAACACACGTACTACATTTCGGATTCGTGTATAAAAGTCCAAACGCGGAAAGAGAGGTATCCCTAAATGGCTTTGACGCCCTTTCCGATTCAATTACAAAAATTTTAGAGGATTGTCCTGACAGTGAAATTGTGGTTGCTGGCGATTTCAATGTCCATAATTCCTCTTGGCTTGCCCATTCGAGTCACTCAACACCGGAGGGTCAATACGCCGAGCTTTTTGCCGCGCATAATGATTTGACGCAACTAGTGAATGAACCGACTCACATTCCGTGTGTACAAGGGCAACACTCTAACTTTTTGATCTTTTCTTAACATCACACCCTGAAAAGTATGAAGATAACGTTCTAGAACCTCTTGGTAATTCGGATCACTGTATTGTTTCAGCATCCTTTTCGTATTCCGCTCTTCGTGTCGCTTCGATCCCAGCCCCAAAGCGGACAATATATATACGAAAAGGCACGTTGGGCCGAGCTCAACAACTTTTTCCAGCATTTCAATTGGAAACTTTGTTTTCTAAATAGCGATATAGATGCTGCGGCTGAAATGATTGAAAATATTATCTTGATTGGAATGAAATTATTTATTCCAATTAAAGTTATTTCGGATAAACCATCTAATAAAAGTTGGTTTAACCAGACATGCAAGACTACTGTCAGATCCAAAGAGGAAGCGTTCAGGAAATGGCGTTTAAATAAAAATGCCACAACTGATCTGCTACGCAAGCAGACTAGAACCATGTGTGCCAGGGTACTTAGACGTGAAAAGTTTCTGTACGAACAACGTCTTCGTGCCAAAGTTCTTGCTTCTCCCAGGGGAAGTAAGGGTTTTTGGTCATTTGTGAGAAGAGTAAAGGATAACTCCTCATCTATCCCAACTCTTGTTAAAGATGACCAGATATTCACTGACCCGGTTGACAAAGCTAACCTATTGGCTGAAATGTTTGCAAGGAATTCATCCTTGCCGGAAAGCAATCAACCACTCCCCGTGATCGAAAATGTATCTAGTTCCATGCCTCAGATATTTTTTCGAACACGTTGAGTTAAAAGGGTTCTCGCAAATCTCGACGTAAATAAATCTCCAGGCCCGGATGGCATATCAGCACTTGTCCTATGTAAGTACACTTCGACGCTTGCCCGTCCCCTTCGTAATCTTTTCAACCTTGCATACCGTGCAGGAGTTTTCCCAGCGTGTTGGAAGATTGCGAACATTCAGCCCATCCCTAAAAAAGGTGAGGCTAATAACCCTGCTAACTATCGACCGATCGCGATTTGCTCAGCGCTCTTGAAGGTTATGGAGAGTATGGTTAACCACCATCTTGTGAGGTATTTAGAAACTAATGACTTACTTAATGATCGACAGTATGGCTTCCGTAGGAATCGATCTACGGGAGACCTGATGACACTGCTATCCGAAAAGTGGAATCGTTCTATTCACCAGCTTGGTGAGAGTAAGGTCGTTGCTCTAGATATCTCCAAGACCTTTGATAGAGTTTGGCACGGCGCACTCATATCAAAGCTTATCGCTTTGGTGTTGGTAGTGACTTCTCTCGATTTATATCGAGCTTCCTCAGAGATCGCACTATACGTGTTGTTGTAGATGGGTTCTCATCCGACGAGCATAGGTTAACCGCAGGAGTACCACAGGGCTCTGTCCTTTCCCCCTCCCTTTTTCTTATTTTCATCGACGACCTCTTGGATCGGACTGTGAATCCAATATACTCATTCGCGGATGACAGCAACCTCTGTCATTCATACTCATTCGATCATAGACCAAGTCGTCAAGAAATTGTGGATAAAAGGCGAGTCACTTAGCCAGGATTTGTTGGCCATTTCTGAGAGAATAGAGTAGATTTTAATGCACGTAAGACCCAGTGCTCCTTGTTGTCTCACAAGCGATTCACTGATCCAACGGTGTCGTCGATTTTAATGAACAGTGTAGATATTGAACAATCAGATGCTATCGATGTTCTCGGCATGAAAATACAACGTGATGTTCGTTGGACAAAATATGTATTTGATGTGTCGCAAGATGCCTTCAAATGTTTAGGCTTTTTAAAAAGATGTAAGAAATATTTCACACCCTCTGATCTTCTCAATATCTACACTACCTACATCAGACCAAAGATGGAATACAACTCCCATATATGGTCGGGTGCTCCAGCTTCATCACTGGAGCTACTTGACCGTGTCCAGAGGACGGCGATGGTGTTGATAGGTGATGGTAGGATATCCAATTCTATTGTCTCCCTTGAACACCGTCGTAATGTTGGTTGTGTGTCATTGTTCTATCGATACTTTCATGGTGTTTGTTCTTCGGAAATTCGTGATCTCATACCGCCCGTGAGAACGTTCGGTAAAGATACGCGACTCTCCAGGAACGCTCACCCATTTGTTGTCGATTGGACAACCGGCCGCACTACACATTACAGAATAAATTCGTTCTTCGCCCGTACTTCCCTCCAATTACGACATTCAGAGATTCAAAACAGATATCAAAATACACTACTCCCTCTTTCCTCTTTCCTCCTTCCCATACCTGATCTTCCTTCCACCAACGCAATGCACTGCATTTATAGGGGACATCCCCTGAGTGTTGGTTCAGTGAAAAAAAAAAAAAATGAAGCATCAAACATTAATGGTATCGTTGAAGAACTAATTAAAGCATAGGTCGATATTACAATTTTCGGAACTACCTGGAATTTCAAACAAAAAATGTCTCGGGAAAAATAATGCAGGTCATGTTCAATTAATTATTGTTCTCTTCGTATCCAATAATATCTCCGATATTAGGATGTACGTCAGTGATCTATAGTCATAATGATGTGCGACGATTGTTGTTGGATCCAATATTACCAACTATAAACGAAACTTTTCGAAGTTTCGACTCAGAACAAACAATTTTTTTTTAATATTCAATGTAAATGAAAATATACCTCAAATAATTAGTATTGTATATTTGTAATATTTTTATATGGAAAAATATCACAAAGAATATTTTAGTTTTCCTTAATAAATTAATTTATTTCTTAAAATGAAAAATAAAAACTAAAAAAATACTTTTGGTCCTTGATAATACTAAAATATGGAAAAATACACCCAGATTCCTCAAGTTATCAATAAAGTTCCAAGTTTCTTCTTTATAAATCCGATTATAAATTAAATATCGGTAGGCAATGATATAGGCATATAAGTCCTTAATGGTACGCAAAAAGGTAAGTCAATATTTTTGGAAATTTCAATAAATGTAGCACAGTGTTATTGATGATTGCTAAATTTTCTCCAATTGCTCTCATTTGTGTGTGTTTTAGAGAAGTTTTCGAATAAAACAAGTAAGGAAAGGCTAAAGTTGGAAAGCCGACTATATGATACCTACACTACTCCCAGCGTATATACCTGGTTTTGTTTCCTAAAGCCAGGAGTTTTATGGGGGCGATTTTGAATGAATCTTTAGTCAAATTTAACGAATATGGCAAAATTGATGAAAAACTTTTACATTATGTTACTCATACAAGTGCAGCAACTAACCTCACACAAAATGGGTGTGATCCAATCTTGCTGTAGCTACGATTTGATGAAATAAGATGAGAAATAATATAATATGATAATGAGTGGTGGCAAAATTTTTACGTAATGCTCCACTTTTGCTCTAAGCGTTCCTAACTGAAATACAACGTGATGTTGATAACACTAGTCAACAAATTGAAAAAAATTTCATGTACTCGGGATGCGATAATTTTTTCTGTGTAGATAACCTTGACATGAGCTCGAAAAACGCAATAAAAATTTTTTTTTTCGTTTGGTTTTTTTTTTATTATTTTTTTTTTAAATTTTAAAAATTTTTTTTTGGTTAATTTGTTTCGTCCGGCATAACTCGGGAACCACTAGCCCGATTTAATTGAATTAAATTTAAAAAAATTTAAAATTACAATTCCCTTAATCTGTTCATATATTGTTTTCCTATACAAGCAACAGTTTCCAAGTTAAAAATGAATATATAAAGGAAAAAACTTATTTTTTGCCTAAAAATTTAAAATTTTTTTTTTTAAAAAATCCATAAAAAATCCAAAATGAAAAAAAATGTCAAATCTTATTACTTTTACGTAAAGTCACATAACCTATGAGCAAAATGAGACAAAGATCATGAAAATCGATGCACGCGTTTCGCTTTTATTCGCAATTGAGTAAAAGTATGAATTTCAAAAATTTTAAAAATTTTTTTTTGGTTAATTTGTTTCGTCCGGCATAACTCGGGAACCACTAGCCCGATTTAATTGAATTAAATTTTAAAAAATTTAAAATTACAATTCCCTTAATCTGTTCATATATTGTTTTCCTATACAAGCAACAGTTTCCAAGTTAAAAATGAATATATAAAGGAAAAAACTTATTTTTTGCCTAAAAATTTTAAATTTTTTTTTTTAAAAAATCCATAAAAAATCCAAAATGAAAAAAAATGTCAAATCTTATTACTTTTACGTAAAGTCACATAACCTATGAGCAAAATGAGACAAAGATCATGAAAATCGATGCACGCGTTTCGCTTTTATTCGCAATTGAGTAAAGGTATGAATTTCAAAAATTTGCTCGACATATGCACAACTTTGTCTATGGTAAGGTTTTTTCTTTTTTTTTTGATTCTCAGAATTAACAAAACGGAATAAACAAAGGGTTATTTAATTTTTATGATTGCGTAAGCAAAGTAATAAACGCTAATAAATGTGCGTGAACAATTAAAAGGAAAAAAGGAAAGGGGACTTTTTTAATTATTTGGGTTTTCCGTTGGCTACCTGTATGATTTTTTTTACAGAAATGCAACCCACATTTAAGGGTGGTCATTATTCGGAAAATTTAAGACTCACACATGGTGAAACAGGTATGTAGCCACCGTAAAAAAATATACACCCATTTATAAGTACCTGTCAGTAAAATACTAAACAATACACAGTATAAATAGGTCTTCATTGATCGATTTTACTCATTCAACAAGTGTCGACGAACGCGATAGTTAAAATGAGCAAACGTTCGCGAGGATTTGAATGCAATACCAATCCAAGTAATTTTTGTTACATGTGCGGAGAATACGTTTCTGAAAAAAACAAGCGTTGTTTTTCACCTAAATTGAGAGATTCATTTGAAGAGAGCTTCAATTTAAAGGTCTCAAACATAGATGAGCGGTGGAGAGTGGCGTCTTTTCATCGACAGCAACAAGCAGAGCCTTAAAGCAATTTTACTGCACAACGGCAACAAGAAACCTTCGATTCCAATTGCTCATGCCGTAGACACCAAGGAAACATACGAAGTCATGGACAATCTACTAAAGTGCCTTAACTATGAGGGATTTGGAACGAAGGATTTTGGAACGAAGCTATGATGGGGGACTATATCTGGTTCCTGATAAGAGAAACAGACCCACAACAATATAAAAGAAAGACAAAAGCACATAATTATTTTTAATTTGAAGGTTTTTATTTTTGTGTTTAGATATTTTTTTTTTAAACTTTTTTATAATTAATTAATGTTGATATCCTTAGGATAATTTCTTGTACATATATCGAATTGTTTTTTAATTTAAAGTCATATATTTTTGTCACCCAAAAATTTTAATTTTTTTTGTAATAAAAAAGAAAAAACCTTACCATAGACAAAGTTGTGCATATGTCGAGCAAATTTTTGAAATTCATACCTTTACTCAATTGCGAATAAAAGCGAAACGCGTGCATCGATTTTCATGATCTTTGTCTCATTTTGCTCATAGGTTATGTGACTTTACGTAAAAGTAATAAGATTTGACATTTTTTTTCATTTTGGATTTTTTATGGATTTTTAAAAAAAAAAATTTTAAATTTTTAGGCAAAAAATAAGTTTTTTCCTTTATATATTCATTTTTAACTTGGAAACTGTTGCTTGTATAGGAAAACAATATATGAACAGATTAAGGGAATTGTAATTTTAAATTTTTTAAAATTTAATTCAATTAAATCGGGCTAGTGGTTCCCGAGTTATGCCGGACGAAACAAATTAACCAAAAAAAAATTTTTAAAATTTAAAAAAAAAATAATAAAAAAAAAACCAAACGAAAAAAAAATTTTTTATTGCGTTTTTCGAGCTCATGTCAAGGTTATCTACACAGAAAAAATTATCGCATCCCGAGTACATTTTGACTGTTGACTAGTGTAATACTTCTAAATCGTATCGGACGCTTATTGGGTCTAAATGAAAACAGGTACCCATGGTCCACATCATCAGTAAGTGATTCTATGTGAAATAATCCATGATATTGAAAATTTGATCCAGATCCGATGTAATATGATGCGATAATAATGAACATTGGTGGGCAGTTGTATTTGAAAACATTGTCCCATATAAATGGTGATTTTTTAAGAGCTTGATAACTTTTTTTTAAAAAAAACGCATAAAATTTGCAAAATCTCATCGGTTCTTTATATGAAACGTTAGATTGGTCCATGACATTTACTTTTTGAAGATAATTTCATTTAAATGTTGACCGCGGCTGCGTCTTAGGTGGTCCATCCGCTTAGTCCAATTTTGGCATTTCCACGTTTTTGAGTAACAGAGACCCAATTGGTGCGAACGGCGACGAATCGAAAATTGGTGGTCATCATTAACACTGGCCGATACAGCTGCGATATTTTCTTCAGTTCGCACTCTACGTAAGCGTGTTGGTGGTTTAATGTCCAACAATGTAAATTTGGTGCGAAATTTAGTCACAATAGCCCGAATAGCCGCTTCAGTGGGTCGATTAAACTGACCATAAAATGGAAGCGCGCAATGAACTTTCTTAACAGAGCACGCATTTTGATAATAAAATTCAATAATTTGCAAGCGTTGTTCGTTTGTAAGACGATTCATGATGAAATGTCAAAGCATACTGAGCATCTTTCTCTTTGACACCATGTCTGAAATCCCACGTGATCTGTCAAATACTAATGCATGAAAATCCTAACCTCAAAAAAATCACTCTTTAGTACAATTTTCCGGTAGATATTCCGAGAATAAATATAACATGATCTGGCAAATCTGATCAAGAACCGATGATAAAATCAGAGATTTGTTGTGGCCTTTAACAACACGGTAGGTACTCCTAGTTGAAATATATCATGATCTGCAAAATCCGATCCGATGTAAGATATACGTTCTACAGCGGTAATAGTGCAAACTGGGGCCTCATGGGGGTTATACCAAAATATGGACCCATATATTTGACTTTCGTAGGTATTCTTATTATTCATTATGAAGATCCAATGTAATGTGATGTGGGTTCTAGAGCGATAATAGTGTAAACCGAGTCCCATTTGTATGGGGGCTATGTCAAAACATGGACGTACATAGCTGGCTTTCAAAATAGGTGTTTATAGTTGAAATATAACATGATTTGCATAATTTCAGCAAAAACCGATGTAGATTTTGCGTTTTAGTGCAGTAATAGTGTAAATCGGAGGTACATTTGTATTGGGGCTATATCAAACCATGGACCCATGTAGTCCACTTTTACGTTAGCTGTTTCTAGTTCAAATATAACATAATCCTGAATAGTTCACCGATATCCAATATAAAATTTGTATTCTAAATCAGTAATAGGGAAAATTGGAGGGATATTTGTATGTGTTTGTATCTTAACCTCACCCGATTTCCTCCAAATTCTGCCAAATTTCATGACAATCGGAGACAATTGCGATCTGTAAAGTGCGAACAGGCTTAGATGGACAGCAGACGGGCGGACTGACAGACTGACATTGATAAATCGAATAAGCTGATTATTCTAAGCCGATCGGTATACTAACTTCAAATACCCTTTTCCATGTAGTGACGTAAGGTATTATAAATATTTATAGTTTGACTTATCCGTTAGTTTATTTACACAATTAAAACTTTGAGTGTGCGTTTATTTGTTATGTCTAGTTGTGACGTTATAAAATTCATTAGGTTACGACGTTTACCTCATAATTTTCACATTCGTCACGGTTTGCGATTGACCATCCCTGATACCAACAACATAAGGACCATGACAAATGGGTCAATTTATACACCCTCTACCAGGGTATTTTGTAGAAGCGAATCACTTTCTGAATCGATTGAAAAAAATCGATACAAAATTTGAGTGCAAAATCTCTTAAAATGTGTGAGAAACAGTACGACAAAGTAAAACAAGTAAGAAAAGGCTAAAGTCGGGCGGGGCCGACTATATGATACACTCCACTTTCCATCCGAATACAATTCAATTCGGTAAAAAAGTGAATACTGGAAGAATTTTTGTATGTTTCCTAATCATAGGCTAATGACCTGACCAAATTTGTCAAATCGAGAAGAATAATTGTATCGGGGCTATATCCAAAGATGGAATGAAGTGACCTACTCACACGATAGTTTCTTCCAGTTCAAATATTACGTGTTATGCTCAATTTGAAGAAATTCTGTGAAAATTCGTGGTTTCCGGGCGGAAAAAAATTAATCCGGGAGCGAAATTTGTATGGGAGCTATATATAAATCTAAAAAGATCTGTCTCATTTTCATCCTGGGTGTTTCTGTGGGAAATATAAGATATTTTGCCAAATTTGAACAAAATCTGTTAAAATATGTGGTATATAGAGTGAAAAAGAGTCAAATCGGGAGTGAAATTCGTATGTGGACTATATCTAAATCTGAACTGATCTGACTCATTTTCACCATGGGTGTTTCTAGTTGAAATATAAAATATTTTGCAAGATTTGAAGAAGATCTGTTAAAATATATGGTTTATAGAGTGGAAAAAATCAAATCGGGTATAATATTTGGTTTCTAGAGCGGAAAATGTCAAATCGGGAGCGACATTTGTGTGGGAGCTATATATAAATCTGAACCGATCTGACCTATTTTCACTATTTGGCACAACAGCTTATAATCCAAGTAAAAAAAACTATGGTGAAAAAGGGTAAGATCGGTTCAGATTTAGATATATCCCCCATACAAATGTCGCTTCCGATTTGACATTTTCCGCTCTAGAAACCAAATATTGTACCCGATTTTCTTTAAATTTGGCACAACATCTTATAATCCAACTAGAAACACATATGCAGAAAATAAGGTAAGATCGGTTCAGATTTAGATATAGCCCCAATACAAATGTCGCTCCCGATTTGACATTTTCCGCTCTAGAAACAAGATATTGTACCCGATTTTCTTTAAATTTGGCGCAACATCTTATAATCCAACTAGAAACACATATTCAGAAATTGGGAAAGATCAGTTCAGATTTACATATATAGCCCCCATACAAATGTCGCTACCGATTTGACTTTTTGCGCTTTAGAAACCACATATTGTACTCGATTTTCTTTAAATTTGGCACAACAGCTTATAATCCAAGTAAAAAACCTATGGTGAAAAAGGGTAAGATCGGTTCAGATTTAGATATAGGCCAAATACAAATGTTGCTCCCAAATGTTTAACCGATTTTGGCCAAACTATACATATTATATTTCACCTATTTCATTCCAGATTTCATACAAATGTCCTTTCCGATTTAACATTTTTTGTCAAACACATACATTTACAGGATACAAAAATCCTTACCGTTTTCACTTTTTCACCAAATTAAATTGTATTCGGATAGAAAGTGGAGTGTATCATAAAGTCGGCCCCACCCGACTTTAGCCTTTCCTTACTTTTTTTTTAATTTCGAAATCTGAAAAAGGTGAAAATACGTAATACAAATAAATTTCATTTTTTCGCATTATGAACAAATGCGTAAAAATATGTTAAAAAACATAAAAACAAAAAAATAAAAATTTTAATTTTCTTTAAAATCGAAAAATACGAAAAGTAGTCAACTTTGGGCCGACTTCTTAAATATATCCGATTGCTCGATTTTTAATGTTAATATCTCAAAATGATCCTTGGGTCCTGGTATAGGTTTGGTTTTTTACAGAAATTCTACTAGAACAAAAGTTATTGGCCGATGGATTTGGATTCTGAACCATGTGGATTCTGAAGCAATGGAATTCGCACCAGATTCAGTGTTTGATCCACTGTGAAATGACACTCAAATTAATCTACTGAAAAAAGAGAAAATTAAAGTTGAAGTTCCTTCACAGATATATCAGTGGCCGGCTCCAATTTTGGGAGCAGAGGGTCCATAAAACTGACATAAACTGTATATCTTATTTGGCGATATATCCCATTAATAACACTTACCTACTACTATTTCACTGTTAAGACGCAAATATTATTTTGATAGGCTTGATAATTGGCTTATATGTATATAAAAGTAACAACTGAAAAAGAAAATGCTTTTAAGAACAGACCAATTCTAATTCACGCCAACAATTTGTATATCGAGGAATAATCAATAAAATGTTTCACCAACAGAAAATACATAATCTGAATTAAGTTTGTTTTTCGTAACTTTTCGTTGGTTTAATTGGTTGAACCGTTTCAATTTTGTTTGTAGGAACTCTTTTTCCGTTACATGAAGACGGAACAGAGATAGAGCTATCATATAATTAGGATAGATTAGGTTGAAAACAGGTAAGGAAAGGCTAAAGTCGGACGGGCCGACTATATGTTACCCTAATCCACTTCCTGGTTCTGATTACTAGACACAGGTGTTTTATGGGGGCGATTTTATGTAGTTCATACAATTTATACTATAAATACATATTTAATCAAATGTAACGAATATGGCAAAATTGATGAAAATCTTTTGCATTATTTTACTCATACATGTGATGGGAATATACACAAACAAAGTCGATGTGATCCTATTTAATTGTAGCTGCGCTAAAGGAAAAATATTACGATTATTTTCATTACTATTGTAATATTGTAAGTATAGTAAGTTGAATCTAGAGAGTTATGTAAACAAATCAGAAAATTATAATAAGCGGACGCAATATCATTGCATAATATTCCAATTTTGCTGTAAGTGTTCCTAACTGAAATAGAGTGTGATGTAGAAAATACGTCCATAATCGTATCTGAGGCCTATTGTGTCTACATCAAAACGGGGACCCATGGTGCATTTCATTAGTAAGTGTGAAATATATCTTAAACTGCAAAACATGAAGATTTTAAGGCGATAATAATGAAAATTGGTGGCAAAGTTGCATTTGAGAACATTGACCCAAATGTAGGGTTTGGGGTCCGGGAATTCCCGAATCGTTTTTCCCGGGAATTCCCGCCCAAACTTTTCCGGGAGTACGGGAAATATTAAAAAATATTTTATTGATTATTTTGAGCACTAATTTAGTTTTACTGTACAATTGGGAAATTATTTTTTATATATTTAATTATATTTTAAATTCATATATTTACATTATTGACAATAGTAATGAACATTTCTTTACATCATATTATTGCAAAAAAACTTTTTAAATTCGCTAAGTCGCTATTTTTTGCTAGCTAAGGGAATACACACTTTTTATTAGGATATTTGCAGGATTTTTAATAAAGGGTGATTTTTTAAAAGCTATATGAAAGTTTTTCAATAAAAAACACATAAAATTCAGAAAAATGCATGAAATCTTTACTTTAATCTATAGTACAATCCATATAATTTAATGTTTGAAGATTATTTCATGTAAATGTTGACCTTGACTGCGCCTCAAATGGTCCATCCGCTTAGTCCAATTTTGGCATTTCCACGTTTTTGAGTAACAGAGGCCCAATTGCTGCGAACTGCGACTAATCGATGGTCATCATTAACACTGGCCGATATGTACAGCTGCGATATTTTCTTCAGTTCGCACTCTACGTAAGCGTGTTGGTGGTTTAATGTCCAACAATGTAAATTTGGTGCGAAATTTAGTCACAATAGCACGAATAGCCACTTTAATCGACCCACTGAAGCGGCTCAGTGGGTCGATTAAACTGACCATAAAGTGGAAGCGCTCGATGAACTTTTTTAACAGAGCACGCATTTTGATAATAAAATTCAATAATTTGCAAGCGTTGTTCGTTTGTAAGACGATTCATGGTTAAATTATAGACCAAACTGAAGATGTTTGACAGTGAAACATAACACGAAACGTGCGTCAGCTGTTTAAACCAGTGTTGCCAAAAAGATAATAGCTAAAAAATCACCCTTTATAAATCGAAAATATCATACTGACAATGTCAATACTTAGCCCCTCGTGCTATCTGGTTTAACTTTAAATTTCTTGTTTTACAAGAAGAATCTACGAGATATAATGAAGAATTTATTTTACATTATTATATTTAGCCAGTAAGAAATGGTATAAAAATAGGGAAAAATGGTATAAAATTGTTCACCTGGAAACTTTCGAGAGAAATCTAATAACCTTCTGTAAGAACTAATGACTGGACTATTTCAATGTTTTAATTTTTTATGAATTTATTTAATTAATATTAATTTTTTATAATGTTTCTATTGCTTTTACAGTTTAGAATATTTCTCCCGTTGCTGTTAAATATTTTCATCTCTAGACGAATAAATCTTCTAAATTAAAGACGTTCTCAGCCATACGAGTTATTGTAGACAGGCACTTGTGCCTATGATTTAAATGTCCAATTTTATGACGACAATTAGTCTAGAATAAAATATTTGTAAAATGTAAAATATTTTGACAAACACATTCGCTTTTAATTTGTAATATGACAGTATTTTTAAAAAGCACATCCGTTACTAAATATTGTTATTTTAAACCATATTGGACATACCTAAAATAAATTACTTTTTTCCCGGGAATTGAAACTTTTCATTCCCGTTTTCCCGGGAAATGAAAAAAGTCCGGGAAACCCCAAACCCTACCGATATGGTACAAATTTCCGGTAGGTATTTCGAGAGTAATAAAACATGGCTTGGAATATTTGTCCAAGATCCGATGGCAAATGCAGATTTTACAGCGGTAGTAGGATAAATCGGACGGACATTTGTAGGGGGCCTATAACAACACTTGGGGGTTGTACCATATAGGTAGGTATTCATAGTTGAAATATGTCATTATTTGCAAACGTTGATCAAGACCCGATTTAAGATGTAGACTCAACAGCGAAAATAGTGCAAATTGGGGCCGCAGTTGTATGGAGGCTATAACAAAATATAGACCCATGTCTTTGACTTCCAAAATTTGATCAAGATCCGATGTAAGATGTAGATTCTAAAGTGGTAAACATAAAAAATGTACGTGCGCTGCATTGGGCATAAAATTGGACCCATATAAATCACTAGCTGATATTATTAGTGGTTTCACTCATATTGGGTCTGCAAAATATTATATAGATCCAATGTAAAACATGTAAAATGTGAGTTCTAGAGTGATAATAGTGTAAACCGGGGCCATTTGTATGGGGGCAGGCTTTCAATGTAGGTGTTTCTAGTTGAAATATAACATGATCTGCAAACTTTTATCCAGATCCGATATAAAATGTGAATTTTAGAGCAGTAATAGTCCCAGGAAAATATTTTGGATCCTTGATGTGTTCTAGAACAGTTTCCATGATAACAACTACCCGTTCTACTAATGGTTCCAAAGAACCGATGAAGTGAAACATGTTATATAACTTGTTCTTCAGAATTTACATATTGATTCCGTGGAATACAAACATATCATTATATGTATATATACAGAAATTTAGCATAATCTTCGTGAAAAACCGATGTGTGCCCATTTGACCTTTTTAATTCATCTAAAGAAAACAATAATATTGCCCAAATATCTCACCTATCCGCACTAAAATGAAAGCTTGGATTGTTTTATGACTACCCACAAAATATTGCTGTTGTAACGTAGCGAAATCCATTTTACATAACCTCTAAAAATGAAGTTTTCGTCACTAGCAGCAAACCTTTTAAAAAAGGGGTGTTTGCACGTTAACCGCTTCCTCTCACTCATTATTTCTTCAGACTTGGATTCTCCGTGCCAGCAATTGACTGGAACCCAAACTCTTGTTTCAGGTAACGTATGTATAATAATATCGATTGTATGCGTAATTTTCATATCAGTCGAATCCAATCTGAATCAACAATAGTTTAGTTAATTAAATTCAACCATGAAACAGCAGATTCCACAACTGGTTCCAAAGAACAGGTTTCTGTTCTAGTTTTATATTTACTTGGTTTGAGTAAAAATTTACTTAGTTTTAAGAAAGTTCCAGCAACATTTTACTTAGATTTAGTAAAAATGTACCTAGATTGAGGAAAAACTTACTGGAATTTTCCTCATATTACACGGTTCCTCATACAAATATTTACATGGTTTGAGGATATTTGAACTAGAATTAAGTTCACAGCATGTACTACTTTTCAAGGAAAAGTTTGAACTCATAATATTTAGTTCATTTTAACTCATTATAAGGTTCACTTCTTTTTTAAGTGTATTGTCGGTTCGCTAACATTTTCACAGAAAGTAACAATGTTACCATGTATTAAGAAAGTCAAGTCATTTTGCTGCGAGTTGGCATCACTATATACTACAAATTCTTTACCTTGTTTTTCCCCGCTTCTGTTAGACGTTGTAATTCCGGCGTAGGTGGTAGTGTCGGTGAGTCAGATGGTAGATATACTGATGCTAGCTACATGTTTTCATCGCAGTTTGCATCCACTGTTGACAACTATGGAGAAAAGAGAAAATTTATGTTATGTTGACATATAATACAGGTTCGGGGTCTAAGGCTCTTGTGCCCAGCAATGCCAAATTTCTGAAGCACGTTTTAATCGAATCTATGCTATGCTAATATCCCCTAAAAATTATTCAAATGAATGTAGAAAGACTAAATTTGGATATGTATAGTATAACAGTAAGGCCTATAAAATATATTTTTCAGGAAGGATATTTAATAGCCCATCATGTTCATTTGGTACCAATATCCGGTTTCTAAAGCAAAAAGAAAAATTAGAAACAATTATTGAATAATTATATGGTTCAATAATTGCCCAATCATTTTAAACGCGAACTCGATCAAAAAAATAAAAATTGAGTACCCAGTATGTAGTTGCATACTTTTTGAATATTACAGAGATTTTCATGACCCAAAATTATTGTCGCGCGATATAATATTTGAACAAACGTATTCTGGTATTTCATATCTTTTCTCTTCTTAGGCTGTATTGAATATGTATCTGCCTGCATTTAAATACATTTTGTTTTTAAACAAATTCATTACTCTAAATGTAACTACATTAGGGCGGGTTGATTTTTTTAAAACCTATAACAATCACGTAAACTACATAAAATTCTAAGATTATTCTCAGAAGAAACCATGCGCCTCCCTACTTGAAAATATATATGCTTGGGTTTTTTTTTTAATAAAAAAATTTTGAGTGCAGAAAAATATAAAGTGCAAAAGAACTACCTTACTAAACAATTTTATTCAGCAAATTCTCTTTCTTTTTGGAAAGCTATTTTTTCTAACATTTATTTTTTGGCGAAGGAGGACATATAAATTTTCAAGTCGAGAGGGGCGGATTAGGATTTTATTTTAGTCCCATGGGTTCTTCGGAGAATTTTCGTAGAATTTAATGTAGATGTTTGCTATACGGTTTTTAATTTTTTTTCATCCATACAAATCAACCCGCCCTAACCTACATACTCTGTATTTCAAAATGATTGTGATCCTTAAAAATAAAAATATGGTTGATAGCAACAATTGTATAGTTGCGAATATGATTGTTATACTCCAGATATGATAATTGCCCAACAATTCTATAGACAGTTATCTATCCAGAAACGTTAGGGGACTTGGAAGCCAACATTCGTGGCGTTATTGCCAACCTGGACCTGTAGAATTGGCTATATTCGAGCCAGCCGCGGCGGCCACATGCCCGAAATCATATTTAAACATTAATGGCATAAAATTATCCTTCCAATAAAGCCAAATTGATGGACATTAAAACGATTTTCTTGTGTTTTATTTCAATTCGAAGTTCTATACCTCAATAAAAAACACCCTTTACAATCATACAATTACAATTTCACGGAGAAAGTTTTACTTTTGTCTCAGTTCAGCTACAAGTGCGGAAGAAGTAAGTTCGTTTATCGGTGGTATGTGGTGGCTGAAAGAGATCACACTCTGTTTGTTAACATTCCAACACATTTAATGCTCGTTGATCATACTTTGTTTGTTAAATAATCATATTATTGTAAAATTTACATTTGCTTGCAAAAACCTGTTAGACTGAATTTCACGATTGTTGTTTACATTTTAGTACTGCGTAGTTGATCCACTATGACAACAGAATAGGCATTTAATAGTTTATTTTCCTAAATCTTTCAGAATCAAAGCTCAGTTGCCGAACACGAAACAAAGAATAGTACGTACACATTTGGCTATGTTTTCAATTATTTTTTCATGTTGTTGTTCGATTTTTATTGCAGAATATTCATATTGAGGAAAAGTACTCTTTCCTTAAATAAATAAGTAATTTCTAATGAATTAAATTATATTTGCTATTTTTTTAATAAGACCGCTACATTAAAATTTGGACCCTTATAGATCACTTTCAAAGTAGGTATTCTTTATTAAAATATAACATGATCAGCAAAATTTTATCAAGATCCAATGTAAGATGTGTGACAAAAACATTGACCGATATATCTAGTTTTCAAAATAGGTCTTTCAAACCTAAATGTAACATGGTGTGCGAAATTTGATCAATAACAGATGTAAAATGTGCATTTTAGAGCAGTAATATTCTAAATCGGAGGTTCATTTGTTTGGGGGCTATATCAATGTGTGGTCCTCTTTCCCGTTAGTTGTTTCCAGTTCAAATATAATACGATCCTGAAAATGTTGTCATGATCCCATGTAAAACGTGTATTCTAGAGCAGTAAATGTGTAAAAGTGTAAATTATAGAGATATTTGTATGGAGGCTATATCTAAATATGAAGGGATTTCCCTCAAATTCAATACCGATGGTCCTTGGCCAAAAAAATAACATATGCCAAATTTCATGCAATGTACAGCAGACGGACAGATGGACAGACATCGTTAAATCGATTCAGCTTATGATTCTTATACTTAAAGGTAGGTCTATCACGATTATTTCT
Organism: Polietes domitor; assembly: GCA_947397865.1. Classification (NCBI taxonomy): domain Eukaryota; kingdom Metazoa; phylum Arthropoda; class Insecta; order Diptera; family Muscidae; genus Polietes; species Polietes domitor. The sequence continues at coordinate 31,925,536 of OX377618.1, forward strand.
TGGTGTTACAAACATTTGACGGAAATCTAACTTATAATACCCTAGACCACGAAGTGGTGTCGGGTGTAAACAAGAACTGATTTTCAGAAGGTATAAGCACTTTAAAATTAAGTTAATATCATTTACTTCAACTTCCACTTTCGTTAAAAGTATTTGCAAACTTTTCATTTAGTTGTTTTTACTACTGATTTTTTAGGGTTTCGCGTTGTTGTTATCAACTACTGACTCCAATGGACTAAGGTGGACCTTATTTTTTATTTTCGATTTTTCAAAGTTGTATGTTACATTTGTGTGAGGTTAGGGTAAAAAATATTTGACAAAAAATGTGAGCTCAATCGCTTTCAAATTGCCGTGCCGCAAACATGTTGAAGTCCTATGAATACTATTCACGTATTTTTCTAAACACACTGACAATTTTTTATTGACATAAATTTAACTACACTACACTGGCTTTGAAATAAAAAACTGTACTTATATGTACTTAATTTTCCTTCTTTTAGAAAATTTTAACTAAAGCTAAATTGGAGTATGGATTCACTCAGATTTATGAAGGCTATTTTTATGAGTGTAGGGTGTTAAAATGTATGAAAAACTCCATTATGTTTACCAAAATAGAGATCACTGAAATTACATCAAGTATAAACGCTGTGAATGTGCATCGCATCGTAGATCAAAATATTTTTTACCAGATCCCTTTCTGTCCATGGGTACTTTTACCTCCATCACCAACTCTCCAAGGGCCTCCCCAAAAATATAAATGTTCCCGAAATAATGGGCAATTATAGCAAAAGCATCCACTTGCATAACGAAAAAGTAAGCTAACGAACGAAACAAATTTCTATATTGGCTCGTTACCATTTTCATTTTCAAAAAGGATTAGTTACCTGACTTGAAATTTATGATTTTTGTGAGTGTTTTTTATATGAACTTCAAAGTGTTCAGACCCATGGGATCTGTATTCGTCATCATCTTCTCCTGTTCCTTCATAATTTTCTAGTTGGAAAAGCTTTTCAGTAATGTCCATCATCTAGGCAAATAGTAGTCAACATTTATCGTTTTATCTCACACGAAACAACTGAATATCATCTATCCCCTAGATAAAACAAATACCTGAAATTCGGCGCTTTGACAACTCCAGAACAGTTATACTACACTTTTACGTAGAGATGGTCAATAACCACACAGGCATTTCGAATTCCATATTGTGATATTGACACTTAAATTGGTCTCTGAAAATAAATTTTTTTGATAAGTAAATTGAATTGTAAATTGGGCATCCTTCGTGCGAGGTGATTGGGTATAAGTTCTTTAAATTGTATTCGCCCAAATCACCGTCAATGACTAAAAGATCCAATTCCTCACTCTATTTATTGGTAAGCTTTTTAATACCTTTACCTTTCGGATAATTCATAATTCGTAAAGTTCTAATTTGTCTTTATTTCTTTTGTTATATCTTACTACATTTTTTATTTTTTCTAAATTGCACCTTATTGGCATTCATGCTTAAAGCACTTTCAGATACATATAACTGTGGATATGTTCCAACATTTTAGGTATTTTTTCTCACTTTACAAAACCCGTATCTCGCGAACCACAGAGGCCCGAGGTTTTAATTTTGGCATTCATAACAAACTTTATCACAATCAAAAAGTCTGAGCTTCAGAACTACCACTTTTGATGTTAATTTGAAATAGACGTTTCCTATAATATATTTGGGACATACCTTAGAACAACAAGGCTCTAAATATTTTTTTATAAACTTGTAAGGTCTTTCGCCATAATGATATCTTTAGTAAACAAAGTTCTAAAAACTAAATAAACAAGATGAAAGATCTTGCTAATTGAACTTTGTTTACTAATGTATTCTTGATATAACTTTGCTGCATATCATTTTCATTAGACAAATAGAATCATCGTCTAAATCTGATCGAACAAATGTATGAACAAAATGAAAGAAGAACGAAAAGATGACGTCGTGATGACAGATCATAAGGATGAAGATTGTGGAATTCCTATATAAACTTCTCAACTTCCTTGTGCTGAAATTGACACAATATTATACTATTTCGAACGGTGTATACATAATATGAACGCATACTTGTCCACTGAACGGAATAATATGGTGGAAGAAGAGGTAATGACATATCGCCCGCTTTATGGAATATTTTGGAAAAAGTTTTTTGTTAGTAAATCTTACTAAATTAATAACGTGAAGCGAATCTTGTGTTTCAAATAGAGAAACACTTTTAGGTCAACGAATATTTTTCACAGATATGAGTTTAGAATTTTCAAAAATGTTAGCCGCAGGAAACCGTTTCCAATTCAAATGTATCCATCAGATTTCCAAAATTTTGTTTGTTGTTTTAACTTCAAAAATGTTCATTAAGAATTATTAATTATAGCAGATAGAGTATAAACTTGAATATTATTTTCAAAACTGAACATCTCAAATTTATAGGATGGGCCAATGTAACAGTTTAAATTTGAACTATTACTTTGACTTTGAAAGGTGGAATAACATTAATTTTTATTTTCAGGTTTCTGTTTGACATTTGCAAAATGGGACGGTATACACTCGAACAAAATTGGGAAATATTAAAAACTTACTTCCAAAGTAGCGAGTCATAAACGCAATCTTCATACAGATTTACGTGGAAAATTTTCGTGTTTTCAGATAAAGCTCATTTTCATTTTTGGGTGGCTATGTCAATAAGCAACATTTCTGCATATGGGGTTCAGAGAATCCAAACGTGACTATTGGGAAGCCACAACGAGTCAGTGAAAAATGAAGAAGTAATCAGTAATACAATTTTCTCATGGAACAAAGTGATGATTTTAAGTTCTTACAGATCTACAAGATTCTAAGTGGCACATAGAAACTTGAGGCTTCAAGCTATTGTGCTAAATAAATGAGAATCAAATTTCTGTCCATTTTTTAGAACATAAAATTATATAAAAGTAGAAGATAAGTCGGGGCTATATTTCAGGTTTAAATTACTTGAATAAATTTATTAATAATCCCTGGCAAAATAAAATTACATATAAAAACTACACCATATAAACATTGAAGTTACGTTTTCTCAAAACAGCCTTTGGTGCAATTGGAAACTCGCGATACTCAAATGATTATTTATTCGAAACAACGTTTTCAAAATTTCCGTAGGATGTTATCTATGTGGCAGAGTATTGTATTTTATATGTATGTCAGACATTTTATATTCGGCTAAAATTGTTTCTATAACAATAAAAAATAATAAATGTGACAGCATAATAATATTGTTCTACTTGTTTGTATATGAATTATATCCCACTGTGCGTTAGTTTTTTCTGAAATGTTAAACCAAAGAAACTTTAGAATCAGAATCTGACACATGAAGCATGTTTACATTAACATTGCATCAGAGTCAGTTGTGGTGCTGGAAGCTAGTATTTAATGAAAAAGTTTTTATCATTTATTTTCCAAAGTGGCAGGATATGAAACTGAATAAATGTTTAGAATAAACACGAAACTAACATCAGTAATAGTATGCTTGTTTACCAAAAATATATACATATGTATTGCAAATACAATATACATATGTATGTACTCAACTGTGAGGATGTATTAAAGTTTTTATTTATATTTTAGTTTGAATTCCTATAAACAAGTCTTAAAATGTAATAATACACATTTATTGTACAAACAATACGACAATAAGTGTATATAGTTATATATGTAATTAAATATATGACAGTTATAAAGTGATGGCAGCGGATATTTTTAGGCTCCATTATACTTTTTTGGGAATTAAACTAAGGTAAATCCCCATAAACACAAACTTTTTATAAAACCAAAAAATTCGTTAAAAATACCAAAAAATTGTGTAATTTCAGTGAAACGAAATTTCCATTTCGCTTCATTTACCTTATCTTTTGTTTTCTTTACAATACTTTTATAGTGTGTTTTGTCCTTATAAAATGGATGTGGTTACTGGGCATTGTATAACGCAGACAAAAAATTGAAACCTGCAATGAGTTAAACATAACTACAATAGGAAAACATTTTTCTTAAATTTATTTTTTACTGAATTTTCGTCCCTAAGTTTTAATCAACGGCAGCCACTTTTCCACTTTTTGGGCGCATTAGCATATTTTGGATTGTCCGAAACCCGAAAAATATTTTTAGCCCGAAATTAAATTTAGGAATTTCTGTTTTAGCTCTTTCGCTCTTTTTATGTCGTTTTGGACTAGAGATGTTAAAAACGACACCGAAAACCGGCTAACTGGTGTTAGGCACCGCCACCATGCACCGATTTTTAAAAAATGCTTATTTCGTCAAACCGGGGAAATCGGTGCTTTCATGACGGTTCAGGGCCTTGCACTGGGGGGGGGGGGTGGGGTTGGGGTTTCAAACCCCCCCAGAGAGGTTTCGAACATATACATTTTAAAACCTTCTAGACTTTCTGAAGCAATCAAATATATAATTCTTAAGGTCTCTTTAAAATAACTCTTGAATTTCGGACAAAGGCTATGAAAAATACAAACAAACTAAACGAATTGTGCCAATTTCAAGATTGTTTAATGCTAATTTCGCTAATAGACAACAAATTGTTCAGAAAAGTTTCATTTTAATTAACCGATACCACTTCTTGACATTCGACTAGAGCAATACTTATGCAATGTTAATTGTGTACTATAATAAAAATTTGGAAATTTAATAACAAACTATTTTAGTAATTTTAAAAAAGTGTAGATAGGAATCACTATGATATCATAATGAAATCTAAAAACATTCTTAATAAAAGCAAATAATTTGCTTGATGCTTGTAGAGCGTTAAGATGTAACATTTGCGATGCGACATTTTTATGGAGCAGTATCTAAATCTGAACCGATGTGTCCTATTTTCATCACAGATGCAACAACGACGTTTTTTGTTACTTCTAATGTTTTGGGAGTTTGCAATGATAATACAAATCCATTCAGAATCGACGATACGATATTCACATGTCTAATGCATTTTTTTCTCTGCGTGTAGGTCTCTATTTTAAAATCTACTTTAAAGTTGCGAAACAATAAGAAATGAGTTTTAACTTATTAAATTTTTTTGTTATATTTCTCACTTGTGTCAAATATTTTTCAGAGTTAGTATTCTTTTGTATATATGTAACAAGTATTATTTAAAAGAGAAACAACAAATTCAGTAACTTGGATCTACGTAGGAAGACGAAACTGTAAAATACCAATTATTTGTTTTTTTTTTTTTTGGGAATTAAAATTTCTAGGTGTTTCTTCTTGCATTTTATCGAGTACAATAAAACTGTTATAAAAATGAAGAAACATTTCCAAATATTTTTTATTTAATCGGAATATGCGTATAAAGATTTTGAGTAAACATCCTGTTACTCATGTCCTATTAGACATCCTATTTAGACCCATACTTTGTCAAAAAGCATATCCAATTTTCTGCATTTATCAAAAAAAAAAAATGCGGGCCTGAAGGGTTAAGCACCGACGAATTTTATCGTTTTTTGTGTAATATTTCTTCGAAATATATATCAAAATGTAGCTCGAATTTCGTTTTATATTAACTCGGGGCAATATGCGTATCATTAAAAAGACAATCACAATATCTTTCAGTGGTAATAAATTCCCTTATAATAACATTTATTTTAAAAAGTGTTGTCAATAAAAATGTTAAATGGCTATATAGTTCTGTACATATGCTTAAAGTTTCAAGAAAACGTTTTTTTCTTTATTGCAAAAAACAGCAAACAGCTGTTTGCTATTTCAGCAGATACAAATCTGATATCTCTTTTTCAGCTGAAAATCTGCTCTTACAGCAGACTTTTTGCTTTCTTTTACTGACAAATTCCTTTGAGTGTAGTATTAATGATCTTATAAAAAATCACTTGAAATTGTTTAGAAAATTCTTGAATATTAATCTAAGAAGCAATTCTCGTTCGTTTGCAGAGACTTATTTCTTAAATACTTTAAGAATTATTCTAAACAACCACTGCGAAGCTCAACTCTTTATGGTATCATGAAACTTTTGAGAAATATTTCATGTTTTCATTTTGTGTATCAGTTTTGCATACTCTGAAGCAAAACTATTTTTTTTTTATTTTTTAATTAAATTGAACTTATTTTAATTTCACTTTTTTCCTTGTATCAAATAAAATTTTCCTCAGTTTAAGTAAAAAATACTTGTTGCAAGGAAAAAATCAGCAAAATTGTACTCAGTTTGATTGTAAAAATTTACACAGTTTTAAGAAAATTTCAGCAAAATTTTACTAAGATTTAGTAAAAATGTACGTGGTTTGAGTAAATATTTACTTAGTGTGAGTACTAATTTCCAGAAAAGTTTGAACTTGATTTGAGGAAATTTTGCTTTAGCGCTATACGAAGTTCAATTTTCCTAAATTGTAGTTCATTTTAACTCATTATAGGGTTTACTTTTTTATGAGTGTTGATGAAACCCCCCCCCCCAGTGGAAAATCCTGCGCACGGCCCTGTGCCGGTTAACCGTTTTTTTAATGCAAAAACTTTTGTATTTTTTGGATATATCGCACTTAAAGTGAAGATTGGTTTACTTGCAGTGAAAAAAAACTACTGGACTGCAGTGAGTGCAGTGGGTGGAGTGATTCGATTGAGGCAACACATTGATTCGAACACACTGATCGAAATGAAATCAGGGAACTGATTACAATATTGAAACTTTTAACAAATCAGCCAGAAAAAAAAACGAAACTACAATATTACATGGAGAAGTAGGATGCCGAATAGCTTCGTTCGCCACTTGATTAAAAACGCCGATGATTTAGTTTTTATGAGTTTATGCACATGGGAATCATGTGTTAAGATCCATTTTTTATTACATCCTAACGAAATTGGGAATGTTAGCCAACTGAGTACAACATTAAAACATGTTATGTGTACAGAAAGTACACGTAAATAAATGTGTATTAAAGAAACGGAATTATATCTGAATACTCTGATATTCCATTCTGAAAGGAGAGTTGATCATACATACAACGTTGGTTATCTGGAGATATGTTTTTTAAATCCATTTTCTAGTTGCAGTTTCGAACGTACAGAAATTTTGGCAAAGGACCTAACAGTGTAAGATGAATTCAGTTTCCATTCAAAATATCGTTTCCCTCTTCGCATTTCATTCTGAATATTAATTGAAATGAAAGGAGAAAAAAGAACAACTACTAATATTCAATTAAATATGAAAGTACAAGAAGGTTTTAATATAACTTTTTATTCACTAATCTCAAAAAAGTTAAAAATAATATAAAAGACAGGTTTCACCGGTTTTGTAAAAATTAAAAAAAAAAACGAAAACGAAAAAAACGAAATGTGTAGTGCGGCCGGTTGTCCAATCGACAACGTTCCTGAGCGTTCCTGAAGAGTCGCGTATCTCTACCGAACGTTCTCACGGGCGGTATAAGATCACGAATTTCCGAAGAACAAACACCATGAAAGTATCGATAGAACAATGACACACAACCAACATTACGACGGTGTTTAAGAGAGACAACAGAATTGGATCCATCAATCAATACCATCGCCCTCCTCTGGACACGGTCAAGTTGATCCAGTTATGAAGCTGGAGCACCCGACCATATATGGAAGTTGTATTCCATTTTTGGTCTGATGTAGGTAGTATAGATATTGAGAAGACCAGAGGGTGTGTAATATTTCTTACATCGATTTAAAAAGCCTTAACATTTGAATGTTCCTTTCGACACGTCAAATACATGTTTTGTCCAACGAACATCACGTTGTATTTTCATGCCAAGAACATCGAGAGTATCTGATTGCTCAATATCTATACAGATCATTAAAATCGACGACACCGTTGGATCAGTGAATCGCTTGTGAGGCAACATGGGGCACTAGACCTTTTGTCCTCAATTTCTAGACGACTTGGTCTATGATCGAATGAATATGAATGGCAGAGGTTGCTGCCATCCGCGAATGAATATATTGGGTTCGAAGTCCAATCCAAGAGGTCGCCGATGAAAGTAAGAAAAATGGAGGGGTAATGGACAGAGCACTGTGGTACTCCTGCTCTTAACTTAAGCTCGTCGGATGAGAACCCATCTACAACAACAAGTTTTTATTATTACCCCTCTAGGACACACATTTTACATTCGAAGTTTTTCAATTTTTAAAAAAAGTCGTTACACTTTAACCGGATTGACACTGCAATTTAAATAATTATTCCAGGAAATAATATAAAATGTATACATGTGTATAGAAAAGTGAATAACGTTATATGCAATTTTAAAGGTACTTACAATACCTTTAAAATGAGATGTTTATGGGTCTCATACACAAATCTGATTCAGAGAAATGATCAAATATGTGTACTATGGCTATCGAAAATTGTGCTAAAATAAAGTGGCATTTACAGGAGTTTGCCGAAAAATGCTGGTGAGATATTAATTCCACCATAAACTACACACTCAGACGAACACTTTCACATTGAGTCAAGTTATCTATATGAACTACATAAAATTTCTCCCATGAAAACCATGGGTTTAGTAATCAAAGCGAGGTTTATACGCAGGTAGTGGTGTAGGTGTAGTCGTCCCCGCCCGACTTTAGCCTTTTCTTACTTGTCTTATAATGAACTTTTGTTGACTAGTAAGTTTTGTTCGTCTCTTTTGTCTTTATATATTAATTTTACTTAGACTTTCAGTTGTGATCTAAAAATAATTTCTTAAATCTAGTTTCAGGCCTATAGATTACAAAAAATGTTTTAGGTGCCAGCTTTGCTACAACTCGTTTGTATAGTAATATTTTCTTTGCAATAGGTTCATCCTACCAATTTTAAAATTTTTTGTAGGATTTGTTATAAATATTGATTCCTATGGCTCCAGTTTGGAACAAAGAACCATAACAAAATTTTTCCATTGCGATATTCGGTGTGTCGTTGGTTTTATTTGGTCGAACTCATTGCTTCGGATTTCAATAGTCTTCTCCGAGTGTTGGCGGGACTTCCTCTCCTTTTGCTTCCTTGCGGGTTCCATTCGATAACCCATGATTTGGTCCTCGCAGAATATGACCGATCCAATTCCATTTCGGTAATTATACCTTACACCACAGGGTATAATGACTTTGTGCATTTGTTTGTAACACCCAAAAGAAAGCGAGATAGACCCATCGTTTATTATTCCGATCGACATAGAATCACTTTTTGAATCGATTTAGCCATGTCCGTCTGTCCGTTCGTCTGTCCATATATTCTATTTTTATTCAAGTTTCAAAATTAATTAACTATCAGATATTTCTTATTTTATAGGAAAAATATTGACGCGACGGAGAACGATCATTCACATTAATAGTAATTAGAGCATTAAATGAAATGTTTGTTCTTTGTCCTGTCGCTTCGAAAACTTTAAATTCTTTATATTTGACATACGGATAGACGCGCAAAATCTATTTTTCCCGGATTTTTAGAAAAAAAAAACTAGAAATTCCTATGCGGAAATAGGATAAGATCGGTTCAGATTTAGATATAGCCCCCATACAAATCTCGCTCCCGATTTGAGATTTTCCGCTCTAGAAACCACATATTGTACCCGATTTTCTTTACATTTGGCACAACATTTTATAATCCAACTAGAAACTCCTATGCAGAAATTGGGTTAGATCGGTTCAGATTTAGATATAGCCCCCATACAAATGTCGCTCCGGATTTGACTTTTGTCGCTCTATAAACCACACATTGTACCCGATTTTCTTTAAAATTGGCACTAAAAAATCTATTGTGAAAGTGGGTAAGATCGGTGCAGAATTAGATATAGCCCAAATACAAATGTTGCCCCAAATGTTTACCGGGTTTTGGCCAAACTATACATATTATATTTCGCCTATTTCGTTCCGGGTTTCAATATACCACCATACAAATGTCCTTTCCGATTTAACATTTTGTGTCAAACGTTTTCACTTTTTCACGGAATTGAATTGTATTCGGATAGAAAGTGGAGTGTATCATAGAGTCGGCCCGGCCCGACTTTAGCCTTTCCTTACTTGTTTTCATATGGAGCTTGACAGGAAAAATCCGAAAAAGTGGATTTTGAGTCTACATCCGAACACACCAATATTTTGTCATCCAACTGCAATATTTGACATACCTGATTAAAAGCTATGTGATCTAAATTTGTATACAACATTTTTAATTTTATTGTGGAAATTATGGAAAAAATATGCGAAGATATAAGTAAAATTTTCTACTGAATTCCCGCGGGATTCCCGTACGAATTTCCCGGGATACGGGAAATGAAAAATGTACGAATTCCAGGGAATTTTCCCGCGGGAAATCCCGGGATGCAAACCCTAATTGTAACGAAACTTGACGCAAATGATTTTTGCACATCGAGAACAGAAGCTATTTAATTTGAAGCAAATCGGTTTAGATTTAGATATAGCTCCCATACAAATTTTGCTCCCGATTTTACTCTTTCCGCTCTAGAAACCACATATTTTAATAGATTTTCTCCAATTTGGCAAAACGCCATATATTTTCACTAGAAACAGTTCTGGTAAAAATAAGCCAGGTCGGTTCAGATTTATATATAGCTCCCATACAAATGTATCCTTTGATTTGACTCTTTCCGCTCTAGAATCCACATATTTTAACAGATTTTCTTCAAATTTGGCAAAACAACTAATATTTCAAATAGAAACAGCTCTGGTAAAAATAGGTCAGATCGGTTCAGATATATATATAACTCCAATACAAATTTCGCCACTGAATTAATAATTTTCGCTCTAGATTAGCATATTTGAACAGATTTTCTTCTAATTCGGCACATCAGCTAATATTTCAAATAGATGTATCCATGGCGAAAGTGGTTCACATCGATTCATATAAATGACTTCCCCGATTTAATTCTTTCCGCTCTAGAAACCACATATTTAACAAATTTCCATCAAATTTTTATATTTCAACTAGAAAAAATAACTAAAAATGGGTTAGATCGGTTCAGATTTATACGTAGCTCCCATTCAAAGTTTGTGTTCAAATTTTGTTACAAATACAGAAGTATGAAATTTGTAGTATATTCTTCTCTTATAGCTGTATCGTATTATTCGATCCGGTTCAAATGTGACGACCTTTTTATACTCTACACCACAGGGTATAATGACTAGGTGTAAGGAATCATATAGTCGGTCACGCCCGACTTTAACCTTCCTTACTTGTTTTGATTTGTTAGAAGGAGAATAACCAAAATATATGTATACTTGTAGTGCTTTCATTAAATATGTTTAACAAATTTGATCATGCGTATCTTATAGAATTTTTTAAATGCCTTTTTGTCTTTTTAGTCCTAGATCAGATTGATTACACTGTGCAACATTTTTGAAGTCATTTCAAAATAACCATATACGGACACCGCTACATGATAAAAGACCAAAAAAAAAGACCCGTGTTTTTTTTTTCCCCCAAAGTCATGCACTTTTTTTTTATGGGCCCCCAGAGATTTGAGGCCTCGGTGTAATTTTTGGAAAAAAGTGATCATATTCTCAGGCTCATATCTTGCAAACCGTTCGGAATTTTGATTTACTCTCTGAGGCAAAGTTCTAGCTCTTGTCATAAAGAACAAAAATTGTAGTTGATTGTTTCCCTGAATTTTCAACGGTTTGCTACCTATGGACCTGAACAGGGGAAAAAAGGTTAAAAAAATCGAATTTTTTTAAGTTTTTTGCGATTTTGACCTTGAAGATGAAGTTTTTTTGATTTTATATGTTCACAATTTTTGTTCTTTATGACAAGAGCTAGAACTTTGCCTCAGAGAGTAAATCAAAATTCCGAACGGTTTGCAAGATATGAGCCTGAGAATATGATCACTTTTTTCCAAAAATTACACCGAGGCCTCAAATCTCTGGGGGCCCATAAAAAAAAGTGCATGACTTTGGGGGAAAAAAAACACTGGTCTTTTTTTTTGGTCTTTTATCATGTAGCGGTGTCCGTATATGGTTATTTTTTTTCGTGTTGCACTGTGTTATGTATATACATAATGATATCTTTCCTCTTTTCGAAATATGTTTTGTTTTGAATTGATGTAACATAGTATTGACTTTAAATACTTTTTTTCATGAATCGAAATAATTACTTACCCCTATCCAACGAAATGTATGAGAAACAGTTCGACAAAGTCGAAAAAACGATGATTGGTATTGAATTGGAGGAAATCGGTTCATATTTAGATAAGGCCTCCATACAAATATCTCTATAATTTACCCTATCACTGCTCTAGAATACACATTTTACATTGGATATGATAAAATTTTCAGGATAATGTTATATTCCAACTAGAAAAATTTACACTATTACTGCTCTAAAATGCACATTTTACATCGGATCTTGGTCTAATTTCCCACACTATGTTACATTTGGACTAGAAACACCTATCTTAAATGTCAGCTATATAGGTCCATGATTTGGTATAGCCCCCATATAAATTGGCCCCCAATTTACACTATTACCAATCTAGAAACAACATCTTCTTGATAAAATTTTGCAGATTATTATTAAATATTATATTTCAACAAAGAATACCTACTTTGAAAAAGATCTATATGGGTCCACTTTTTAATGCAGCACCCTTATAAAAGGGCCCTACTTATCTTTTTTCCGCTGTAAAATCTGCATTTGTCATCGGATCTTGGTCAAAATTTACAAATCATGTCATATTTACTCTCGGAATACCTACCGGAAATTTGGACCATATGGGTCAATGTTTTCAAATACAACTGCCCCACAAATTTCATTATCATCGCCTTAAACCCTTCAAATTACATGCGATCTGGATCAAATTTTCAATATTATTTAATAAAGTGTGAGTTGTGATTCTCGTTCGTTTGTGAGAATCATCTCCTTATAGAGGCCGGGTTTGATGTTGAAAAGTCGCTGCTAAGCCACCTGAATGAAACCTTTAGACAGGGTGGAAATCATGATAGTGGTAGTCTGCAGCCAAGTAATAAATGTCACCATGCCATTTGTAAATAAATTTGCATTCTATTAAATATAGATGCAAATATGGTCTTGAGCCAGGACAATATCCCAGTTCAAATCAAATATTGATTACAGACCAAAAAAATACAAACGAAAAAACTAAAACAAATGAGCGTTGGCACGGCAGAAGTATTGCTGGGTAACTATACCTGCATATACACATACTTACATATGCAACTCAATGAGATGCTTGTAAGATGTCATGTGTACTTTATTACTTGGTGCGATTTTTTAAACGCAAATTCGGCAAGTGAGTTGTGATTCTCGTTCGTTTGTGAGAATCATCTCCTTATAGAGGCCGGGTTTGATGTTGAAAAGTCGCTGCGAAGCCACCTGAATGAAACCTTTAGACAGGGCGGAAATCATGATAGTGGTAGTCTGCAGCCAAGTAATAAATGTCACCATGCCATTTGTAAATAAATTTGCATTCTATTAAATATAGATGCAAATATGGTCTTGAGCCAGGACAATATCCCAGTTCAAATCATTATTTAATATGTTTAATATTTTATAGGATAATATTATTTAATATTTAATAGGAACACTTACTGAGACCCAATAGGCCTCAGATTCAGTAAAAGTGGTGCAAAACGCAAATATATAGTCCCGTTCATATGTTCCTTCTGATATGTTCACATAGCACGCAAATTCAACTTACTACAATAAATCCTTATGAAAGTTGTCGTTATGCTTTCTTCTAGGCAGCCAAAATGAGAGAGGATCACATCGGTTTTGTTTGTGTGTGGGCCTATCACATAATGTGGACTACATAAAATCACTCCACCGATACGAAAACACCAGTGTTTAGTAATCAAAACCATGTATAGACGCAAGGAGTGCCGTAGGGTATCATATATTCGGTCCCGCCCGACTTTAGCCTTCCTTACTTGTTAGCTATACATTTACTATATTTCCGCTCCTTATCACTATTGAGGAATACCATGTAAAACCAACGAGAAATTTTCGAAGGTCTTCCGAGTTTTATAAAATTTGGTGAATGTGTTTGGTAATGCAAGATATTTTGTTAGACGGAATGTTTATGAAAAATATTGAAAACTGTGGCAACCCTGTAGCGTTGAATTTGTACTCTGTAGAACATAAGTGTAGCTATTTGCTGAGAAAATTAGTTTCAATATATGCGTTTAAAATAATATATATAAAGTTCTGGTGCAAAAATATTGTCTCAATATCTTTTGCAGAACAAAAGTAATGACTGGTTAAGTAAACCCCATTTTGTAAAATATGCAAAACTTAATCGTTACAGTTTTCCATATTTGCCATATTGTCTAGCAATACCAAAAACACATTCACAAAATTCCATCAAAAGTGTGTTGTAAAATTACTCAGTACTTTGGAAAAAACTAGTTAACTGAAAGTATCATACAGTCACACCTGTCCGAATTCGTTTACTTGCTAGTTACATATTTACTATATTTCCATTCTTTATAACTATTGGAAAAAAGAAGTTTTGCTACAAAGTACAGGAAAATGTATAACAGCCAGTAGACATCTCTGCAACGAAAATGCAAGTTATTAAGCAAATCTGATAACCTTAACATCGCCTGATTTCATGCTATCGGCAATAATCTTATGCACAATCGTATAAAAATATATTGTTAAAGGTGTCAACTAAATTGCAGTACTTGCTTGAATATATTATGCATAAAATACGAAAATATTCTGCAATTTCTAAAGGAAACTTTAACTACCATATTTCCATCTTACACAATACCCTGAAGTGGGTAAAAATTTATTCATATATGAAAAGTTTTTTGGCAATTTTTTTATGCAGTAACCAGGTAAGAGCATATTAAGGTACGCCACGGATGATTTAACACTAGGAGTGTTTCATTCGAAGAGCTCAATGTTGTGCGATAGAGAAAATATTTTAACTTTTTTTGGATTTTTAGCTTAGACCACTATATATACTATCTTGATCCTGTTATTGTGCTCTTTTACAGTAAATTTCTTTCTGGAATTAATACTTCAGTTGTAAAATTCACAAATTTCGTTTCCCTTATATATATACTTTTACTGTAAAATATTGACTCAGGACGGATTCACGAACTTATTCAATATATATTTATATCTATCTGCAATTTTTTCAGTTGGACAAAAATCTCCCTGCAATGAAAACAGAACAACAATGGAAACTAGAAGGAGTGAAGGACCGATACATGACATGATTCTAAGTATACTGGATATATGTGGATCGTTTATTTCTTCGTCTCACAAACATTTCGCATGAAGCCAGTTTATAAAGTTCTACCACACAGATATCAGTTCTACCAATTTACAAATATCATAATGAACTCAGCATTTTAATTTAGTATCAAAGAATCGATTGTCGAATTTGTGTTCATGCGTGTTTGCACATTGCAGGTTTTCAGATTCTAGACATACATATGTTCACATAGCCAACAACGACATGCTATTAACAAATTTGCATACATTTAGTAGAAGGTAAATAAAAAATGCAATGTAAAAAAAAAGGAAAACTGGCTCACGTACGTCGGATGCCAACGCTTCCACTGTTTTCCTTTCCACTTTACCAAACTTGGCATCATGTGTTCATATGCACGAGTGCATGTATACATATACAGGTAGATTAGTGTGGATCAAATGTGCAACGGATGTCGGTCATAAATGTCGATGACACCAGTATAAATGAAAAACATATTACGTATACGTCGATTACAACTGTATACATATTATTGCAGAATATCTCAACTTAAGTTGAGACATGTAAATTGTTTCTAGGGGTTATTTGGCTTGGTTAAGAGAAATAAATTAATCTAGATTCTGCTTCATGCCAATGGTATTGCGGTTGTGTCAAAGGTCCATATATTTAAATGTACGAACCTGAGAAAAATTATTATGTATCGTTACGTCCCACAGTGGTTCTAAATGGATTTTTAATTAATTAATAACTTTTGAATGGAGAGGGATATCTTGGAAGTTTTGGGTCCCTAGTGGGTATGGGGGCTACTGGGTGACTCCAAAATTGTTACCTCGGGCATGTAAAATTTGCACGATATCATATTTTTGGTGAAGTTTAAAATTTAAAACCGTTTTCACAGTTGGATTGCTTATAACATTTTAAATAAACCAATCTAGACTGTTCGAATAATTTTTCAATCACAATTTATACACTTCTAAAGACAAAACATCCAAAAAGGGTACTATTTTTAACTTTTTTTTAAATGAACCCAACATTATTTTGCTTGTAACTTTTTTCTTTCTGCTATTTATCGTAAAGAAGACTTAATTTAAAGCGTTTCATGCACATCTTGATTCATTTTAGCCATAGGTCCAAAAATGTCGATTATAAAATGTCTAGTTTATTTTTGGGACTCATATGTTGACTTCTTACTGAAGAAGTATTATCACATCCCTGCGGTAAATAAAGAAATGGCGACCATTATAGAAAAAGTTCCATATTTTGGAACATATTTTCCCCACTCTGGGAATTTGGGTATTTCGTTCGAAAAATATGGAAAAACTGTAAAGCATAGTTATCGTAGATATTTTTATATATTTTATATATATAGCTAGGAAAAGCAGTTGCCAAATTCCATGGAAATCGGACAACAAGTGGCACCTTAATGTGCGAATAAGCAGAAGGACGGACAGATAATTTATTCTTTTTTCCAATAATGTATGTATGTATAAAACAGCGTTGTTAATTTTTTCTTAGTAGAATTCATTGCATCTTTGCGTTTCGATATTTTATTTTGGATGATATTTTATTGTGGATATAAAATTATTTCATTTGTATACCTTCACTAGGGTATTATGTCTATTTATATTTGTTTGTAACATCCAAAAAGAAAAGAAGTAGACCCATCGTTTATTATACAGATCGACTTAGAATCTCTTTCTGAGTGGATGTAAGTCTGTCTGTCCGTCCATTTATTCTTGTAATTAAAGTACAGGTCACAATTATTGTTCGATTGTAACGAAAATTGGGAAAATTAAGTTTTGCGGGCCAAGGACGGACGCAATTTTATTTGAAGCAAAGCGGTTCAGATTTATATGTATCAAAAGTCTTTCCCGTCTTTTTCCATTCTGAAAGCCTTATCCTCTAAAATGATTTTCTTCAAATTTGGCTCAACAACTCATATTTCAACTAGAAATATCTTTGGTGAAATTGGGCCAGATCTGTTCTGATTTATGTATGGGTTTGAATGATTCAGATTTATATATATCGCCCACATACAAATTTCGCTCCCGATTTAACGCTTTCTGCTGTCGAAACCATATATTTTGACAGATTTTCCTAAAATTGTGTACAACACCTTTTATTTTAACTAGGGACATCTCTGTTAAAAATGAGTCAAAGTGGTTCAGATTTATACATAGCTTCCATAGAAATATTACTCCCCATTTAACTTTTTCTTCCCTAAAAACCACATAAATAATACGGTTTTGATCAAATTTGGCAAAACACATTGTATTTTAACTGGAAACGAAAGAGTGTATCATCGGTCGATGATATAGGACACTTTCCACAATGCTCACTTAATTGAATTACAATGGCGTGGAATGTGAAGGGTATAATATATTCGGCCCGCCCGAATATAGTCGTTTCTACTTCTTTACATATAATTTATATATTTATGTGTATAACAATATACCTTCAATGTATCAATTAATCAAGCCAACGCTTCTTTTAATCAAATAAATATATTGAAGTACTTTCAATAATTTCTTTGTTAAAAAAATAGAATTAAAAATGTTTAAGCCAATATTATCAAACATTCATGCTACAATTTTCATAATTGGATATACTCCAAACTGAAAAAAAGTTTGTCAATTTTAGATATAGCCCTTATACAAATGATTTTATCCGATCTAGAAACCACATATTTCACTCGATTTGCTTCAAATTCGACTTTATAATTCTACTTGAAACATTGGATTAGATTTATATATAGCTCCTATATAAATTTTGCTACTGATTTGACTTTTTCTGTTCTATAAACCAGATACTTTAAGAGCACTACCATCGTTCAAAATATTTTTGAAATCGGTGCTATATGTACTTTTGGCACACATTTCAAAATATGACAAGGCCGAGGTGACCAACATTGGAGGGGCAGTCAGTAACCCCCATTTCCACTATGGATCCAAAAACTTTCCAAATCATCTCTGCTCCAAGCGTGAGAAATTTTATCACGATATCTGCCTCCGTTAAAAAATTGCAGAATTATTTCCAAAAAATCGGTTTGGAACCACTGTGCGTCAATGTCAAATCAACGACAAAAAATTGATTTTTGAACTTCTCTTTTTAGATTCTTACGACTTTTGGTATGAATGCAAATTGCTTCACAGATTACTATTCAAGCATTTTCAAAACACACTGTTATAAGTTCATTAATATTTGAATGTATGAACTTTTTTGAACATTAATTTAATTTGATAGAACTTATCCATACAATTGACTACTTTAGTATATTGTTTCTTAAGGTGTGAATATACACAATGCAAGATTTTTTACCTTATGAAAGATTTGTTTGAATAATATGACTAACATATTACTAGTAAATTAACTATTTACTACGGCTTTGAAATAAGGAAACTTTAATCATACTTAGTTTATTTTCTTACTTTAAAGGCAATTTTAACAAAATGTATCCCATCATTTTTTGGAGTAAGTTTGGATTTTACTTTTACTTTCTTACTTTAAAGGCAATTTTAACAAAATCTACCCAAGCAATTTACTCCAAAAACTGATGGGGTACAGTTTGGATTTTACTCAAATTTAGGAAGATTATTTTTCTGAGTGTAGTTTCTGAAATGTTGCACACGACAAATCGAGTGTATAGCTCCTGTAAATTGTGTATTTCCATATAATTTTGGGCCACACTAATGTACTTATTCACATCTCTCCAAATGTGAACTCATGAATGCTAACAATCTCAACATGAATTCTGCTACTAATTTCGCAGTCAGTTTTGCGCATTTTCTAGGTCGTTGCTGAACTATTCAATGCTTTATTACGGTAATGTTTGATTGTAAATAGTTGTAATTTTTCTAAAGTCATTTGAAATGATGTCGCGAAAATTGTTTGAAATCTAAAACACTACAAAAAGGCATAAAGCGCATAAGAGAACACTATTTGACATGGGAATCATCCCATAAAAATAAGATAAACCTAATAGAATATATGGTCCTGACAATATTTACATAAAAATCTGAAAATAAGTGAAAAAAGATTGTTGAAATTTAAATTTTTTTCTGATAGTGGAAAAAGGAAAATTTTACTTAAAACTCCACCAATTGCACTGGAGGTGGAGTCACGAATGTGTGGGTGGTTTGGAAATATATTGCGAAAACTATCTTTAATTATCGCATAACAAGCACTTCAATGGCACCTACGATATAATGCCCCATTCATCAACATGACGAAAAAGTTTGCTCAGCGAAATAAATTCTATCTATGAACATCAGAATATGTATTTTGTCAGTTGTGCAGACAAGTGGGTATTTTGTTTACACATTGAAATTGATTTCTCATTAGAAATGCTACACCTTCACACAGTACGGTATAAAATAAAATGATACATATTTTATTACAGTACCATTGACAAAGCTGGCATACGTTAAGAGTCATATATTTATAATAGACATTTTTTTTAATAACATTCAAAAGAAATAAAAACAAGAGCAAAAGCTAAAGCTAAATAATAATGGCATCCCTTAGGATATTAAAAAATCGTAAAAGAAAACCAAAAGCCAAATGTTAAAATTTGGCAACACCATCTGTTGTAGTTTGTGCAAGTACATCTGGAAAACATATAAGGATAAACCAGTTAGTGAGACGAGTGTTCAGCATTGTCGATATGATTTTACACACTACAATTCTATAAAATGCAGGTAAGAAATATTTTAGGGACGAGCTCTTGCATGTCTTTCTATAGACACAGCAAATTATAGACTTCTGTGGCTTATAAATTTCTCCTAATAATTGAGTGATTTTTAATCGTTCGCCTTAGACGAACGAAAATAAGTCACAGAAGCAGGCCCATAATTTCACTCAGTTTGTTATCCCGGCTTAAAAAAATAGCCCTTTTAAATAAAAAGACAATTGCGAGTTATGCAAAAATTTCCAAGAAATCTAACAAAGCTAATAAATGTGTGGCGATTGAAAGAGATCACATTTTATTTGTTAATACACTCAGATAAAAGTGAACCCTATAAAGAGTTAAAATGAACTAAAATTTAGAAAAAATGAACGTCGTAAGAGATAAAGCAATATTTCCTCATATCAAGTTCAAACTTTTTCTTGAAAGTAGTACATGCTTTGAAATAGATTCTACTTCAATTTTCATTAAACCAAGTAAATATTTACTCAAACTGAGGAAAATGGCAGTTAGTTTTTCCTCAAACCAAATAAATTTTTACTAAATCTAAGTAAAATTTTGCTGAAATTTTCCTAAATCTAAGTAAATATTTCCTAAAACCAAGTACATTTTTAATAAATTTAAGTAAAATTTTCCTAAAACTGAGCAAATTTTACCTCAAAACAAGTAAATTTTTTACTTAAACTAAAGAAAATTCTACTTAATACAAGAAAAAATTGAACTTAAAATAAGTTCAATTTAACTAAAAAATCGAAACAAATGGTTTTGCTTCAGAGTATGCAAAACTAATACAAAAAATGACAACATGAAATATTTCGCAAAAGTTTCATGATACCTCTTCCATAAATAGTCGAGCTATTACTCCATGATTGCTGCGAAGGCAAGGTAGGCGTCTTCGCAGTGGTTGTTTAAATTAATACTTGAATTATTTAAGAAATAAGTCTCTGCAAACGAACGAGAATTACTTCTTAGATTACTATTCACGAATTTTCTAAACAATTTCAAGTGATTTTTATAAGTTCATTTATACTTAAATGTATGAAGGACTCGGCATAAATTTCAGTAAACAATATTATCTTAATTTTAGGAAAAACACACATTTTTTAGTTAAAATTTCCTAAATGGATTTTTTCCATACAAAAAATTTCTGATTATTTTTCTTACTTAAAACCTTGGATTTATTCTTCTTTACTCAATTGTAAGAATTTTTTTTAGACCCCATTTCTAGTAAATGAAATGAACTCAAATTTAGGAATGTTATTATTCTGAGTGTACTCTACGAATTTTGTTTTGCAAATTCCCGTTAGACTGAATTCCTTCATTGTTGTTGACAGGCCCGTGCGCAGGATTTTCCTCTGGGGGGGGGGGGGGTTTCATCTACACTCATAAAAAAGTTAACCCTATAATGAGTTAAAATTAACTAAAATTTACTAAATATAAGTAGAATTTTGCTGAAATTTTCCTAAATCTAAGTAAATTTTTCCTAAAACCAAGCAATTTTTTACTAAATTTAAGCAAAATTTTCCTAAAATTAAGTAAATTTTTTACTAAATCTTAGTAAAATTTTGCTGAAAATTTCCTAAAACTAAGTAAATGTTTACTTAAATCAAGTAAATATTTACTCAAACTGAGGACAATTTTGCAGATTTTATCCTCAAAACGAATAAATGTTTACTTAAACTGAGGAAAATTTTATTTTATACAAGGAAAAAGGTTCAATTTAACTAAAAAATCAAACAAATAGTTTTGCTTCAGAGTATGCAAAACTGATACGAATAATAACAATATGAAATATTTCTCAAAAGTTTCATGATACCTCTGCCATAAGGAGTTGAGCTATTACTTCATAATTGTAATTGCAAACGAACGAGAATTGCTGCTTAGATTAAAATTCAAGAATTTTTTACCAATTTCAAATGTTTTTTATAAGTTCATTACTTAAATGTATGAAGAACTCGGCATAAATTTCAGTAAACATTTTAACTTCATTTTAAGAAAAAACACATTTTTAAGGTAAAATTTCCTATATGGAATTTTTCCATACAAAAAATTTCAGATTTTTTTTCTCACATAAGACCTTGAAAATATTCTTCCACATAAGTTTGGATTTACTCAATTGTAAGAATTTTTTATTAGATCCAAAGAAATGTATTTAAGTAAATCTACTACCCTTTTTCTAGTAAATGAACTATTTACTATGGCTCTGAAAGAAGGAAACTTTACTCATACTTAGTTAATTTTCCAACCTTTTAGGAAATTTTTACTGCAGCGTTTGGAAACCACTCATATGTTATTGCCAGGATATTTGAGAAATATTTTGATACATTCGTCCGACAGTCAGTTCGTCTGTACACTCGAAGGAATATGTCAGTAAAAGGAAGCAGAAAGTCTACTGAAAGAGCAGATTTTCTGCTGTTAAAAAAGAGACAGCAGATTTGTATCTGCTGAGATTGTAAACAGCAGTTTGCTGTTTTTAGTAATATATATGATACGCATATTGTCCCAAGCTAATGTAAAAGAAAATTCGATCTAAACTCGCTTATGAACGCTTATCTATTTTTATATTTAGCAGTGTGAATGATGATGTAAGATTGCAGAAAACTGTTATGCCAAAAAACAACTGTAATAGCAGAAAAGTGTCTGCTGATAGCAGTAGACAATCGCTGCTTTTATTAACAGACTCGTTCTCTAAGTGTAGAACTTTTTTAAATAGTTGCTTGAAATTACATACATACATATCGAGCGAAAAAACTGATTTTCTCCTTAATTTGAAGAGAAATTATTATTCGTTCTTCTACAGTTTAATCTAAAAATGATTACTAATTGCTACGATTAAAAAGTTTTCGAAATTTCCTATTATTCGCGGTTTCATGGTTCATAGCCACTTTTGTATGTCTAAAATTGATCACGATGAATGTTGAAATAAGATTTATTGTAAACACTATAACTTTTTTCATGAAATCTTGGCAATGTTGTAAAGAAAACACATTTTCTGTGGTGTACGCAGCGAATTTAAAGATTCCTGCTTCATCCGTCAGATTGGTCGCTTGTAACATATATGTAGCCAGTAGCGAAAATCGCTGCAATTGGCGAAAAATCCAAAATTCGCCATTGCAATTCCTTATATTTTAACTTTCTTCATTCATAATTATGAAACTTATCATGCACAAATCCCCATGAAGTCAGCAATCACATGCCATAGAATTATTTTGGTATTCTCAATATAACAAAATGTTACGCCGGTTTTTCTAAATATACTTTTCACAATTTTTTTTCTACAGCCACCATTTTTCCTATTTTAGCTTCATAACTGGGGAATCAAAATGCTATTAACGCGAAATTATGGAATTTGATAGTACGATATGCCCTAATTCTATAAAAATGTTTTAAACAAAATCGTTGTAGCGAATTATAACTTTCGGTTTTATGCTGCTCCATTGTTGAACTATTTTATTTCTATTATTTTTATGTTCATAGTGGATCAGAAACATTTGGAAAAATGGCTTTAGAAATAAAATTATTTTCCAAATTTATATGGCAGATGACATACAACAAATTTGGCATCAAAAACTCATTTTCGAGAAAATGTTTCATAGCCACTTTTGAATATAAGCCCTATATCGAGGGAAGAAATATTACACAAAAAACGATCAAATTACTCGGCGTTAAACCCTTCATTCCCGCATCATTTTTTCTTTGATAAATTCAGAAAATTGGATATGTTTTTTGACAAAGTATGGGTTTAAATAGGATGTCTAAAGAGTTTTGGGATTTTTAATTTATATAGGACATGAGTAACGGGATGTTTACTCAAAATATTTATACGTATATTCCGATTAAATAAAAAACATGGAAATGTTTCTTCATTTTTATAATCTTAAATATGTCTAAATTCGAATAACAAATACAATTTTTTTGTTTTCGATGAAATGAAAGAAGAAACAACTACACCATTTTCAAGTGTAATTCAAAAGACACCATTTGCAATTCAAAAATTCCATTTGAAATTCAAAACTCGTCATTTGTAATTCAAAACTCGTCATTTGTAATTCAAAACTCGTCATTTGTAATTCAAAACTCGCCATTTGAAATTCTTCTTTTGTGGGAAAAAATAGTTTGTTTGCAGTAAATATGTCATCAGTTGTTGTAAATGAACAAAAAGAAATAAGTTTATGTATGTATATCAAACAGTGTTCTTCGTTTGTCGAAATGGATTTGTGTTATAATTGCAAACTCCCAAAACATTGGAAGTAACAGAAACCGTTCCATCTGTGATGAAAATAGGACACATCGGTTCAGATTTAGATACAGCTCCATAAAAATGTCCAATCGCAAATGTTACATCTTAGCGCTCTAAAAGCATCAAGCAAATTATTTGCTTTTATTACAAATATTTTAGATTTCATTATGATATCATAGTGATTCTTATCTACACTTTTTTAAAACTACTAAACGATTTTGTTATTAAATTTCCAAACTTTTATTGCAGTACACAATTAAAAGTTCATAAGATATAGCTCTAGTCGAATGTCAAGAAGTGGTATCGGTTAATAAAAATGAAAATTTTCCGAACAATTTGGTGTCCATTAGCAAAATTAGCACTACACAATCTTGAAATTGGCACAATTCGTTTAGTTTGTTTGTATTTCTCATAAACTTTGTCCGAAATTCAAGAAAGTATCCACGATTTTTTATGTAATTTTCGTGTTTTCATGATTTTACTGGAAAATTACCATTTCAGACGAGTTATTTTAAAAATACCTTAAAAATTCTATATTTTATTGCTTCAGAAAGTCTAGAAGGTTTTAAAAAATATATGTTCGAAACCTCTCTGGGGGGGGTTTGAACCCCCCAAACCCCCCCCCCCTGCGCACGGCCCTGGTTGTTGACCATAATATGTTTGTTTAATAATCGTATTATATTTAAATTTGTAAGAGCTTGCAAAATCAAAAAACCTTTGCAATTTGCAACAAAAAATGTAAAATCATGCTGACGAGTGTATATTGAAATATTTGTATTTCGCAATCGGTTTAACAGCTTTTACAGTTATATACCTTATGTGAAAGGTTTTCAAGAGTACTTGAATCCTGGTTGTAATTTATGAAAAAAAGTTAAAAATGATTACATCAGTACATTACATCTAGGGATGTTAAAAACCGACCATTTTGAGAAACCCGGTTTTCGGTTTGTTCGGAAAATCACATTTAAAAAAAACAGTTTTCGGTTTTTAAATTTTTACAAAACCAGCGAATCCGGTTTTTAATATAGGCAAAAATTTAACCTTTTATGTTGTTAAACTTTTTAGAGCGTGTTAAAGCAATATTAAAATCGTATGCTTTCATGTGTGATTTAATATTTATGGTCAGTGTTCCATTTTTTCTATTTATGTATAAATGAAATGCGAAGATTGAAATAATAGTTAGGCAATATTTATGAAAGTGTTCATGAAACTTGCACTGAACAATGGGGATGACAAGAAGGGCTACTGTCAAGATAGCTTGAATAAAATGAAAGTAATAATCTATAATTCAGCTTGTAACAATACTGGATCATCAATAGCCACACTAATATTTATTATGCCTTGTTGTCAGAATTGTATATGCGACAAAGGTATTTATCAAAGTACTTTGATTCCGTTTTAGAAGAATACAATTCTGATTCTTGAACATACATTTATGTATGAATACTTTCTGTACACAAAACAGGCATAAAAACTAAACCTTCGGCGTTTCACTTCAAGCGCCGAACAAAACAGTTTGTCGTCCTTCTCCTCTATTCAATCTTGTAGATTCGCTTGGTTTTTTCTGAGTCGTTAAAAGTTTCAATTTTGTAATCCACTCTAATTCCTGCACACACACAGATAGTAAACTAATCTTCACTATTTTCATATTTTATTAAATTGGATATCCAACAAATTCAAATGTTTTTGTATTTAAAAAAACCGGCCAACCGACATGAAAACACCGGTTTCCCCATTTTTTTAAAAGCCGGTGTACGGTGTGCATGCCAGCGGTTAATTGGTTTCCGGTTTCGTTTTTGGCATCCCTAATTCCATCATCATAAAACACACTAAAATTATTATGGATGTGCTCTAAAAATGTTATGCAATAGATTTAATTGGCTATACAGTCGAACACGGTAATAACGTACACCGGTTTTAACTAACTGTGCTTATAACGAACGATTTTGTGCCGATCAAATGATTTTGTTTCATACAAATTACTACGGATATAGCAAACTAAAATGCCGAGTTCTTTCGAGTATGTTATAACGGTGTTCTACTGTATTATATTATTATAGAGAAAGAATAGAAACAACACAGATATCCCGTCTACTTAATTCGTAGGAAAATTTGTTTTATGAAAAATGTTTATAAAAAAGAGAGTTTACAGGAAAAATATAAAAACAATATCTTAAATATTTGCAGTATGAGTTATTTTATTCCAGTTTCAGTTCCATTACATTAATTTGCGTTTCGAAGTGTCAATTTTCTTCTAAATTTTCCCGTTCCGTCCGTAATCTGAATAAACATATAACAATCTAATAGATATCTTTACCTATCAGCCAAAAATGCTTTCAGTATACCTATGACTTCAAATTACCAAATGTGGTTTACAGAAGCACTGATAGATACCTACTCGTTGAGATTACGGATATTAGTCTTAAATTTTGACAGACGATTATATTGGTGTATATACATTCAGAGTTGCTTCGGATTGAATAATTACACTGTCCAACAAATTAAGACTTTTTGAATGGAACAGAATACCAACCCAATAATTCTGAAAGGAAGTGTTGAGTACACAATTTTTGTAGAATTAACTTATAGTCCACCTGGTCCGAGTTTCTTTTTACAGCGGTTCCAAGTTTTCATTTGTTAGTCGAAGGGAGCGTTTTTATTGTCTTCCTATTGAGAGAATTCTTATTGTCAGAACTATGCTGTGGAATTTTATGAGGATCATTTTTGTGGAAGATCATTTAGTTAGCAATCATATGCCAAAAGTATTTTGGTATTATCTTTGTGAATATGTGCGCTTTTGTAAAGTCACTTTTCACAATTTTTGACCTTACTACCAACATTTATCCTAAAAAAGCCTAATAACATAGGAACCAAAAGGATTTAATCGATATGATGGAATTTGATAATACGAAAAAACCTAGAAAACTTTTTAAACACGGTTAAAATAATAGTGAATTAGGATAAATGTTAGCAGTAAAATCAAAATTTGTGAAAAGTGACTTTGGAAAACCCGCGTAACTTTTTATTATATAAAGATTAACAAAATATTTTTTGGCAAATGATTGCTGACTAAAGAGAGAAAATTTTTGTCGCAAAATTGTTTCAGAAACCCATAGAAATAGTTGAGATAAGTGTAGAGAAAGTTGAAATAAAAACAATTGCAACCGCGGGTTTTGGATTTTTACAACAATCACAGCTTTTTCATGACTTGCTACATGTAAGTTACAAGCGACATTGATTCTTAATACACATGCAAATCGATCGCAAAAATAAATAAAACAAAAATGTCACGAGTACAAATCGTTTTAGCCATATCTTCCGCGAAAATGAAAATTTTCCAAAAATATCAAATTTATATTTTTTATTTACCGAAATACCCAAATTTTTTGTCGACAAGGATCGATCTTCTAAAAAACCTGGACCTATTTTAACCCTAGTAATTTTGTTGTATAAGTTGGCGTATAATTGTGATATTTAAGCTATTTATTTAAAACTTTGGTTCTTTGGTGAGCCCCAATGAAATTTTACGGCATTTGTAGAACATTTTAATATTTAAATTTCCTTTCTCAAGGACTTTTTAATTTTCTCGAAAAAAAAGGGTCAAGGGGAGCTAGAGTGTTAAGATATTCCAAACAATGATCCTCATAAAGTTTTGACTATAAGAATTCTCTCAGACATTAACATACAACACTTTTTTCGCTTAGTTAATGCTCCCTTCGCCCAAAAAAATGAAAACTTAGACCCACTGTAAAAAGTAACTCAGACCAGCTGGACTTTATTCTACAAAAATCTACAAATTCTAGATCTACTCATGCCCCTTCATAATCATAGGGTCGCTATTCTGTTCCATTCACAAAGACTTAATTTGTTGGAGAGTGTAATTATTCAATCCGAATTGGAAGGTATCATATAGTTGGCCCCGCCCGACTTTAGCCTTTCCTTACTTGTTTTACAGTGGATCTGGATTTAATTTTCCAGATCACGGATTATTTGACGTAGGAACCCTTACTGATGAAGTGGACCAAGCATGAGTCCCTGTTTAGATATGTACCCAATAGGCCTCCGATACGGTTTTAGATCAATTTCTGATTTGTTTAGATAACACTCTAGATTCAACATATTACATTCAATCTTGATGAAAATAATCGTCGTATGTTTCCCTAGTTGCAGCCATCTCTAGCAGTGTCACAAACAAAACAAAACATTATATGTACCAATATCAATATAATGAATGCGTTTTTTATGTATCGAACTAACGTAAAAATTTGTCATATCTAAAATTAGAGATATTAATTTAAATTTCGGAAAGACGGTGCTATAATAACTAGCTCCTCTATGCGTCAATTTGACCCTTTTATCGAGAAAATCAAAAAGTCCTTTCAAAAAGGACATTTAAGGATTAAAATATTCTACGAAAAGACACCAAAGTTGTAAATAATCAGCTTAATTAGCAAAATTACAACAAAATTACTAGGGTTAAAAATGGTCCATGATTTTTTGGAAGATCGTTCTTTTTCGACAAAAAATGTGGTTATTTCGGTAGAGCACGGTAAACAACAAATAGAAATTGGATATTTGTGCGAAATTTTTATTGTCGCGGGAGATATGGCTAAAATGATTTATTTGCATGACATTTCGTTTTGTAATCTCGCGACCTATCCAACGGATGTGGCTGATTTTTTCATGTGTAATAACAACCAATGTCGTTTGTAACATATATGTAGTAAGTTGCGAAGAAGCTGTGATTGTTCAAAAAATGCCAAATTCGCGGTTGCAATTGCATTTATTTCAACTTTCTCTATATGAGTTTCTGTCACAAATATTCCCTATTTAATCAATAATCACATCTTTTAGTGTTCTCACGGGTTTTACTAAAGGCGCTTTTCTCGATTTTTGACTTTACGGCCAACATTTATCCAAATTCACTAATATTTTAGTCGTATTTAAAAGTTTTCTAGATTTAGGGTATATCGTATTATTAAACTCCATCGTATCGCCGTTTATAACATTTTGCTTCCCAAGTTATAAGGCATTTAGCGAGTGAAATAATACAATAAATGTTGGCATTCGAGATCTTCCAAATCGATCTTCCAAAAACATATACTAATTTTAACCCTAGTAATTTTAAATGCTCTACACAACCTGCCATTTCAGAATTATAGGGTTGCTACTCTGTTCCAAAGATATTAAAGTGTGGGCCTACAGGCGGAAAGAATGGACATGTACACTAGGATAGGTCACGGAAATAAATTACTGTCACCCTCCAAAAATGAAGCAAAATGAATTGTTTAATGATGATCTGCAAAATATTTCGTCGTTGGGTCAAGCCGTATGTGAATTAACGCTCCTCAGAACTCCTCTAAAAATCATGTTTATCCTGTGTAATTTTTTTGTCCTTAATTTGTTCCTTATTTAATAGACCCTTGAAAGCACTTTAAATATAAATTTTTGTATGAGTTTTGAATGTAATACATTCGAAATTCTTGGCTTGGAGTAATTCATTGGTTGTATTATTGAACGATAATATTGATTTTTTGTGGTTTTTCAAAGTGATAGCAAAAAATTTATATTTCTTGGAAACATTTTGTAACAGGAGTTGTGAAAAATAAATAGAAGGAATCAATTCCTTTCCACCATAGGTGAAATGACCCATTTCAGTGGCCAAAAGTCAAAATTCTAACATAGTACAATCGCTTTTAGTCTGATATAATTTAATAGAAAACACATCGAAGTAAATAAAATTAAATTTGTGTGTTACATGATGTCAAAGTTGGCAATAGTTATATGTCAGTATAAAACTGTTTTTGGTTATCAATTTTGAAATGTGCGTTGTTATATTTTGCCAAAAAATAATATGAAGTATAGAAAATGTATAAGTATAGAAAATGCAATTCTAAGTATATATTCAATATTTTCAATAAAAAAACATTTGAAATTTGTCTTGGTGTGTAAAAAAATAAAGAAGTTCAGTGCAGTCTTAGAGTGATTATAGTAAATATATTGCAAATATAGTAATTATGTAAGCTTTTAAAAAGTTGGTAAGGTTCGATACGAAAATTTAAAACGGAAAATAAAATGTCGATTTGTTGTGAATTTATTTAACCACATGTGGATTTGCACTTTTGTGCTCTTTTGGTTAGCGATGGAATCTAGAGCGATAGAAGCCAAATCGGGAAGGACATTTGCATTGAGGCTATATCAAAACCGATGTGACCCAATTTCTCAGTATATACTTGTAGATGAAATATAATATATAATTTGTCCGAAAACAGTTAATTTTCCTCGTTTCTATAGCGGTAACAGCCATATCGGTTGTCATCCACTACTCGGCGTAAAATCTTCAGCTGGGCCGAATTATAAAATGTATTAACTAAGTAAATAATAAATAGCTACAATTCAGGAATGCTACTTTTCTTGCTATAGATGTTTAAGATAACTTTCGATACAACCTCATAGTGTTCTTATTTCATAGGAGTCAATAAATTTTAGTCATAATATGCTTAAATTAATATTTACCAAATCTACATTCAGTATCTACCAAAAATTTAGGTAAAGATACAAATCTCCCTTGGGACATTTTCAATATTTGTGTGGAATGCCATCAATCTAGCGTACCTAAATATATGATTTTGCTTATGTTGCAAGTCTACACATAAGCTGAACATGTGTTCCTTCAACGGAACGTGATGTAAAATGTGACTTCTACTCTTATTTCCGCCAGCATAAAGCAGCATGATGTATTGGCATCATTATAACGAACAAAAAGGTAAATAGGTTAAGTATGCAATATAAAATATAAAAGCAATATTGCAGGCCCTTCTGGGCCCTTTTATAAAATAAACGAAATATTGACTTTGTCATAGCTAGTTGTTGATGTCATTGATGAGTTTTAAAGCTATTGCTATTAGTAGTCATTTTGTGTCTTTGCCATGTCATTTAATTTATTGTATCCATATACTTTTTATTAACTTTTAAACAATAAATTGTTTATAATTTATTAAATATTTCTGTCATTGGAGGCAGTTCTTTGAAGTGCCTTTTTCCCTACTGGCATACGACACATTGATTTCTTTCTTGATGTACATTGAAATGTTATTACCGAAGACACCTAGGACTTATTGGAGTAGAGTTTAAGAATACGTTGAGTAAACCTACGATGCGAACTTGCAAACCAACATTGCCTTTTAAACTCCGGCATTGATTCTCCATTAATAGACAGGTAACAACTCAGATTGTTTTGGAAATGTGACTCTGTATAAACGAATGTTCTGGTCACTGTTTTAGATTAACTACTAAATATCTTATTACTCGCTGAGGTTGTGTTACTGAAAAATTATTTTTTTTATTACTATTCCATCCAATTTTACTTTATTTAACCGTACCTTCAGGTTGCTACTACAATATTGTAATAAGAAGCTGAACAAAATTTTAATAAATAAACAAGTAAGGAAAGGCTAAAGTCGGGCGGGGCCGACTATATAATACCCTACACCACTCCCTGCGTATGTACCTCGCTTTGATTACTAAACCCATTTATTTCATGGGAGCAATTTTATGTAGTTCATATAAATTATACAGTTATTATAAATTCATCTTTAGTCATATTTAACGAATATGGTTAATAATATGGTAATTGATCCAATTATCCGACAGGCAAATACAAATTATACAGTAGTAATAGGATGAATCAGAACGACATTTCAAAAGGGGGCCTATAACTACATTTTGGGCCTGGTCCAAAACATGGGCCTATATATTTCTCATTCACGGTAGGTATTCCTGGTTGAAAAATATCATGATCTGCAAAATTTGGTGAAGATCCGATGTAAGATGTAGTTTCTAGAGCTGTAATAGATCAGAATGGGACCCCATTTGGGTTATACCAAAGTATGGACATATGGGCATCTCCCAAACAAGTAAGAAAAGGCTAAAGACGGACGGACTTTTTATCTCATTACAATTCAATTCGGTAAAAAGGTGAAATCGGGAAGGATTTTTGCATCCTGTAAATGTATGTGTTTGACAAAAAATGTTAAATCGGAAAGGACATTTGTATGGGGGTATATTGAAGCCTGGAACGATGTGACCAAAAATATTCTTGGAGACATATGCCAACCACAGTTCACAAAATTTTGTTCCATGGGGAACAAATAATTCAGCACAATATGCTTCCAATTGGAGATCTCTCAGAAGAAGCGCAAGAAAAAAGGAACAAAGACTACAGATTCTTTCGCGAGCACAATACAAGAAAAATTTCCAGATATTGTACTAATGAAGATCTTATTAATATTTTGTTGTGCACATCGGTTTTTTAGTTGGATTATAAGATGTTGTGCCAATTTTAAAGAAAACGGGTACAATATGTGGATTTTAGAGCGGAAAAAGTCAAATCGGGAGCGACATTTGTATGGGGGCTATATCTAAATCTGAACCGATCACACCCACTTTCAGCATAGGTGTTTCTAGTTGGATTATAAGATGTTCTGCCAAATTTAAAGAAAATCGGGTACAATATGTCGTTTCTAGAGCGGAAAATGTCAAATCGGGAGCGACTTTTGTATGGGGGCTATATCTAAATCTGAACCGATCTTACCCAATTTTTGCATACGTGTTTCTAGTTGGATTATAAGATGTTCTGCAAAATTTAAAGAAAATCGGGTACAATATGTCGTTTCTAGAGCGGAAAATGTCAAATCGGGAGCGACATTTGTATGGGGGCTATATCTAAATCTTAACCGATTTTACCCAATTTTTGCATACGTGTTTCTAGTTGGATTATAAGATGTTCTGCAAAATTTAAAGAAAATCGGGTACAATATGTGGTTTCTAGAGCGGAAAATGTCAAATCGGGAGCGACATTTGTATGGGGGCTATATCTAAATCTGAACCGATCTTACCCAATTTTTGCATAGGTGTTTCTAATTGGATTATAAGATGTTGTGCAAATTTTAAAGAAAATCGGGTACAATATGTGGTTTCTAAAGCGGAAAAAGTGAAATAGGGAGCGACATTTGTATGGGGGCTATATCTAAATCTGAACCGATTTCCTCCAAATTCAATGCCGATGGTCCTTGGCCAGAAAAAATAACTTCTGCCAAGTTTCATGACAATCGGACAACAATTGCGACCTGTAGAGTGCGAACAAGCTTAGATGGACAGCAGACGGACGGACGGACGGACGGACGGACGGACAGACAGACATCGTTAAATCGACTCAGCTGGTGATTCTAAGCCGATCGGTATGCTTAAAGGTGGGTCTAGCTCGATTATTTCTTGGTGTTACAAACATTTGGCGCGAAACTAACTTATAATACCCTAGACCACGAAGTGGTGTAGGGTATAATAAAAAATAACATTTTGCACTTCCTTCTGTGTCTGTTTTGAAGTTTATCCGGTTTGTTGTTAGTAAGTTTGCAATATGCAGCATCTCTTGAGTGAACTTTTGTTGTAGTTTGGTTCGTTCGCTAATAGACGTACACTATCAAAATTGAGGTAGTGTGGTTTGTCAGTTCTGTTTTCATACCCTCCGCTTAAGGATGGGGGTATATTCACTTTGTAACACCTTGAAATATTTATCGGAGACCCCATAAAGTATATATATTCTGTGTCCGTCTGTGTGTTGAAAGCACGCTGGCCTTCGAACGAAATGAGCTAGGATGTTCAAATTTTCCATAAATATGTCTTATGGTTGCAGATCGGTTGGGACTGAATGTGGGCGAAATCGGCCCAGTAGGAAAATTTTTTTCCATAACAAGGACTGAAAATACCCGCTAATATTTAGACTATTTAAGCCATTTTTATACCCTACACCACTTCGTGGTCTAGGGTATTATAAGTTAGTTTTCCGCCAAATGTTTGTAACACCAAGAAATAATCGAGCTAGACCCACATTTAAGTATACCGATCGGCTTAGAATCACCAGCTGAGTCGATTTAACGATGTCTGTCTGTCCGTCCGTCTGTCCGTCTGCTGTCCAACTAAGCTTGTTCGCACTCTACAGGTCGCAATTGTTGTCCGATTGTCATGAAACTTGGCAGAAGTTATTTTTTCTGGCCAAGGACCATCGGTATTGAATTTGGAGGAAATCGGTTCAGATTTAGATATAGCCCCCATACAAATGTCGCTCTCGATTTGACTTTTTCCGCCCTATAAAGCACATATAGTTCCCGATTTTCTTCAAATTTGGCTTAACACCTTATAATCAAACTAGAAATACCTGTGGCGAAAGCGGGTTAGATCGGTTCAGATTTAGATATAGCCCCCATACAAATGTCGCTCTCGATTTCACTTTTTCCGCTTCGGAAACCACATATTGTACCCGATTTTCTTTAAAATTGGCACAACATTTTATAATCGAACTAGAAACACCTATGCTGAAAGTGGGTAAAATCGGTTCAGATTTAGATATAGCCCCCATACAAATGTCACTCCCGATTTCACTTTTTCCGCTTTAGAAACCACATATTTTACCCGATTTTCTTTAAATTTGGCACAACATTTTATAATCGAACTAGAAACACCTGTGCTGAAAGTGGGTAAGATCGGTTCAGATTTAAATATAGTCCTCATACAAATGTCGCTTCCGATTTCACTTTTTCCGCTTTAGAAACCACATATTGTACCCGATTTTCTTTAAAATTGACACAACATTTTATAATCGAACTAGAAACACCTGTGCTGAAAGTGGGTAAGATCGGTTCAGATTTATATATAGCCCCCATACAAATGTCGCTCCCGATTTGACTTTTTCCGCTCTAGAAACCACATATTGTACCCGATTTTCTTCAAAATTGGCACAACATTTTATAATCGAACTAGAAACACCTATGCTGAAAGTGGGTAAGATCGGTTCAGATTTAGATATAGCCCCTATACAAATGTCGCTCCCGATTTGACTTTTTCCGCTCTAAAATCCACACACTGTACCCGATTTTCTTTAAAATTTGCACAACATTTTATAATTGAACTAGAAACAACTATGCTGAAAGTCGGTAACATCGGTTCGGATTTAGATATAGCTCCAATACAAATGTCGCTCCCGAATGTTTAACCGATTTTGGCCAAACTTTGCATATCATATTTCACCATGGTGAAAGTGGGTCACATCGTTACAGGTATCAATATACCTCCATACAAATATCCTTTCCGATTTAACATTTTTTGCCAAACACATACATTTACGTGATTCAAAAATCCTCCCCGATTTCATTTTTTACCGAATTGAATTGTAATGAGATAGAAAGTGGGTGTATCATATAGTGGCTCCGTCCGTATTTAGCCTTTCCTTACATGTTTGGGAGATGCATATATGTCCATACTTTGGTATAACCCAAATGGGGCCCCATTCTGCTCTATTACAGCTCTAGAAACTACATCTTACATTTGATCTTCATCAAATTTTGCAGATCAAGGTATTTTTCAACTAGGAATACCTACCGTGAATGAGAAATATATAGGCGCATGTTTTGGCACAGGCTTCGAGTGTTGTTATATGCCTTCAAATGTCCGTCCGATTCATCCTATTACCGCTGTATAATCTGTATTTATCATTCGATGTTGATCAATTTTTCCATATCATGTTATATTTACTTTACTCAGAATATCTGCTGGCAAATTGGATCAATTACTTTATTATTTACCATACTCATTAAATTTGACTAAAAATGAATTTAAAGTATACTGTAAAGAGTGATTTTTTTGAGGTTAGGATTTTCATGCATTAGTATTTGACAGATCACGTGGGATTTCAGACATGGTGTCAAAGAGAAAGATGCTCAGTATGCTTTGACATTTCATCATGAATCGTCTTACAAACGAACAACGCTTGCAAATTATTGAATTTTATTATCAAAATGCGTGCTCTGTTAAGAAAGTTCATTGCGCGCTTCCATTTTATGGTCAGTTTAATCGACCCACTGAAGCGCCTATTCGGGCTATTGTGACTGAATTTCGCACCAAATTTACATTTTTGGACATTAAACCACCAACACGCTTACGTAGAGTGCGAACTGAAGAAAATATCGCAGCTGTATCGGCCAGTGTTAATGATGACCACCAATTTTCGATTCGTCGCCGTTCGCACCAATTGGGTCTCTGTTACTCAAAAACGTGGAAATGCCAAAATTGGACTAAGCGGATGGACCACCTAAGACGCAGCCGCGGTCAACATTTAAATGAAATTATCTTCAAAAAGTAAATGTCATGGACCAATCTAACGTTTCAAATAAAGAACCGATGAGATTTTGCAAATTTTATGCGTTTTTTTTTTTTAAAAAAGTTATCAAGCTCTTAAAAAATCACCCTTTATAATTTATATGAACTATATTAAATTGCTCTCATGAAATATATGGGTTTAGTAATCAAAGCGAGGTATATACGCAGGGAGTGGTGTAGGGTATTATATAGTCGGCCCCGCCCGACTTTAGCCTTTCCTTACTTGTTTTAAATTTCAGCTTTACATGCACTAGAAATTTGTTGTTCTTGAAGCGTAAAAGTAGCAAAAAGTAAATACAAGTTTTAGCGGGCGAAATGGGACGAAAAGGGATAAACACCAAAGATACGACATCAGCTAGCATGACATTTATAATATACATCCCTCTAATTGCGTAGATACGTAAAATAGAGAGATTTTTCAAAATTCGTACTATCGAAAGAGGTATAAAAATGGTACCAACCAAACCGCTGAAGTTGAAATCGGGAAATTCGGTGTAAACTTTCACCTGACTGTGAAGATGCTAAACAAAAATGATTTTTTTGAAATGTGTACTCAAGGCGGAATATGGGTCGAATGG
This sequence comes from Polietes domitor, assembly GCA_947397865.1. Lineage (NCBI taxonomy): Eukaryota > Metazoa > Arthropoda > Insecta > Diptera > Muscidae > Polietes > Polietes domitor. The sequence continues at coordinate 31,962,446 of OX377618.1, forward strand.
AGATAAAAATGGGAAAAATTGAAATATTGAAAAAAATCCTATGGTACATCAAAATATGACAATTTTTCTATCGCAGTTCTAAGTAAACTCGATAGCCTCTAGTCTGCTGGTAATACTGTGGAATGCAGTGGAGGGCAATAAGCTTCGGCCGGCCGAACATACTGCCTTTTTACTTGTTTATGCTATGTTACTACCTCCTTATTTATGCCCAGATATTTTAGTTTTTGATTTGTTATAACCTACGCCACTTCGTGGACTAGGGTATTATAAGTTAGTTTTCCGCCAAATGTTTGTAACACCAAGAAATAATCGAGCTAGACCCACCTTTAAGTATACGGATCGGCTTAGACGATGTCTGTCTGTCCGTCCGTCTGCTGTCCATCTAAGCTTGTTCGCACTCTACAGGTCGCAATTGTTGTCCGATTGTAGTGAAGGTTCTACTAAAGGTTCTTTTTGGAACAAGAACCATCGGTGTTGAATTTGGAGGAAATCGGTTTAGATTTAGATATAGCCTCCATACAAATATCCCTATAATTTACACTATTATTGCTCTAGATTTAGAATACACATTTTAAACGGGATCATGACAAAATTTTCGGGATCGTGTGATATTTGATTTAGAAACAGTTAACAGGAAAGTGGACCACATGGGTCCATGGTTTGATATAGCCCCCATACAAATGTAGCTCCGATTACTGCTCTAAAATGAACATTTTACATCGGATCTTGATCAAATTTACCACACAATGTTACATTTAGACTAGAAACACCTATTTTGAAAACCAGTTACATAGGTCAACATTTTGGTATAGCCCTAAGAACCAAGTACACCTACTTTGTAAGTGATCTATATTGGCCCAATTTCTGTCCAATTTATCCTATTACCGCTGTAAAATCTGCATTTGTCATCGGATCTTGGTCAAATTTTACAGATCGTATTATATTTACTCTCGGAATACCTACTCGAAAATTGGTCATTGTATCCAAATACAACTGTCCCACCAATTTTCAATATTATCGTTTTAAATCCTTCATATTACGGATCTGGATTAAATTGTCCAGATCATGGATTATTTCACATTGGAACACTTATTGATGAAGTGGACTATGGATTCCGATTTTAGACGTATTTTCTACATCACGTTATATTTGTGTTAGGAACACTTACATCAAAGGTGGAGCATTACGCAAAGAAATTGGCACCGCTCCTTATCAGTTTCTAATTTCTTTACATAGCACTTCAGATTCTTATTAAAGCCAATCAAATTTGCCATATTCGTAAAATTTGACTAAATGATGCTTATTATACTGTATAAGTTATCGCCCCATAAAACACCTGGGTTTAGTAATCAAAACCAGATATACGCAAGGAGTGGTGTAGGGTAAAATATATTCACTTGGTCATTCCGTTTGTAGCACCTTAAAATAATCATTGGAGACTCCATAAAGTACATATATTCTGGGTCCTGGTAAAATTCTAAGACGATCTAGCCATGTCCGTCTGTCTGCCTGTAGAAAGCATGATAGCTGCCGAACGAAATGAGCAAGGAGGTTCAAATTTCCCCTAAATGTGTCTTATGGTTGCAGATCGGTTGGGATTGAAAGTGGACGAAATCGGCCCAGAGGGAAACATTTTTCCCTCATAAGGACTGAAAATACCCATAATATTTAGAGTATTTTGAACATGTTTTTGAACATATTAGCTTGTATTTACCTGATATTTGCAATGCGCATTCCCTTTTATAGCATAAAAGGGCAGCATAGAGTGATTTTTATTTGTAGGGGGCGAAATGGGACAAAAAGGGATAAAAATAGTACCTATTAAACGACAACAGATGGAAACACGAAATTTGGCGTGTACATTCCTCTAATAGAGTACATACATAACATAAAAGTATTTGTTCTAAATTCGTACTTTTAGGGGGTTAAATGGGGATAGAGGGATAAAAATAGTACAAAACGGATGCACCTAGAATAATTGAATTCGGTGTATACATTCCTCTGATTGCATAGACAAGTAAAATACAAGAATTTTTCGAAATTTCTACTTTTAGGGTATAAAATGGAAAAGGGGGATAAAAATTGTACCAAACAAATGGATGCAGCTAGAACCATGAAATTCGCTGTATACATTCCTCTGACTGAGTAGACACGAAAAATAAAAAGGTTTTTCCAAATTCGGACTTTCAAGGGATTCAATGAGAGCAGAGGGATAAAAATGGTACCAACTAAAAGGCTACAGCTAGAATCATCAAATTAGGTGTGTACATCCCTCTAATTGCATAGACACGTAAAATAGAGGGATTTCGAAATTCGTACTTTTAAGGGATATAATTGAAAAAGAGGGATAAAACTGGGGCCTACCAAACCGCTGAAGTTGAAATCATGAAATTCGGTGTATACATTCTGACTATGAAGACTCGAAGAAGGCAAGATATGCGCCTTCGCAGTGGTTGTTTAAAAGAATACTTGAAGTATTTAAGAAATAAGTCTCGGCAAACGAACGAGAATTGTTTTTAGATTGCTATTCAAGAATTGCTAACAACATTGATCGACTTTTAATAGCATCTGTCCTTGACCCGCAAAACTTGTGGCAATTTTTGTTACGATAGGACATTATTGTGACCTATACTTTGTTTACAAGAATAGATGGACAGACAAACGGAGATTACTAAAAAGACTCAGAAGATTTTAAGCCGATCTGTATAATAAACGATGAATCTATCTCGTTTCCTCTTTGTATTTGGGTATTACAGACAAACATTTTAGCTGCCGAATGAAATTAGCTAAGAGGTTCAAAACATTTAATTAACAACAACAACATTGAACAAGTAAGAAGGCGTTAAGTTCGGCCGGGCCGAATCTTATATACCTTCCACCACGGAGTGCATTCCACAGTATTACCAGTAGATTAAAGAATGTCGAGGGAATGCGAATTGCAAATATCAAGTAAATACAAGCTAATATGTTCAAAAAACATGCTGAAATACTCTAAATATTAGGGGTATTTTCAGTACTCGTGAGGGAAAAATTTTTCCCTCTGGACCGATTTCGTCCACTTTCAATCCCAAGCGATCTACAACCATAAGACACATTTAGGAAAATTTTGAACCTTCTAGCTCATTTCGTTCGGCCGCTATCGTGCTTTCAACAGCAGACGGACAGACGGACATGGCTATATCGTCTTAGAATTTTACCACGACCCAGAATATATATACTTTATGGGGTCTCCGATAAATATTTCAAGGTGTTACAAACGGAATGACAAAGTGAATATACCCCCATCCTGGTGGTGGAGGGTATAAAAAGAATTAAACTGGTACCAAGCATATGGATGTACTTAGAATCGTGAAATTAGATTTGTACATTCCAATGTGGACCCGAACCATAATGAAATTTGTACTTTTCAGTCACTTTTTCTGTAGCTGAATCAAAAAATTGCAAGTAGAGGAAAATGTAATGACGCCTGACAATACACAATATATTTAGGGCATATTTTTGAAGATTGCTGCTTCATGTTAACTTTTAGATTACAATTGCAATATTATATTTACAATGGACTACTATTATTATAATAATGAAGCAATGCAATTTAATTAAAAAATTGCATATAAGTATTCCTTATAATTTGAGATAGTAAACAAATATAGTAATGTGCATAAAAATATCTCAATTTTTCTAATACGTTTTTATGCAAAGTCGACTGCCACCAATCTGCCGGTAATACTGTGCACTCCGTTAAGGAGGGACGGCCGAACTTAATGCAGTTTTATACCCTCAATTTAAGGACGGGGTATATTCATTTTGTCATTCCGTTTGTAATACCTTGAAATATACATCAGAGACTCCATAAAGTATATATATTCTGTGTCGTGGTAAAATTCTAAGAGGATCTAGCCATGTTCGTCTGTCTGTTGAAAGCCGCCGAACGAATCAAGATTGGAAGTTCAAATTTCCCCTAAATGTGCGGTTGCAGATCGGTGGGGATCGAAATCGGCCCAGAGTGTACATCCCTCTAATTTCGTAGACATTTAAATTAAATGGATTTTTCAAAATTCGTAATTTTGAGACAAAAAATGGTACCAATGACAACAACTAGTATCACGAAATTCGGTGTGTACATTCCTCTAATTGCGTAGACACGTAAAATAAAAGGATTTTTTGAAATTCGTACTTTAAAACAAACAATTGAAAAGAAGAGATACATATAGTACCAACAAAACCGTTGAAATCATGAAATTCGGTATATACTGTATAGACACGAGGAATTTTTCGAAATTTTGTAGTATTAGGCGTAAAATGGGGTTTAAAATGGTACCAGTCAACAGTGCGAATAAGTATGTCTTATAGTTTGCAATAGTAAACAAATAGAGAATTGTGCATAAAAAATATCACAATTTTTCTATTATGGTACCGCACTTATAAATAAAGTACAGAGTTACATGCCGAACCATAATTATCGGCGGCGGTGGCGCTGTTCAAAATGGGTCGGCGGCGGCGGCTTTCGGCTGATTTGCCGGCTCGTTCTGTCATTCGATTACCCCTATTTATTGACAATTTTGGGAAAACGGAAGGAACAATTTTCTTTTATTTTTTGTCAAGTAGTAAGTAGTTAATATTAGACAATATTCCAATAATTTAATATTGTTATTAGGGTATCCAATTATTCGGACTTTTATGTTATTTGATTTATCGTTTATTTGAAAACAAAAAATTTCCAATCAATCGAATGATGAAGTCGAGAGTTATTTGATTAACCGATTAATCGAACAATTGTCCACTTAAATAAAATATAATTAGTAAGAGTTATATAGACAAGACACGCCAGTTTACGTATCTGACTTATTTAAAAATTGTAATATCAAATTCAAAATTCATTAGAAGTTGACAAAAATCTTAATATCTTATCAAAATAAAGAATCTTCCCTTAAATGAGCACAATACCAGAAGTTATCCATTGATATTTTTCGAATATGGATCATATGATTTATAACAGAACAGACTTTATTATCGCGGTGTTAACCTCAATTTTTCTATGAATTTACTATTCTATGAAATTACTATTCTTTAAATTTTGAATAATTCCGAAGCTATTGGCCAGTTTTTTTACTATTTTTAAATGATGTCGGATAAATCGTTATTTTAATATCTGTGGAGCATACAAATCGGCAATCGAAAAAATTATGGTTTTATATTTGGTGTTTCATAGTTTTTTACCCAAATGGAGCAAACTGGCTATTCAAAATCAATTTATCATACAAAGCATACGACGATTTCATTAGATTTTAAGGCAAAACTTATAATATCGATTAATCGATTATTTGGGACAACTTATTCGAATTATTCGATATTCGAAAATCATTATTTTTTATTATTCGAACAAATACTTGACAAAAAATATTCGATTAATCGCGGTTCGACACCCTAATTGTTATCCCACACAATAATTTTTTGGGAGTGGGAATCCATTCCCAAAATTTTTGATATGGATGAATTTAATAAACATTTTTGTAATTACAGCTTTCATGTGAGGCTTGAATATCATAATCCTTCCAAAGAATAATATTACTCTACCTACTTTGACACACTAAAGAAGCACAATAGAGGAGCGGTCGAACTTAACGCATTTATACTTGTTTTTATTTCTGGTTCATTTTAGGTAGTATTATACGAAGTCGGATTGATTTTTATCTCATTACTTTTCGCTTTCTTTTAAAATGCCGATTGAAGACCTTGGAAATGGAAAGCAAGTGGAAGGAAGCTATGTAGAAGGTCTTTACATTCCACTTCGCTTTTCTTATGAACGTGTATCATGTTTTCATATATTTTTCATTTGTCATTTTACCGGAGATTAATGTATTAATTTTATTCGAAAAACACATTATAGCATTGCGCTAGAAGCCGGCGTCAAAAAGTTGTGTACACGTGCTTTCAATCCGAAGCGTATGGAATTCACGTTTACTTCAAGACGGCCTCGGTGTGTCCATTGCTTATAAATAGGATCGACATAGATAATTCTTCGTCTGAATCCATCTAGCAAAAATGAGACTGCGAAAAGACTCGCATTATTCCTAGCATCCACTCTGGCATAATAAAGGGTGATTTTTTAAGAGCTTGATAACTTTTTTTTTTAAAATAACGCATAAAATTTGCAAAATCTCATCGGTTCTTTATTTGAAACGTTAGGTTGGTCCATGACATTTACTTTTTGAAGATAATTTCATTTAAATGTTGACCGCGGCTGCGTCTTAGGTGGTCCATTCGGAAAGTCCAATTTTGGGCAACTTTTTCGAGCATTTCGGCCGGAATAGCCCGAATTTCTTCGGAAATGTTGTCTTCCAAAGCTGGAATAGTTGCTGGCTTATTTCTGTAGACTTTAGACTTGACGTAGCCCCACAAAAAATAGTCTAAAGGCGTCAAATCGCATGATCTTGGTGGCCAACTTACCGGTACATTTCTTGAGATGAATTGTTCTCCGAAGTTTTCCCTCAAAATGGCCATAGAATCGCGAGCTGTGTGGCATGTAGCGCCATCTTGTTGAAACCACATGTCAACCAAGTTCAGTTCTTCCATTTTGGGCAAAAAAAAGTTGGATATCATCTCACGGTAGCGCTCACCATTCACAGTTACGTTACGATTCGCATCATCTTTGAAGAAGTACGGTCCAATGATGCCACCAGCCCATAAACCGCACCAAACTGTGACTTTTTCTGGATGCATTGGTAGCTCTTGCAATGCTTCTGGCTGATATTCACTCCAAAATCGACAATTCTGCCTATTTACGTACCCATTGAGCCAAAAATGAGCTTCGTCGCTGAACACAATTTCTTTCTTTCTGAACTTTCTTAACAGAGCACGCATTTTGATAATAAAATTCAATGATTTGCAAGCGTTGCTCGTTAGTAAGTCTATTCATGATGAAATGTCAAAGCATACTGAGCATATTTCTCTTTGACACCATGTCTGAAATCCCACGTGATCTGTCAAATACTAATGCATGAAAATCCTAACCTCAAAAAAATCACTCTTTATATCAAGATCTGTTTTCGCTGCTCGCATAGAACGCTTCTAGCGGCGTCTCTGACTTCAGCCATTGATGAAGCTGCACCCACTATTATATTCAACCTATAGTTGCTGCTGTTAGGTCCACATAAACTTTCCTCATTATTCTTCTTCATTTCCATTATTCAAATGATATGATTGTGGATGGGTGTGAATATTGGTGTGTATGTATTTTTGTCTGATTATTTTCCACAATTTTTTGTTGGTTAATCTGTAGCATCGCATGTATATATGTACATTAGAGTGGCTTCTTTTGTGAGGAAGGAAAAAATGTTGTTGATGTTCCCGACTAAAATGAAAGATTGGATTGTTTTATGTGTTCTCCCAAAGTATTTCGCTTTTATCATTGTCCGTTCGTGAGCTGGGCGCGTTCAAAATAACCTCTATAAATCAGGTTTTTCTTGAATAAAACTCACGATGAGAATGGTATTGAGAAAAAAACTCTAAAAATTAAAATCCCACACGAGCCTTATCAAATCGTATTAAAAACTTGCAATATAACCCAGTCTATAGGACAGATTTATACTATTTTAGTGCAATTTTTGACGCATTTTTTATAAAAACCGCAATAACTTCCACATTTTTAGTTCGATATATGTTTTTAGAGGCTCGTTGGAGAGGCATTGATAACCAATTGCAATTCTTAGAATTTTCGAACCCATTAAGAGCCGCATAATTATTTCTTAATGTTAATACTCAGTGGGTTAAATGTGAAATAAAAACTGAAATATGGGGTTATTTGCATCGTAAATACATTCTAGTCTTATATAAAGCTAATTTTTAGAAAGAAAATCAACCATTTCAAATTCCCCCCTTAAAAAATACAACACGAATAATCTACATAAACTTTTTAAAGGGGAAAATTTGAAATGGTTGTTAATATTAAACTAACATAGCTATACGCATGAAATTAAAAGTATATTTAGAAGATGTTCTTCTCTTTCATTTGATATCCATATTTTTTTTTTTTTCAAAAATTAGCTTTCTGTAAGACTAGAACGTGTTTACGATGCAAATAACACCATATTTCAGTTTTTACATCACATTTAACCCACTCAGAATCAACAGCAAGAAACAAATTGTCGGCTCTTTATGGGGAAGGAAGTTCTTAAAATTGCAATTGGTGATCAATACCTCTCCAACGAGCCCAAGAAAACATAAATCGAACTAAAAATGCGGAAGTTATTGCGGTTTTTATAAAAAATGCAACAAAATTGCACAAAAATGTTGAAATTTTACCCTCTATTATGGGTTAAAATGCAAGTTTTTGATATGGTTTGATAAGGCTCGGACCAGATTTTAATTTATATCAGGTTTTTTCTAAATACCATTCTCACCGTGAATTTTATTCAAGAAACCCCTGATTTATAGAGGTTATTTTGAACGCGTCCAGCTCACGAATGGACCATGATAAAAGCGAAATATTTTGGGAGAACGCATAAAACAAACCAATCTTCCATTTTAGTCGGCAAATTTGTATTTTGAAGCCACTCTACTGTACATATACATATGTATATTATTTGAAGGCATTTGGATAATTATGAGTTGTTTTAATTTGCAGCGCGTGCCTCTATCTGCTACAGACGTTTGTGTACATACTGTATAGTCCATACCCAGCTTGGCAACTACTTTTCTATTATACTGACTAAACTAATTTGTTGTTGTATTTTGTATTGTAATGTGTAGAGTTGGCAGTGTTGCCAGTTTACGCTATTTCTCCCTAGATTTATAATTTTTCCTTTATGTAAATTTAGAATGTGTCTTGAAGATTTTCTAACAGATTTGTCTTTCCAGTGTAACATTTGTTCGCAAATTTTCGTAATGTTTTTTAATGGCTTAAATTATGAAGATGTCACTTGTGGACACAATCGTCGTAGACCTTTTAAGTATACCGATAGGCTGAGACGCTGTCTTCCAGTTCCTATTAGGGTTTTTGGGTATCACGGACTTCTCCATTTCCCGGGAAAACGGAAATGTAAAGTTTCTTTCCCGGAATATATTGGGAAAATTTCTTTTAGGTATGCTCAATGTGGTTTAAACTACCAGTATTTATTTACCACTTGCCAAATGTATGTATATATTTAGTATTTATATTATATTACACAGACAAATTTAAACCAAAATGTTTTTGTAAAATTGTAATAGCTACAGTGAAAGTGTCAAATAGATGTACATCCTGATATAGCCCCCATACAAATACTAGATTTTTCATTCGGTTTGTAACACTTTTAAATATGGACCATATAAAGAGTGATTTTTTTGAGGTTAGGATTTTCATGCATTAGTATTTGACAGATCACGTGGGATTTCAGACATGGTGTCAAAGAGAAAGATGCTCAGTATGCTTTGACATTTCATCATGAATCGTCTTACAAACGAACAACGCTTGCAAATTATTGAATTTTATTATCAAAATGCGTGCTCTGTTAAGAAAGTTCATTGCGCGCTTCCATTTTATGGTCAGTTTAATCGACCCACTGAAGCGGCTATTCGGGCTATTGTGACTAAATTTCGCACCAAATTTACATTGTTGGACATTAAACCACCAACACGCTTACGTAGAGTGCGAACTGAAGAAAATATCGTAGCTGTATCGGCCAGTGTTAATGATGACCACCAATTTTCGATTCGTCGCCGTTCGCACCAATTGGGTCTCTGTTACTCAAAAACGTGGAAATGCTAAAATTGGACTAAGCGGATGGACCACCTAAGACGCAGCCGCGGTCAACATTTAAATGAAATTATCTTCAAAAAGTAAATGTCATGGACCAATCTAACGTTTCAAATAAAGAACCGATGAGATTTTGTAAATTTTATGCGTTTTTTTTTTAAAAAAAAGTTATCAAGCTCTTAAAAAATCACCCTTTATAGTACGTATATTCTTGAATGCCATTAAATTCTAAGACGATCTAGCTATGTCCGCCTTTTGAAAGCTAGCTAGAATCTAAAGGGAGGAGGTAGGACGTCTAACATTTCCAAAAATACATATAATAGTTGTAGATCTGTTGGTATTGAAAGTGGGCGATATCCGTCCAAAGGGAAATTTTTTCCCCTAACAAAGGACAGGAAATATTTTAAGTATTTAAGAACATATTTGAAGATTTCATCCTTGTGTACGCATACCATAACCTGATACATACGTTCAGGGGAGAATTGGGATAAGAATGGTACCAATCAAACTGAAATAGATATCTATCAAAAATTATGGGATTTTCGAAATTCATACTTTTAAATGTACATAAATACCGTACTTCTTTTAATTCGTTATTAGGAAACCTTCGGACAGATTCCGTCCATTTTCAATTCCAACCTTCCACACAGTCCAGAACATACATCAAGAATGTCGTTCTTTTTTATCTTAAAAGTACGATCTTCGCAAACCCTAATTTAACGATTCTAGCTGCAGTCTTATACTTGGTACCAGTTTTGTCCCTAAAAGTTTACGAAGTCAGAGAAATGTATTTCGTGTCGATCATATGGTCGATTTACAACACCCCTTAAAATACCAATATTTAAAATATGCTTAATTAGAGGAATGTTCATTGTTAATTATACCCATCGACATAGAGTGCAATGTTTGTCTGTCCGTCCGTCTGTCTGTCTGTCCGTCTATCTGTCCATCTATTCTTGTAATCAAATTACAGGTCGCAATTGTAGCCAGAACTAAATGAAACTTTGCACAAGTTTTTCGGGACAAGGACGAACGCTATTTTGTTTCAACAGATTTTTTTGAAAATTGACAAAACGTCTTATATTTCCACTAGAAACACCCATGGTGAAAATGGGTCAGATCGGTTTAGATTTATATATAGCTCCCATACAAATTTCGGTCACGGCTTGACCTTTTCCGCCATAGAAACCACGTATTTCACCGAATTTCTTCAAATTGAGCATAACACTTTATACTTTAAATTGAATGACCTATTGCGAAAGTGGGTCACTTCATTCCATGTTTGGATATAGTCCCGAAATAAATATTCTTCTCGATTTGACAAATTGGGTCAAGTCATATCAGTCTATGATTAGGTCACATACAAAAATCCTTCCCATTTTCACTTTTTTACCGAATTGAAGTGTATTCGGGTAGAAAGTGTATCATATAGTCGTCCCGTCCGACTTTAACCTTTCCTTACTTGTTTAATTTTCTTATTGATTGATTCAGCTTGAGGCCATGAAAAAACTGGTGGTGTTGTTTTATTATTTATTTTTATTTTACTTTCTCAATAATTCAGTTTTCTTCGCCAACCATCATCAGATTGTTTTATTCAAAAATAAAAATAAGTTTCTATGTTGCACACAGTATGTTGACGATTTCCCGTCATGTACTGGGAACCCGGGAAATTTAAAAAATAATTCCCGTTTCCCGCGAAATAAAAAGTACGGGAAAATGCAAATCCTAAAATGTATCAATTAAACTCAAGGTACGTCCCCGAGATATTAAAGAAATCGAGATGTTCCATGGAGAAAATTGAAGAAAAGAACGTTAGTTTACGGCGATATTGAATATATGTATTTGGTGTCATGTAAGTAAATATACTCTAAAACAGGTTTTAAGTTCGTATGGGAGGTATCACGCCCACAGAAAATCTCAAAAAATTATATAGCCTATTTTCACCACCGGTTCATTATTTACACATTGTGAAAATTTCAAGAAGATGGGTCCAGTGGTTTAGGAGGGTATAAAGAGCAAACAAAGATATTTGTGATAAACTTGTGATATATTGATTTTGTTTTATATTCAAGAATTTATAATTAAGATAATTTCTAGGGAATGAAAGCGCATTAATCTTCATTTGTTACATCTGCCGAACAAACGTATTTTTGTAGCACTTCTACTGCATACTGTGTTGACGCGGTCATTTATAGCCACTAGTTTTTCCACAACATCGCGATGTTTCAGAAAACTCAAATCTGGGTTGCTAACATCCATATTAATTAAAGGCCTGCAGAGAGATGTTGATGATAACTACAATTCTTTAATTCTGGCGTCTGTTTAGTCTTTGTAAGCAATAGCAATAGTTGCAACCAGATAATCGATAAAAGCAATGTCGCTATAAGCAATATTAATTTGGCTCAAATTCGGGAATTGGAACTTTCGACGTTATAACCGGTACAACGTTATAAGCGATGTCGTTATTGTAAGTGACTTCGACTGTATAATGTTTTGTTACAAATGCCTAAAGGTATACCACAGTTTTGTCAGATACAATAACCATTTATATATATAATTGCCTGTTTATCAAACAGTGATTCCAACTCTATGATCTTGTCGCTAGATTTTCGAAGCCTTCAGTGGAAAACGGTTAAATGTGGAAAGCTGATTTTTCTCAACTAACTAGATTGGTTCCTTAGCAAGCAAATTCTTCAAAGCAGTTAAATAATTTATCCATTTGATTCCCACGATCATACGCACGTGGTGATTTTCATTTTAGTATGTAGAAGATTCGGGACATTGAGTCACTTCCAGCGCGGCCAAGTGTATAAAATGTGTACACAATCATCTATAAATGTACATTCCCAAATTTCACAGATATGCAAAACATCTCGAACAAGTCCTCAGTACTTACGAAAGATTCTTGACTTAGTTTTTGTCTTGGTTGATCAATGAATTTCTTTTCGAGGACATTGAGAAATTGGAAATCAATAAATTATTCAAATACTTGAAAAATGCAGATACCCAATGTTTGTTTAAAACTAGACTATTCCACTTATATTAATGTACTAGCAAATACCCGCTACTTCGTACGCGGAAAAATGGTATGGTAAGACAGTAGTTTGTATCAGTATTCAAGCTGTTTTTAAGGATATCACTTTCAGTGTTTATACGTAGTCAATAGTTTAATTTATAAGCACAAAATGGAAACATTTTTTCTACAAAAAATCATATAAAGTAGAAAATTATTTGCATGTTTCTTTCTTAAGCTGTGAAAATATCATTAGGGATAGAATAAAAGTGTAACGCATTAAAGGAGAGATTTAAAATCATAAGTATGTCACAAGTCCCTTTCACGTCCGTCTGGCTCGCTGGTATACACGATGACTCTGGAAGGGACTTAAAGAATTTATTCAAACTCTGCACATAGTACTATTTTCCCAAACTTAGTTTAAATTCGAAAATGGGGGAAATTGATATACATCTTATGGTACCCACACACGTATAGTCCATATTCCAAAACAAACGACCCGTACGTAAAAATAAACCTAATATAACTTCTATACTTTCCACGCAAATTGACATAAGCTTTGGTCGTTTGTGCCCTTACACCTACATATTTCGAAACATTAATTTATGTACTCGGAGAAATGTGCACACCGAATTTGTTTTCATATTCTAGCTGAAAACGTTGGTTGGTACTATCTTTACCCCATATCCCCAATTTTGGTTGGTATCATTAAAGAACATATATAAAAGTATAAATATTGAAAATCAGTTAATGTTTCGCGTCTACACTGTCAGAGGAATATACACACCGAATTTCACGATTCTAGTTTCAGCCCTGTTGTTGGTACCATAGGGATATAAAAAGGTACGAATTACGAAAAATATATTAATTTTGTGGTTCTATGCATGTACAAACCAAATTTCATGATTGGTACCGCTGTTATCCGTTTTTACCCAATTTCACACCTAAAATTTTAAATTAATGAAGAATATTTTCGTGGTCGTATTCGCGTTATAAGAGTAATATGCGTTCCAAATTTCAAGAATCTAGGCACAGTATTTTGGTACAATTTGGCGGTGGTACAATTTTTAACCCATTTAATCCCTTAAAAGTACAAATATCGGAAAATTCCTTCTTATTACTCATCTACACTGTAAGACGAATATGCGTATCGAATTTAATTATTGTAGCGTCATCCATGTTCTTGGCATCTTTTTTTCCGCTTTTCTCGTTTAACCTTTAAAAGTACGAATTTCGAAAATTCCTTCAATTTGCGTTTGTAAGTATTTTCAGGGATGTACACGCCGAATTACATGATTCCAGCTCCATTTTTTTGATTGGTACCATTTTGTATCCCTTTCTACCCATTTTCACTCACAAAAAGTACGAATTTTGAAAAATATTTTCGTAGTCGCATTCGTGCTGTAAAAGTAATGCCCGATCTAAATTTCAAGATTCTAAGCCCAGTTGTTTGGTCTGGGCTGTGGTAAAATTTGTATCCCACTCTTCTTATTAGTGATTTGGGCTGTAAAACGAATATACATATCGAATTTCATTATTGTAGCTTCATCCGCGTTGTTAGCCATTTTATTGGCACTATTTTTATAAAAAGTAAAAATTTTGAAAAATATTTTCTTGGGCGCGTTGAAGCTATAAGAGAAATTTCTGTACCAAATTTCAAGATTCTAGTCCCAGCCATTTGGTCATTGCGGTGGTACCATTTTTAGCCCTTTTTACCCCGTTTTACCCCTTAAAAGTACGAATTTCGAAAAATCCCGTCTTATCACACCTCTACACTATAAAAGAAATGTACACACCAAATTTCATGATTCTAGCTCTAGCCGTTTGGTCTGGGGAGTGATCAGTCAGTCACTCAATCACGCAACTCTTTTATATATAGATAGATATAAAATTGTAATTAATAAGCCATTTTCAGCTACAGTCGATTGGTTGATTGTATTTCCTTCCTATTTTAATTTCAAAAGTATAAAGAATGAGTTTTGAAAAAAAAATATTTTACGTGTCTATGCAGTCAGAAGAATGTGTACACCGAATTCCATGATTCAAACTGCGGCCTTTTTTTTGGTACCATTTTTATCCCCTTTTTCGCATGTTACCCCTTAAAAGTACCACTTTCGAACGTGCACACCAAATTTCATCATTCTAGCTATAGCCTTTCAATTGGTACCATTTTTATCCCTCTGTTCCCATTGTATCCCTTGAAAGTACGAATTTTTTAAAACATTTTTATTTTTCGTGTCTACTCTGTCAGATGAATGTATACACCGATTTTCGTGTTTCTAGCTGTTGTCGTTGGCTAGGTACCATTGTTATCTCTTTTTGTCCCGTTTCACCCCTACAAATAAAAATCACTTTATATCAACTAAATACAAGCAGAACAAATATGCTGACATACTTTAAATGTTAGGGATATTTTCAGTGCTTGGGAGGGAAATTTTTTTCCTCTGGGCCTATTTCGCCCACTTTCAGTCCAACCCGATCTGCAACCATTAGACACATTTAGGGAAAATTTCAACAGTCAGACAGACGGACATGGTTATATCGTTTTTGAATTTTACCATGACCCATATACTTTATGGGGCCTCCGATGAATATTTTAAGGTGTTACAAACGGAATGACAAAGTGAATATACCCCCCATCCTCGAGGTAGAGGGTATAAAAACGGTGTCACGTTTTTGAACTTCATTACACGCAAAACTAAAAATGTTTAAAAATGTAATTTTTTAGTAAAATAATTTCATATAATTTCTATAAAAATTGAGAAAACGTAACGAATTTTTTGGTATTATGTAGAAAAAATATCTACGAAAATCATGTATTACAGTTTTTACATATTTTTCCAGCGAAATGCCCAAATTCCTAAAGTGGGGAAAATATGTCCCAAAATTTAGAATTTTTTTCCCGCAGTGACGTGATAATATTTCTTGAGACGCAGTTTTATATATGGACGTTTTTATATAAAATATATTTAAGAAAATTTAATTTTTTGTAGAAAATAGTTTCTAGCTAAAAATGGCGTTAAGTTCGGCCGGGCCGAACTTTATATACCCTCCACTATGGATTGCATTCCATTGAGTCTGTCGATTTTCGTAGAAGCGCCGTAACATTATAGGAAAATGTACTTTTTTAACATAGCCAAACCAAATATACAATTTTAGTTTTTTCGTTTGTTTTATTTTGGTCTGTAATCAATGTTTGCTTTGAATTGGGATATTCTCCTTGCTCAAGAGCATTTTGCATCTACATTTTATAGAATGCAAATTTATATACAAATTCCATTTTACCCCGTAAAAGTAGGAATTTCGAAAAATCCCTTTATTTTACGTGCATATCCAATCAGGGGAATGTATAAACCGAATTTCATTATTCATGGAGAAGCCTTTTGGAACCATCCCCTTCAACACAGTATTCTTCTCTATATATAAGCTTTATGATCAACAAAAAATATTCAAAGAACAAGACTTTTTTCTTTGATCCATTCTACAGAGAATCCCACATATATTCCTGTCAGGACTCTTTTATTTTTTACAGTATCCATGCAACTTGAGAAATTAATTAATAATTAATAACTTTATAAGGAAAATAACTATCTCGAGCATTCAAAGCCAATGATAATATATTTGTGCAATAGCTTTCTTTATTGATGATGACACAGAATTATTAGTTCAGGGTTTTCATTTCAAAGTCCTGCATATGATTTGGCACGACCGAAACCTCTTTGACCACTTATTATAACTTCTCGGGAACTGGTAGATGCAACTCCTCCAATATCACCTCCACGATATACAACAAAATGGCCAAATTGGCGTTTCTCACGTACTAATTGGCCATTGTTAAATTCATTCGCTGAGGCCGCTGACAAAATCCCAATAAATATACAAATAATCGGTAGAATTAGAAGAAGTCTCATTTTGGTAAAGACAAAAAGCGGAAACGAATGTGATGCACACAACAAAAATTGCACTGACTTTTATACCGCAAGTTTTTATTTGTGAAAACAACAACAATATTTACCATTTAACCCCAATCTTTTAATTAACATAAATATATAGTAGTCATACCACCTAAAGAGCGAAAAATTAAAATTCAGTCACAAATAAAAGTCACTCATGAATTTGTTGTTTATCTAATTCGTTTTCGAGATCTTTTGCTTTTAAACACTACACCACATGATGTAGTGTGTACTATGTTCGTCAATCCCCTGGTAACATTGGCGTTGATAGGTAATTTAATCAGTATTTTTTATTGTATCGGCCAAAAATATTAGTAGAAACAAAGAAAAAAAATAATTATTATATATTAGATTACAGCCATGTTTGTCCCACGCCCCTCCTCCCAGAAACCAAAAAATCAAAATGCGGTTGCATATTGATCATTTTCATGACTAGTACTGTATATGTAGCAATATTCAGCCTGCAAGTTCTTTTGCCACGCCCCTCCGTCCACAAGCCAAACACCGATCTAAAATTATCTCTTCCATAATATATACCATAATATATCTGCCAAATTTCAAGTGTTTTAATATATATGACCTTTAAGTGTAACCATCTGCGTGGAATTAAAAAACAGACAAAAGATTTTATAATATTGATAGGGATAAATATTTACTTTATGTGCGGTTTGTCACGTCCACTTTTCCAATACCACCTGCACTTTAATATACATTGACATCCCATAAAATTTCAAGATTAATGTTGCCATAAAACAAAATTATAATATTATTCAGGTCTCAATTTCCTATGGGAGATGTCACACCCACTTTTCCAATACTGCATACATTAATGTTCATTAGACAAATTTCACGGAATTAAATCCCAACTTGTGTGGTAAGAGCCACGCCCACAGAATATATCATAAAATAAAATGCAGACTATTTTCACCACCAGTTGAACACTATCGATTTAGAGGTTTGTCTCCTAAAGGGTGATTTTTTAAAAGCTATAGGAAAGTTTTTCAATAAAAATACTTAAAATTCAGAAAAATGCATGAAATCTTTATTTGAATCGATAGTACGGTCCATATAATTTAATGTTTGAAGATTATTTCATGCAAATGTTGACCGTGGCTGCGCCTCAAATGGTCCATCCGCTTAGTCCAATTTGGACATTTCCACGTTTTTGAGTAACAGAGGTCCAATTGCTGCGAACGGCGACGAATCGATAATTGATGGTCATCATTAACACTGGCCGATACAGCTGCGATATTTTCTTCAGTTCACACTCTACGTAAGCGTGTTGGTGGTTTAATGTCCAACAATGTAAATTTGGTGCGAAATTTAGTCACAATAGCCCGAAAAGCCGCTTCAGTGGGTCGATTAAACTGACCATAAAATGGAAGCGCGCGATGAACTTTCTTAACAGAGCACACATTTTGATAATAAAATTCAATAATTTGCAAGCGTTGTTCGTTTTAAGACGATTCATGGTTAAATTCTAGACTAAACTTAAGATGTTTGACAGTGAAACAAAACACGAAACGTGCGTCAGCTGTTTAAACCAGTGTTGCCAAAAATATAATAGCTAAAAAATCACCCTTTATAATGAACGAACTTGCAAACAGACAAATATACACAGATTCATTTATATATATGTATAGTTAGAAAAAAATATTTTATTTTTTAAGAAAGAAAAGAAAATTCCCTAGGTTTTAAGAACGTAAATAATGAAGAAATGTGTTGTTTGGAAAATTTTCTATTTAGTAATTTTAAACAAAATTTATTAATTTTATGATAATTGCCATAAATTTAAGATGTAATTATCTTTCGTTTAAACAATCACTGAGACGGTATTTACCTTGCAATCATCGATTTTTATACACTCCACGAGAGTATTATGTCTTTGTGCATTTGTTTGTAACACCCAAAAGGAAGAGAGATAGACCCGTTGTAAATTATACTGATCGACATAGAATCTCTTTTTGAATCGATTTAGCAATGTCTGTCTGTCTGTCTGTCTGTCTGTCTGTCTGTCTGTCCGTCCGTCCATCTATTCTTGTAATCACGATACAGGTCGCAATTATAGACAGAACCAAATGAAACTTTGCGCGACGAACTTTTTCGGGATAAGAACGAACGCTATTTAATTTGAAGAAAATCGGTTCAGATTTAGATATAGCCCCCATACGAATTTCAATCCCGATTTGACTCTTTTCACTCTAGATATCACATATAACAACAGATTTTCTTCAAAATTGGCAAACCATCTTATATTACAACTGGAAACACCTGTGGTAAAAAAAATCAGATCGGTTCAGGTCCCATACAAATTTCGCTCTCGATTTGACTTTTCCGCTCTAGAAACCACATATTGTATCAGATTGTCTTCAGATTTGGCAAACCATCTTATATTACAACTGGAAACACCTGTGGTAAAAAAATCAGATCGGTTCAGATTTATATATAGCTCCCATACAAATTTCGCTCCCGATTTGTCTTTTCCGCTCTAGAAACCACATATTGTATCATATTGTCTTCAGATTTGGCAAACCATCTTATATTTCAACTAGAAACACCTGAAATGATGTTAGATCGGTTCAGATTTATATATAGCTCCCATACAAATTTCGCTCCCGATTTGACTTTTGCCGCTCTAGAAACCACATATTGTATCAGATTGTCTTCAGATATGGCAAAACATCTTATATTTCAACTAGAAATACCTGTGTAAAAATGATTTAGATCGGTTCAGATTTATATATAGCTCCCATAAAAATTTCGCTCCCGATTTGACTTTTTCCGCTCTAGAAGCCACATATTGTATCAGATTATCTTCAGATTTGGCAAAACATCTTATATTCCAACTAGAAACACCTGTTGTAAAAATGGGTCAGATCGGTTCAGATTTATATAAGCTCCCATACAAATTTCGCTCCCGATTTGACTTTTTCCGCTCTAGAAACCACATATTGTATCAGATTGTCTTCAGATTTGGCAAAACACCTTATATTTCAACTAGAAACACCTGTGGTAAAAATTGTTCAGATCGGTTTAGATTTATATATTGCTCCCATACAAATTTCGCTCCCGATTTGACTTTTTCCGCTCTAGAAATCACATATTGTATCAGATTGTTTTCAGATTTGGCAAAACATCTTATATTTCAACTAAAAACACCTGTGGTAAAAATGGGTCAGATCGGTTCATATTTATATATAGCACCCATACAAATTTCGCTCCCGATTTGACTTTTTCCGCTCTAGAAACCACATATTTTAACAGATCCTCTTCAAATTAGGCGAAATATTTTATATTTGTCCTAGAAACACCCATGGTGAAAATGGATCAGGGCGGTTCAGATTTACATTTAGCTCCCATACGAATTTCACTCCCGATTTGACTCATTTCACTCTAGATACCATATATTAGAAGAGATTTTCTTCAAAATTGGCAAAACATCTTATATTTCAACTAGAAATACCTGCGGTAAAAATGTGTTAGATCGGTTCAGATTTATATATAGCTCCCATACGAATTTCACTACCGATTTAACTTTTTCGCCCCAGAAACGACGAATTTTCACCGCATTTCTTCAAAGTGAGCATAACACCTTATATTTGAACTGGAAGAACTTATTGTGAAAGTTAGTCACATTTTTCCATGTTTGGATATAGCCCCGATACAAATATTCTTATCAATTTGACAAATCGAAACATACAAAAATTCTTCCCGTTTTCACTTTTTTACCGAGTTGAATTGTATTCGGTTGGAAAGTGGAGTGTATCATATAGTCGGCCCCGCCCGACTTTAGCCTTTCCTTACTTGTTATTGATTGAATATTAAAAGTGTACACCTTTTGTTTACGTTTAAATATCATGTTGAATTTTAGAAATACTGCTTAGCCAGAATAAAAAAAAAATAAAATATGTATGCCACAAATTTTTACACATATATCAAGAACAATTTTCAACAGCTTGAAGAAAAACTCATTAAAATTGTCGTTAGTTTTTCAGTTTTAGATTTTGCTCACAAAACTTTTTGTATTAAACTCCATGACTTTGAAAAATGTTAACAAAACTTTTCACACGCATTGGCTTCACTATCTTCGATTTCTTCGAAAGTTTGTGTATATATTCTTGCCTTTAAAATATTTTATACGTGTTCGAAAAAACACGAGTTATAACCAACTTAACTTTATTGAATTTACGATTTATTCTCCTCTAACTCCTGAAATACTTGACTCGTTTTAATGTTCTATACCTTGCTTTAAAGGTAACTTCATTTTTGGATTAAACTTTTTTATAAGCCTTTTATCATTTTAACCCATTACCGCCTCTGTTATACTTGTTTAAAGCCAGACATCATTTTATTCTGATTATCAAAAAATTTACATTAATTGTTTTTTTTTAATTTATATGTGTTTTTATACACTCCACGAGAGTAGTATGTCTTTGTGCATTTGTTTGTAACACACAAAAGGAAGCGAGATAGACCCATTGTTAATTATACCAATCGACTTAGAATCACTTTTGAATCGATTTAACAATGTCCGTCCGTCTGTCCATCTATTCTTGTAATCAAAGTACAGGTCGCAATTGTAGCCCGAACCAAATGAAACTTTGCACAACAAAGTTTTTCGGGATAAGGACGAACGCTATTTAATTTGAAGAAAATCGGTTCAGATTTAGATATAGCCCCCATACGAATTTCACTCCCGATTTGACTCCTTTCACGCTAGATACCACATATTACAACAGATTTTCTTCAAACTTGGCAAAACATCTTACATTTCAACTAGAAACACCTATGGTGAAAAAAGGTCAGATCGGTTCAGATTTAGATATAGCCCCCATACGAATTTCACTTCCGATTTGACTTTTTCTGCTGTAGAAACCATATATTTTAACAGATGTTCTTCAAAATTGGCAAAACATCTTATATTTAAACTAGAAATACCCACGGTGATAATGAGCCAGATCGGTTCAGATTTAGATATAGCCCCCATACGAATTTCACTCCCGATTTGACTTTTTCTGTTGTAGAAACCACATATTTTAACAGATGTTCTTCAAAATTGGCAAAACATATTATATTTCAACTAGAGATACCCACGGTGAAAATGAGCCAGATCGGTTCAGATTTAGATATAGCCCCCATACGAAATTCACTCCCGATTTGACTTTTTCTGCTGTAGAAACCACATATTTTGACAGATGTTCTTCAAAATTGGCAAAACATCTTATATTTGTCCTTGAAACACCCGTTGTGAAAATGGGTCAGATCGGTTCAGATTTACATATAGCTCTCATACGAATTTCACTCCCGATTTTAATCTTTTCACTCTAGATACTATATATTACAAGAGATTTTCTTCAAAATGGTAAAACATCTTATTTTCTTATTTATTTCATCTAGAAACAACTGTGGTAAAAATGTGTTAGATCGGTTCAGATTTATATATAGCTCCCATACAAATTTCGCTCTCGATTTAACTTTTTCCGCCCCAGAAACCACGAATTTTTACCGATTTTTTTCAAAGTGAGCATAACACCTTATATTTGAACTGGAAGAACTTATTGTGAAAGTTAGTCACATTTTTCCATGTTTGGATATAGCCCCGATACAAATATTCTTATCGATTTGACAAATCGAACCAGGTCGTATTAGCATATGATTAGGAAACATACAAATATTCTTCCCGTTTTCACTTTTTTACCGTGTATGTATTCGGTTGGAAAGTGGAGTGTATCATATAGTCGGTCCCGCCCGACTTTAGCCTTTCCTTACTTGTTATACATGTGTTTATCATGTTTATAGTAGTATGAGTTTGAAAGTGAAATACTGGGTTCTATTACGATTTTTGTCGAAATAATTTTTGCAAAAGCAACCAATTTTCTGTTAGTACACCTTTAAAAATAAAAAAATCTAAGAAAACGTAGCTGATGATTTTTTCTTCTTTTTTTTGCAGTGTGTGATTGCGTCATCAAAAAAATTACAAGTAAAAAATATTGTACAAATAATAATAAACTTTATTTTTAATTTTATAATAAAAATTTGATTTTTTAAACGTATACTATATATATCGAAACAATACTTCAAATCAATTAAAAAAGTTGCATCCCCTAAATATTAGGGGATAGTAGATTCATTTTCAGCTGCAGTCGTTTGGTTGGTTGAATTTCATCCTATTTTAATTCAAAAAGTATACATTTTCCAAATCCATTATTCTCACATACCAGGTGCAAGATAACCAATTTCATGAATTTTTTCGTAAAAACATCAAAATAAAATACGAATTTGGAAAAATCTTTTTACTTTGCGTGCCTATGCAGTCAACGGAATGTATACACCGAATTCCACCATTCTAGTTGAATCAATTTGTTTGGTACCAATTTAATCCCCTTTCCCCATTTTACCCTTAAAAGTACGATTTTCTAAAATATCTTTATTTTACGTGTCTGCGTAATTAGAGGGATGCACACAACGAATTTAATCATTCTAGCTGTAGCCGTTTAGCTTTTACAATTTTTATCACTCTGTTCCCATTGTATCACGTGAAAGTACGAATTTGGAAAAACATTTTTATATTTCGTGTCTACGCAGTCAGAGGAATGTTACACCCTTTCTGGAGGTGGAGGGTATAAAAGTACGAAACACAGTTTAGGTGCAATTCTACTATGTCATGATGTTCTAAACATTTAGCATAAAACTATTCAGTTTTGCAGAGACCTGAAAGTTAATAAAATTAAATGAACATGAATCAGCATTTTTCACAATCTTATAAGTTTTTAGATAGAGAATTCTTTCGATTATTCATGCAGTGCAATTTCATTTAAGTATCTTCTACGCTTTCCCACAATTGTGCTCAATAGATTGAACCGCTAAGTGGTGGGTGTAGTTATTTTAATGCAAAACATCTATACAACTTATAGATTAAAACAATATTGTTTAGTGTAGTCTCTAAGTTATACAATTTTAAAAATGTTTCAACCCTCTTACGTTTCTATAAATCAATTCGAAGACTTTTTGTTGCAATATTTGTGACCGTTCTTTGCAAAAGTATTATTGTAAAAGTAGTCTATAATAAATTCGTGATGGAACAGAGGTACCGCAATAGTACAATGAGTATGTAATATCAGGAGTTGTATTTGCTATACAAATATCCGAAATTATAAAGTGTATATTTTATCAACTTTTCAAGTTGTCCTTAATATTTTTGATTATCAATATGGTGCTAAAACCGGAATGAACTCAATTCACGCAATAATCTGGTTCAGTTTAGATCACATTAAAATTCACCTTCCGAAAAAACCTTCTGGGTTACTAATATGAACTAAATTAACGCGAAATAAAATACACATACAGTGAAAATGTAATAAATGATTTTGTCATCTGTTGAATGCGGAACGATAATAAACACAGAAACAATATACATATAAGGAAGTTGCATGCATATTTTTAAAGTTGCAGTTATAAAAGTAAAGTACTGCAGAACAAATTGCTTAATGAATTAATCTATCGGTAATTCAGTGCAGTGCCCTCTATGGTGAAGGATATGTATAATTTCTTAGGAGGTAGTTTTACTATTTTCACTACGTTTAGAAATGTTTGCGATTTGGTTTGTGGAGTCGGATTCTTGGAGACGGATGAAGTCGAAACGGTAAAGACATAATTTATTTTTAAATTCTACAACAGGAATTAAAATTTTTGATTTCAGTTTTTAAACCATTCATGTTAGATAGATCTATCTATCACTTCTTAAAATCGATCTTACTATCTCCATTTGTCTGACAAACTTCAGGCCGCAACTATTTTTGGGACAGAGACGGACTCCATAGAATTTGAAGCCAACCCGTTAATGTTTAAGGTTTTTTGTATAGTCCCCATAAAAATATCACCCCCTGGTCCGCTCTATAAACCACATTTTTGAAACGATTTTTTTCAAATTTGTCACAAAAGTTGTATGTTATTACTAAAAAGATTTAAAATTACTGTGGGTCACGTTTTGGTATAGTTCACAAACAAATAATTTGACTTTTTCAAATCCAATAACTACATATTTAAACAGTTTTTTTTTCAAAGTGACCACAACACATTTTACTTTTCCTAGAAACATGCGAAGTAAAAGTGGACCACATCGGCCTATGTTTTGAAATAGCGCTCATACAAATGTCCGTAAACTTGCAACACGTGCAAGGTTTTATATCCACATACAACATCGCTCCCGTTTTACTTATTTGCTGTATAAGTATAATAATTTGAAAAAATTCGCAAATTGTTAATACTCTGGTTAATTCTGCACAGTAAGTTAGATTATAAATATCCACGTTTTGATATATGGTTCATAAAATCACAAACCGATTTCAAATTATTCCATGGGGTAAAGTACATATGGTATCACACACTGGGTCCTCCCGACTTTAGCTTTTCTTTACTGGTTTATCTTTAGATAAAGTCAGTGTCTCTTAGAATAGTGGAATTTAAGATTTTGCATCGGCGATATATAGTAAATGTTGAACTGAGTTACTTGTACAGCTGATCCTAGCAAAAACTGTCATTACCAAGTAATGTGGGGAATAAAGCAAAACCAAACACCATAACTACTTATTATTCGGATCCGTTTCTAATTATTTTTAGAAAGGGATTGTAAAAAATAAGTACTTCCACGCACGCTTACAAAAAGTTGAGAAATAAGTACTTCCGCGCACGCTTACAAAAAGTTAATATATAAGTATTGGTTGACGTTGTTGTGTGTTGTGGTTGGTTATTTGAACACACACAGAAAAACAATTCTAGCAACTGCAACTTATTGCAACTTCATTATATTTCAAATTTTGTGTGATAAACAACGACACCACATCAAGCGCACGTGTACACAAAAAAGTACAGTTTTGTTGTTGTAACAAAAGGAACAGAACAATAAGAAGAATGGTGAATGTGTTTTCCTTTATTCTTATTGTTGTTCTTGTTGTGTTGATAATATAGTATTATTACTATTTTAACAACAAAATAAAATATTTTTTAAATTCCAATATAGTTCAACCAGTTAACTTTATGATTCTGCAAAGAAATAACTCGCTTTCCGCGTAACATGTGCACGCTTCGATTGACATGAAGCAACTAAATTTGCTTCACCAATCGAAAATATAAAATCCGTTCTTCGAGCGACGCACAGTGGGTTAAAACATAGGTAAACTGTGGATTAATTCAGGGAAGCCCATTATTATTGATATTAATATTTTTTTGGAATAACTATACATTATTTAGTAAAAAAAAAATGTTTTTGAAAAAATATTGGTAGAAAAAATTTTTTTATTTTAAAAATAAGAAAAAAAATTATTGAAATATTGAAAATTATTGAACCTATTTTAGGTATTATTGTGATAAACAACAACATCAACATCATCATCATCAACATCATCATCATCATCATCATCATCATCATCATCATCATCATCATCATCATCATCATCATCATCATCATCATCAACATCATCAACATCATCATCATCATCGTCATCATCATCATCATCATCATTGTCGCCTTCTTCGGGTAGAGTTGCCAAATTTAAGGATGGAGATTGTAACATATTCACAACCATTTTTGGTAGGCTGCGTAATTTTTTTTCCGGGAATTTTCGAAGGCTTGATATTATTGGATCAGAAGTAATCAGCATCATGTTAAAAACGTCTTGATTTGACTTTTCTCGATCCATTTTTCTAGAATAAAACTCTCTATATTTTTTGAAATCTTTGTTTCTAGCTTCCTGCGCTTCTTCCGATAATTGGCCAATCGGTAACAATGCGTATGCTATTATTTCAGGTCCATGAATTAGAAATTTATGCAATGTTGGAGGCATATAGTACCACGGATAATTTTCTACAAAGATCCTAGCAGTTTCATGTGCATATTCCCGGAACTTATCGAAATTTACTTCATGACCACAAGAAACAACAATCAGTATATTATGCATTCTGATTATTAAATTAACGTTAATTTTCGTAATTTCCGCTGATAGTTCCGCATTGTG
The DNA here is from genome assembly GCA_947397865.1 of Polietes domitor. NCBI lineage: Eukaryota > Metazoa > Arthropoda > Insecta > Diptera > Muscidae > Polietes > Polietes domitor. The sequence goes on from OX377618.1 coordinate 31,989,158, forward strand.
AAAAAAACGCCTGGCTGTGTTGCCGTCATTAGAGTTACCGAATCCGGGTTTTGGACGATCAACAATTAAACCAGTCCTCTCTTTAAATTGCTTTTGAATTTCTGCTTTAGTTTTTTCCACAATTTGCTTTTCGGAATCTGATCTAGCTTGCCATTTTTTGATTGGCAGTTTATATGACAAATGAAGAAGGCACTCAAAAAATCTTATCCATCCATGCAAAATCGATAACCCAAATTGTAAATTATCGCTATTAATTTCCTTTTCTATCATTTTATCAATTTGGTTAAAATCTTTGCTGGTGGATCCGCATAAGTAACACTTTTGTGTAGATGTAGTTTCAGTGAGAGCGTTACAAACTTTTCCATCTATCATCGATAATATTAAACTATGTCTCACTACTACAAGTTTCTCACCAAGTGCCACAGTTGAATTAGTTAGATGTTTAATTTCTTCACTGACTCTATGATGCTCTAGCTTTGAAATTGTTGATGTTTCTTTGATAAACTCCATTCTCAATGGTCTACAGAATCTGGTAGAAGAAGGGCGAGGATTCTGCCATACAATTTTTTCCCCGCATACCAACCTCAATGGCACAATTGATGTTATAAACACAGAGGAATCAGTAGCTTCTGTGCCATGAAATGCTTGTTTATATGAGCTATGGCCAGAACTCCCATCGAAGCCCCATTTTGTGTATAAACAAAATTCGGACAGTTCTTCTTTGTTTAAGGAATCAATCACACAGTTTTGCAGCAGTACTAGGCGTTCAACAGTGTGATTAAGAAGCGCCTGTAAATCAACTTCGACTGAGGATTCACATACTCTCATACTATCGCTTTTTGGATAACATTTTTTTTTTGCTAACTGGACAGCAGTGTACGAGGGAAACCTTTGTGGAGCAGACGATTTCACAATGTTATATTGATGCCGCGATAGTTTAGCTTCAACCAAAACAGATAATGCTTCTTCACTACTCATTTTGTTGGACTCCGCCGACTGAATTAAACATTTTCTGTATTTTTCCGCTCTCGTTGGTGACGAAGAAGCTACGTCATTTACTAACTTAGATGCCCCAATATTACCAGACTCCCGTAACTTCACTTGAGTTGCAAAAGCTAGCATTGACAACGATGTGTTGTCTCTCAAATCTTTGGTTTTTTTATACTTTGTATTTGGGCCGCATTCTTCGAAAGCAATTTCTTTGCGCCCTCGTTTTAACTTTTTAGTACAGAAAGAAATAGAAGAGTCTAACCAATTCCGATGTGTTTTAAATAAACGTTCTTCTTTTCTATGACATCTTGCCCATCGGGTTTTAAATTCGGAGATGAAGCGATTCATTGTGACATTGAAAACAGGAATATCTTCCTCTGATGGTCCAGTACGCTTCTTTATTTCTTCCTTTAAAAAATTGAACTTATCTTCAAAATGCTGGAATCCTGAGTTTTGCATTAAGTCGTATAGATGTTGACGAGTGAAGGAAAGTGTGTATGAACTTATCCCTAACAAAAAAGATTAAACATTTATTAACTTTTGAAGTGGAAATAATTTGCCATTCAGCTTTTCACATTTATATTGACATTCACTGGAATGAAACTAACATTGTCTATCGGACAAATTAAAGTAATACTCTAAAACTGAAAGGCAAACACTCGGAAACAAGAACACAAAACAAATAATAAACCATCACAAATCACTTGTACAACAACAACAACACACAACAAATATTAAACCATCACAAATCAGTAGTACAACAACAACACAAAACAAATAATAAATATCAATAACAAAACAGAAACACAAAACGCCAGCAACACAGAACATGCGTGGAAATTGATCATTTTTCTCCACTGACATTATGAACAAAAAGTATAATTAATCAAAAGTGCCACAAAAGCGCACCTCAATTTTTTGCAGAAACATCGTCTACAGTCCGCAAAATTAAAAAAAAAAAAATCAGAGCGCGATCTAGTCAGATAATTAACTATATGTCCAACTATATACTCCAAATATGCACATTTTGGGGACTTTCAACCAAAAAAAATAATTTAAAATATTAAATCACTTTTTTGCTGCAATACTTGTGTCTGAAAAATAGTTCAATACCTGAAGTTGAAGGCTCCATACTCAGATTTAAATTTTACTTGAAGATTTTTTATTGAAAAAACACTTTAATAAACTTGAAATATCAATTTTACAACGATCGCGATCGTTGTAAAATTGATCGATCGCAAGCGAACAGAGAATGAAAGTGTAAATTCTAAAACACAATGCCGCTGCACTATACAACTTAGAGCCGTTATTTTTTCGGTTAGTGACGCAGAATTATGTCTAGTTTCTAGGGTTATTAAGTAATCGACTGTTATTTCAAAATAATTTTTTTAATTAATCCACAGTTTTGATACCCAATACCCCAGTGTGCGACGGTCGCGGCAGCATCGAAATGAATAGAAGAGAAAGTTACACACAACTCAATGTTTACCAAAACATAGATGTTTTGTTGCTAATAAGTACTTTGTTAAACCACTATAAGGAGGTTATTATTTCATACTTCAAAATAATGCAGGACGTAATGGGCTCTCATTATAGGTAATGCCAATAACAATGAGGTGTCATTACCAATTTTTTGCTGGGGGCTAACTTCAATAAAACCATTGGCATTTGAACTCAAGTCATTTATTTATAAAGACAGAAACTCAGTCAAATTTTCCAAATTAAATTAACTAAACTTTTATTGAAAAAAACTAGTAAATCAAAAAAAAATTTTTTTTTTTCAAATCCATGCTTTATGCAATTCTATTGGGCCTAGAAATTCTTTTTTAGTTATCTTTTGTAGAAGGAAAAATTACTGCAAAATTTCAGTTTTTTATCTGCCATAGAACGGCATATATTCGAAAATGGGTTTTAACTTCGTATGGGAGGTGCCACGCCCACATTTCCATTACCGCCCATTTTTGTCACAACTACGCACATTAATGCTAGATGCACTTACACAAAATTACAGTAGGTGTAATTTTGGTTTTAACTTCATATGGGAGGTGCCACGCCCACTTTTGCATTACCGCCCATTTTAGGCGCAACTACGCACATTGATGCTAGATGCACTTACACAAAATTTGAGCACTATACGTGTCATAGAACTGACACTATTCGAAAATATGTTTTAACTTCGTATGGGAGGTGGTACGCCCACTATTCCAATACCGCCCATTTTTGGCAGAACTACGCACATTGATGGTAGATGCACTTACACAAAATGTCAGCACTCTAGGTATCATAGAACTGACAATATTCAATAATAGGTTTTAACTTCGTATGGGAGGTGCCACGCCCACTTTTCCAATACCGCCCATTTTTGGCACAACTATGCACATTGATGCTAGATGCACTTACACAAAATTACAGCACTCTAGGTGTCATAGAACTGACTATATTCAATAATAGGTTTTAACTTCGTATGGGAGGTGCCACGCCCACTTTTCCAATACCGCCAATTTTTGGCACAACTATGCGAATTGATGCTAGATGCACTTACACAACATTTCAGCACTCTAGGTGTCATAGAACTGACAATATTCAATAATAGGTTTTAACTTCGTATGGGAGGTGCCACGCCCACTTTTCCAATACCGCCCCTTTTTGGCACAACTATGCGAATTGATGCTAGATGCACTTACACAAAATTTCAGCACTCTAGGTGTCATAGAACTGACAATATTCAATAATAGGTTTTAACTTCGTATGGGAGATGCCACGCCCACTTTTCCAATACCGCCCATTTTTGGCACAACTATGCGAATTGATGCTAGATGCACTTACACAAAATTTCAGCACTCTAGGTGTCATAGAACTGACAATATTCAATAATAGGTTTTAACTTCGTATGGGAGGTTCCACGCCCACTTTTCCAATACCGCCCATTTTTGGCACAACTATGCACATTGATGCTAGATGCACTTACACAAAATTACAGCACTCTAGGTGTCATAGAACTGACAATATTCGATAATAGGTTTTAACTTCGTATGGGAGGTGCCACGCCCACTTTTCCAATACCGCCCCTTTTTGGCACAACTATGCACATTGATGGTATATGCACTTACACAAAATTTCAGCACTCTAGGTGTCATAGAACTGACAATATTCAATAATAGGTTTTAACTTCGTATGCCCACTTTTCCAATACCGCCCATTTTTGGCACAACTATGCGAATTGATGCTAGATGCACTTACACAAAATTTCAGCATTCTAGGTGTCATAGAACTGACAATATTCAATAATAGGTTTTAACTTCGTATGAGAGGTGCCACGCCCCTTTGTCCAATTGGTCAAATTTTTCCATTTCCTTGTATTGTCATCGAAAATGATTAAGTGTGCAAAATTTGAGCAAAATTGGTTGAGAAAAAAGCTTTCAAAAATTGATTTCAAATTTTGTGGCACACAAACATATATAGAAAGTAACCTTATATAAAGCATGGAAAAAACGATTTAGCTTCTCCGCACTCCATCTTTTGGTATTTGAAGTCGACAGTCAGGCCCGTGCGCAGGATTTTCCTCATAAAAAAGTTAACCCTATAATGAGTTAAAATTAACTAAAATTTAGGAAACCAAGTACATTTTTACTAAATATAAGTAGAATTTTGCTGAAATTTTCCTAAATCTAAGTAAATTTTTCCTAAAGCCAAGTAATTTTTTACTAAATTTAAGCAAAATTTTCCTAAAACTAAGTAAATTTTTACTAAATCTTAGTAAAATTTTGCTGAAAATTTCCTAAAACTAAGTAAATGTTTACTCAAATCAAGTAAATATTTACTCAAACTGAGGACAATTTCCAAAACTGATACAAAAAATGACAACATGAAATATTTCTCAAAAGTTTCATGATACCTCTGCCATAAGGAGTTGAGCTATTACTCCATGGTTGTTGCGAAGGCAAGATAGGCGCCTTCGCAGTGGTTGTTTAGAATAATTCATAAAGTATTTAACAAATAAGTCTCTGCAAGCGAACTAGAATTGCTTCTTAGATTAATATTCAAGATTTTTTTAAACAATTTCAAATATTTTTTTATAAATTTATTAATACTTAAATGTATGAAGAACTCGGCATAAATTTCAGTAAACTTTTTAACTTAATTTTAGGAAAAAAAAATTTTAAGTTAAAATTTCCTAAATGGAATTTTTCCCATACAAAAAATTTCAGATTTTTTTCTCACTTAAAACCTTGAGAATTTTTTCCAAAGATCCAAAGAAATGTTTTTAAGTAAATCTACTACCTTTCTAGTAAATGAACTATTTACTATGGCTTTGAAATAAGGAAACTTTACTCATACTTAGTTAATTTTCCAACTTTTTAGGAAATTTTTACTGGAGCGTTTGGAAACCACTCATATTTTATTGCCAGGATCTTCGAGAAATACTTTGATACATTCGTCCGACAGACATTGTCGGCAAAATTGCATTTCAGTAATCCATCTATCAGTACACTCAATGGAATATGTCAGTAAAAGAAAGCAGATAGTCTACTGAAAGAGCAGATTTTCTGCTGTTAAAAAAGTGAAAGAGATTTGTATCTGCTGAGATGGTAAACAGCTGTTTTTAGCAATATATGTGATACGCATATTGTCCCAAGCTAATATAAAAGAAAATTCGAGCTAAACTCGCTTATGAACGCTTATCTATTAATTTAATTAACAACAGCTAATTTTAGCAGACTGCAAACCCTTTAGCAGTGTGAATGGTGATGTAAGATAGCAGAAAACTGATGTTATGCCAAACAGCTGTAATAGCAGAAAAGTTTCTGCTGATAGGCAGCAGACAATCGCTGCTTTTATTAAAAGGCTTGTTCTCTAAGTGTAGAACTTTTTTTAAATGGTTCTTGAAATTACATACATACATATCGAGGGTTTATATTCATAAGTGGCTATGAACAAAAACTGATTTTTTCCTTAATTTGAGGAGAAATTATTAATCATTCTTCTACAGTTTAATCTAAAAAGGATTACTAATTGCTACAATTAAAAAGTTTTGGAAATTTCCTATTATTCGCGGTTTCATGGTTCATAGCCACTTTTGTATGTTTAAAATTGAGCACTATGAATGTTGAAATAAGAATACGATTTAATGTAAACTCCATAACTTTTTTCATGAAATCTTGGGAATGTTGTATAGAAAACGCATTTGTGATGTACACAGCGAATTTAATGATCCCAGCTTCATCCGTCAGATTGGTCGCTTGTAACATATATGTAGTCAATCACTGCAATTGATGAAAAATCCAAAATTCGCCGTTGCAATTCCTTATATTTTAACTTTCTTCATTCATAATTGTGAAACATACACAAATATTCCCCATGAAGTCAGCAATCACATGCCAAAGAAATATTTTGGTATTCTCAATATGATCAAAAGTTACGCGGGTTTTTCTAAAGATACTTTTCACAATTTTTGACTTTACTGCCAATTTATATGACAGGTGACATCCAAATCTGAGAATAGTTTGACATCAAAAACTCATTTTCGAGAAAAAGGGTTCATAGCCACTTTTGAATATAAGCCCTTGATATATATATTGAAGAAATATTACACAAAAAGCGATCAAATTCCTCGGCGATAAACCTTTCAGTCCCGCATTTTTTTATGATAAATGCAGAAAATTGGATATGCTTTTTGACAAAGTATGGGTCTAAATAGGATGTCTAAAGAATTTTTGGGTTTTTAATTTATATAGGATATGAGTAACAGGATGTTTATTCAAAATCTTTTTACGCATATTCCGATTAAATAAAAAATATTTGGAAATGTTTCTTCATTTTTATCATTTTAAATATGTATAAATTCGAATAACAAATACAGGTTTTTTGTATTCGATGAAATGCAAGAAGAAACAACTAGAAATTTTAATTCCAAAAAAAAAAACAAATAATTGGTATTATAGAGTTTCGTTTTCCTACGCAGATCCAAGTTACTGAATTTGTTATTTCTCTTTTGAATAATAGTTGTTACATATGTACAAAAAAATACTAACTCTGAAAAATATTTGACATTAGTGATAAATATAATAAAAATTTTATTGAGTTAAAACTCATTTCTTATTGTTTCGCAACTTTAAAGTAGATTTTAAAATAGAGACCTACACGCAGAAAAAAATGCATTTCGTAGAAACGAAATTTTAGACATGTGAACATCGTTTTTGAGTTTCTTTTGTGGGAAAAATTAGTTTATTTGCGGTAAACATGTCATCAGTTGTTGTAAATGAACAAAGAGAATAAGTTTATGTATATCAAACAGTTTTCTTCGTTTGTCGAAATGGATTTCTATTATAATAATACACTCCCAAAACATTGCAAGTAACACAGAAACCGTTGTTGTTGCATATGTGTTGAAAATAGAACACATCGGGTCAGATTTAGATACAGCTCCATAAAAATGTGCAATCGCAAATATCGCCATTTCAAAAAATCGCCATTAGCAAAAGTAGCACTACACAATCTTGAAATTGGCACAATTCGTTTATTTTGTTTGTATTTTTCATAACCTTTGTCCACGATTTTTTATGTAATTTTCGTGTATTCATGATTTTACTGCAAAATTACCATTTCAGACGAGTTATTTTAAAAAGACCTTAAAGATTCTATATTTTTTTGCTTCAGAAAGTCTAGAAGGTTTTAAAAAGTATATGTTCGTAACCTCTCTGGGGGGGGGGGGGGGTTTTGAACCCCCAAAACCACCCCTGCGCACGGCCATGTCGACAGTAACTGTAATTTTACACTGAAAGAATTATATTCGTAATATTTATGATTTTTTAATAACCCCTGTCAATGAAAAGTGTCATATAATTCCTGAAACATTTTATGATTAGGTTTGTGAAAAGTATCATAATCATAAATATTCATGACTTTTACATATGTTTCCAGTTGAAACAAAAAGCAAATACTTTAACAGCTGACTTTTCTTAGTTGCCGGAAACTCTATAACTGCCCTCTTATGTCATTAATGTAAAGGGTGATTTTTTAAGAGCTTGATAACTTTTTTTAAAAAAAAAACGCATAAAATTTGCAAAATCTCATCGGTTCTTTATTTGAAACGTTAGATTGGTCCATGACATTTACTTTTTGAAGATAATTTCATTTAAATGTTGACCGCGGCTGCGTCTTAGGTGGTCCATCCGCTTAGTCCAATTTTGGCATTTCCACGTTTTTGAGTAACAGAGACCCAATTGGTGCGAACGGCGACGAATCGAAAATTGGTGGTCATCATTAACACTGGCCGATACAGCTGCGATATTTTCTTCAGTTCGCACTCTACGTAAGCGTGTTGGTGGTTTAATGTCCAACAATGTAAATTTGGTGCGAAATTTAGTCACAATAGCCCGAATAGCCGCTTCAGTGGGTCGATTAAACTGACCATAAAATGGAAGCGCGCAATGAACTTTCTTAACAGAGCACGCATTTTGATAATAAAATTCAATAATTTGCAAGCGTTGTTCGTTTGTAAGACGATTCATGATGAAATGTCAAAGCATACTGAGCATCTTTCTCTTTGACACCATGTCTGAAATCCCACGTGATCTGTCAAATACTAATGCATGAAAATCCTAACCTCAAAAAAATCACTCTTTACTTCTTCGAATTTAGTCGACTCACTAAAGATCAATTTATTAATTATGAACTGCTTCATGAAAACACGTCATTGCCTATTTTTTATTATAATCTTAAAATTGAAATTTGTATTTAATACAATGACATTTTTCCTTGAACACTTCACAGATCGCATAGAATTCCGATCATCCAAATAGAAGTTGTACAATCAGAAGTTAATTGTGATCCATTTAATTAATATTATTTAAGTTATTACAACTTGTGTGACAGGTTCTAGAAGAAGCGTTGCAAAACCTCCTCGTCTTCTTAAAATAATTATAAAAGCACTATAAAATATCAAAATATAATTGATTCCCTGTACGCGCCTAGAAGATGTATATTATGTTTAATTTAACATAGTAAAATTAACCATTTGTGTGGTAGGTACTACAGTGTTAATTTCACACATCTCCGAATTTAAAATAAGTTTGGAGAATAAATAGCTGCATATGGCCAACTCCCAAAAAAGGTCCACCAAAAAAAATTAAATCAGACCACACTAACTTTTAACTTAATTTTTCCTTATTTCGATACCTATTACTATTATGAAACTTGAAGATAAGATGTACTCTTTTATTTTCATTAAAAGTTGGAAATTTCTATTATATTTTACTATACTTGGAAATATTAGTCGCGTTCTTTTGGCTGCGTCCATATTTTTACTGTTCACAATAAATAATTATCTATATATATAAAAGAGTTGCGTGATTGAGTGACTGACTGATCACTCCCCAGACCAAACGGCTAGAGCTAGAATCATGAAATTTGGTGTATACATTTCTCTTACAGCGTAGAGATCAGATATGAGGTGAGTTTTTCGAAATTCGTACTTTTAAGGGGTAAAAAATGGTACCACCGCAGTGACGAAACGGCTGGGCCTAGATTCTTGAAATTTGGTATGTGCGTTCCTCTTGCGGCATGAAGGCATCCCAAAAAAAAGGTATTTTAAAAAATTCGTACTTTTAAGGGGTAAAATGGGATAAAAATGGTACCACAGCAATGACCAAACGGCTGGGCCTAGAAATTTTTTATGGGTATTCGTCTTGCGGCATGAAGGTATCCCAAAACGTGGCTTTTGAAAAATTCGTACTTTTGGGGCGCTAAATGGGACAAAAATGGTACAAACAATACGGCTGAAGCTAGAAGCATGTAATTTGGTGCGTACATTCCTCTTACAGCGTATAGATCAGACATGAAGGGAGTTTTTCGTAATTCGTACTTTTAAGGGGTAAAATGGGGTTTAAAGGGATAAAAATCGTACAACAATTACCAAACGTTTGGGCCTAGAATCTTGAATTTGGTACGCAAATTCATCTTGTAGCTTCAATGTGCCTAATCGATAAGAATATTTGTATCGGGGCTATATCCAAACATGGAAAAATGTGACTAACTTTCACAATAAGTTCTTCCAGTTCAAATATAAGGTGTTATGCTCACTTTGAAGAAATTCGATGAACATTCGTGGTTTCTGGGGCGGAAAAAGTTAAATCGGGAGCGAAATTTGTATGGGAGCTATATATAAATCTGAACCGATCTGGCCCATTTTTACCACAGTTGTTTCTAGTTGAAATATAAGATGTTTTGCCAAATCTGAAGACAATCTGATGTAATATGTGGTTTCTAGAGGGGAAAAAAGTAATATCGGGAGCGAAATTTGTATGGGAGCTATATATAAATCTGAACCGATCTGCCCCATTTTTACCACAGGTGTTTCTAGATGAAATATAAGATATTTTGCCAAATCTGAAGACAATCTGATGTAATAATCTTGTAGCTTCAATCGATAAGAATATTTGTATCGGGGCTATATCCAAACATGGAAAAATGTGACTAACATTCACAATAAGTTCTTCCAGTAAAATATAAGATGTTCCAATATAGTTTTCTATTATAATATTCTTTATATTTCGTGAAATAAAGTATTATATGTTAGATAAACACGAATTGTTAGTAACACCAATAAAAATCTAACATCTGCTCACTACCAACAATACAATTTCCTGAACTTTTGGATATCATTTACATTTGAATATCTTCGAGAAAATCTGATATATTCATACCACATCGGTCGTCGCTAAAATCGCATTTGACTAATGAAACTATCATTAGAACAACTTTTTAAAGTTGTTTTCATGTTAGTGGTAATTAGAAAGTGTTAGTTTTGATGAAATATTACACAAAACTTGATCGAATTCATCAGTACTTAAAATACCTCAAAATAAGTGACAAATGTCAAAACATAGTCTAGGCGAAAAAAATGAGAAACTAACTTTAAAATTCAATATCTCAAAAACGAAGAAAAGCAATAGTTTGAAATTTGATAAACTTATAGACAACTTTCTTCTAAAAATATTAAAAAATAGTGTCCGCACATTTCGAAATGTTAAATTTATTATACCCTCCACCTCTAGGATGGGGGTATATTCACTTTGTCATTCCGTTTGTAACACCTTGAAATATTCATCGGAGACCCCATAAAGTATATATATTCTGGGTCGTGGTAAAATTCTAAGACGATATAGCCATGTCCGTCTGTCTGTTGAAAGCACGATAGCGGCCGAACGAAATGAGCTAGGAGGTTAAAATTTTTCCTAAATGTGTCTTATGGTTGTAGATCGGTTGGGATTGAAAGTGGACGAAATCGGCCCAGAGGGAAAAATTTTTCCCTCACAAGGACTGAAAATACCCCTAATATTTAGAGTATTTCAGCATGTTTTTTGTATTTCGTACTTTTTGAGGGTGAAATCGGATAAAAATGGTATCAATCAAACGGATGGAGTTGGAATCATAAAATTCGGTGTGTACATCTCTCAAAATGCTTAGAAACGCAAAATGAACGAATTTTATAAAATTCGTACTTTTAGAGGGTAAACGGGGAAAATGGGATAAACAAGGTACCAACAACACGGATGACGCTACAATAATGAATTTCGGTATGTATGTATATTCGTTTTCCGGCGCAGATCACTGATAAGAAGGAAGTTTTCGTAATTTGTACTTTAAGGGATTAAATGGGATAAAAATTGTACGACAGTGCACATCAAACGGTTGGGTCTAGATTCTTGAAATTCAGAACGGACATTACTTTTATAGCACGAATGCGACCAAGAAAATATTTTTGCAAATTACGAAATACTTTTTGAGAGCGAAAACGGGTAAAAAGGGATACAAATGATACCAATCAAACAGATGGAATCATGGAATTCGGCGTGCATATACAAATGCTTACAAACGCAAAAGAAGGAATTTTTTGAAGTTCGAATTCTTAAGGGGTAGACGAGAAAAGGGGACAAAAAAGGTTCCAAAAGCACGGCTGACGATGCAATCATGAAATTCGGTGTGTATATTCGTCTAACAGTGTAGGTGAGTGCTAAAAAGAAATTTTCGGAATTTTGTACTTTTAAGGGATTAAGTGGGTTAAAAATTTACGACCGCCCTGACCAAACGACTGTGCTTAGAATCTAAAAATATGGAACGCATATTATTATACAAATGCGACCAAGAACATATTTTGCAAAATTCGTACTTTTTGAGGGCGAAATGGGGTAAAGAAGGATAAAAATTGTACCAATCAAACAGACGGAGCTGGAATCATGAAATTCGGCGTGTTCATTCCTCAAAATGCTTAGAAACACAAAATGAAAGATTTCTTCGAAATTTGTGTTTTTAAAGGGTAAACGGGAAAAAGGTACCAACAACACGGCTGACGCAATAATGATGAAATTCAGTGTGAATATTCGTCTTACAGCGTAGATGCGAGATAAAAATGAATATTTCGAAATTTGCACTCTTAAGTATTAAAATGGAGTAAGATAGTACCATCGCCTTTTTGCAAAATTCGTACTTTTTGGGGGTGAAATTGGATAACAAGTGATTACAATGGTAACAATCATGAAATTCGATTTGTACATCCCCATACATAGAAATTAAGGTAATTTTTTAAGAATAATGAGGAAAAGAGGGATTCAAATAGTACCAACAACATGGCAACATGACCTTCAAATGATTTTTCAAAATTTATACTTTTAAGCCGGTCGGGGCCAAAAGCGATTAAGATGATACCCACCAATGTATCGAATAAGGTGTATACTTAATTACTGTGACGTGCAATACAAATGTATTGTATCAAAATACGTATTGTATCAAAGCGAACCATAAGTAATCGTATAAAACTAATTGAAGCTATTAGAAATTCGGTGTGTACATTTCTCCAAGAACGTAGACGCGCAACATAAATTAATTTTTTGAAATTTGTGTAAGGGCGGCACAAAAAGGGGTAAAAATGGTACCACTTACTAACATAAAGGATTTTTTAAAAATTTGAGACAAAAAGGGATACAAATAGTACCTAACAAAATATTGTACTAGAATCGTGAAGCTCTGTGAAGTTCTCCGAATTCAATCTAAGTCTGGAAAAAAATACTTTGTTCAGAGTTTGAATAAATTCCTTAACTCCCTTCGAGAGTTATCGTGCACACCATCCAGCCAACCAGCCAGACAGACAAACGGACGTCACTCCTTCAATGCGTTGCACTTTTTTCTATCCCAAATTATATATATGCTCTTACTCTGTATTGGGAAGGTACTTTCTATGATTTTTTTTTGTAAGAATATTGTTTCAATTTGTGTGCCTATTTAAATTAAACTATAGACTACTATTTAAATTAAACTAGGCACCGTGTAAATTGATTTTTTTAATTTTTACTGGGTCACTGGGAGATGCTCATAAAAAATCTTAGTCGTTGCTTCAATGTGTTACACACCCTCCACACCGCAGAGTGAGGGTATACTATTTCAATCTGCACTTGAGTTGCTTTGTTGTCGAAACCCCCACTGAAATATATTACATACAACTATTATGAGTCAAGTTTTCGTTTCCCCGAAAGGTGAATCATCGATGTGATGAAAAATAAAGTAATAATTTGAATGTAAAACAAAAATCATTGAAACCAAAGTCCAAGCCGTAATAAGTTTCCGATTTCTTCAACCGATTTGACTTTTCCGCTCTAGAAACAAATGTTTAAGAGATTTTCTTAAAATTTCGCACAGCACCTTATATTTCCAGTAGAAACATCTATTGTGAGACTGAACCACTTTTAGTTTTTGATTTATATATTAGTTTAACTCCCATAAAAATGTCACACTGGAATCGTTACCATCTCAATTTGGGCAAAATTGACAATTGTGTGGGATTTTGTAGATAAACACAAAAACCTCAAAAATTATATTTTAATGCATAATAAAATAAAATAGATGTTAAAATATTTATTTATTTTTTAATTCTTCTTTCCTTTTATTTTCATTTCCTGCCGAAATTTAAAAATTTTATATTTTCAAAGTGTCAATATCATAGTAAATTTACCAGTAACGAATTTCAATATTCCAAAATATGGATCCGCCAAAATAATGTTTATTATTTTGATTTGTCCCAGTTGTTATGATATGTAACCAAACGGCAAGATCCAAAATAAGTTCTAAGTACCAGCTGTTATAGTAATATTTGGTAGGACATATTTACCAGAACAGATCTGGGAAGAAAGTATTATACACCTATTTTGGATATGTCAGGTATAGTGATCTTAGAAATCTATAATGCGAAATGCGGGATGGATGACCACCTCACCCATATGATCATCAACAGATATATTATTATCTCAGCCACAATGCAAGCAGATTCAGATTTGGTCTATATACATACATATGTTAAGTAATTGTTTGTTATTGCAAATTTATTTTTATTTCAATAACAGTAGGTGTGCATTTTTTACTGTAGTTCTGCATGGGGACTTCCTGGTTACCTTCTAGTTTTTTTTAACAAAACCAATTATTTTTATTATTATTTTAAAGATTACACCCACCAGAACAATGTTAAGAATTTTTCGCACTGTAGCGTTAAAATAATACATAATATAATTAGCTATTAGTATATACATGTCCCAATTTGATTCGGTTACTTTTCTTGAAATTTGAATAAACGAGATATAAAATGAATTTCTGTGTATATATTTTTTTTTCATCTAAAAAAATAGAGACGAAACAGTAAATTTGTATTCCATTTTTGCATACAAAATTCGTGATTCCAATGTTTATTTGGTTGACACCCTTCCCAATTTTATGACAATGTTCAGAAGATTCGTACGTCTAGAGACGAACATATTAAAAAACATGGGGTATTTTCCCCCAAATTATGTTTGGCACGAGTACAACAATTTCTGCCAACCCATGACTGCAACAAAGGCATCAAACGAACGACAAAAAATACATATCTGAGATGCAACGTATTAAACAAAAGAAAATAAATACATTAGCGATAATTAGCACGCTCAACATTAAAACAGTACAAAGCACAAAGTGAGTAAATAGTTAAGGCAATTTAGATGATTATTGTGATCGCCCTGCATCGCATACCTGTGCGACAGTATCAACAAAATAGGCATTGCTGCGAAGCCGCAACAAAGGCTTTGTCTAAAGTACTCAAGGAATTACCATCTGTTGATGATCATTGCACTATATGCTGATACGTGTTTCATGGTCTTCTTTTCTTTGCCGACATTCAAGTCTTCTTACCTTTTCGTTCCAACTCAAACTTGCTGCGCGACATGTTGCGTGCAAACATTCATGCTGAAAGCAGAATTCGCTGTAAGCTAGGCAGAGAAATGTTGGCTCTGCACTTCTTCGAGCCGGTTTCTCACACAAACTCTACTAGAGACAAGGAAAATGGGTCACCGTATATAAAGCCAAGTTCAAGGCGATAGCCGTTTCAGTTACAAGAAATTGTTAACCGTGGTAACACACAGCAGCAACGACTCAACCAAATCATAAAAAGAAAATAAAGAAATCTTGCGGAGAATACCTTTAAACAGTGATATACAAATTAACATTAAATTATAGTCTGCTTGGTTTAAAGTTAGGTCGGTGTGGGGTTACCAAAAGTTAATTGTGATCAAGTGCTCTAATTACACAGACCAGCGCTATTCTAGCAATTTTCGCTCCGAAAATTCCAACAAATTCGTTGCTAAATTAAATACCTAAAACAGCAGGTAAGATTTGATTGGTATGAAAATGTGTTGAAATTAAAATCAATACATAACTTTTAACAGTTAAAAGAGAAAGTTTTAACGTGAGTGTGTTTGAATGTGCGGCCGTTTATGGCTGTTGTTGAAATTTTTTACATATTTCTGCTGTGTATTCTAAAAAAAGATATGATGTTCGTGTGGATATAGTACCAGCTCTGACAATCAAAAGACTTAAGACACATACGTGGAGTTATCAATAATCGAAAAAACGAAGGAATACAGACAATTTTAATGCGCATGCAGCATAGAAAATATATTGAAAGAAGATAAATGTTACATTAATGTCTGAATTGTGGAAAGTTGTTTGGTCAGAATGACATATTTTGAGATGAAAACATTGTGATGCAATATTAACAAAACAACATCAGCATTTAAAATTTGTTTTTTTTTTTTTAATTATATTTGGATGTTCATGAAAATATGTTTCTTAAAATAGTTTACTTAAATAAGAGATTACGGTAATTGACTGAAGTTGGAGTACCTTCTTCAGAAATACTCTGTTTGTATTTTCAAGAAGTTAGCCCATTCGGATCAAGTAATCGAGTTGAATCTCAATATGAGCAACAGCAAATACAGTTTTAAACACGATTCAAACTTTAGGGAGATACCCATAAAAAATTGAATTTGCTAAACCATGTTACATACCACCTTAACCTTCTGTGTAAAATTACCACTCGTTCCCATCGTATCAATTTTGGAAGATTTTAACAATTTCGAAGATAAAATAAGACTTGTCGTTGAAGATTCGAAAAACTGATGTCTTGCCCTAATTGACAGGGGTTTTGGAACTTATAGTAATAAGCAAACTATAATGTGAAATTAAGGAAGATTATATATTTCCTCACGTGGCCTTACACCTAAATTTTCTATTCATGCTTATTTCATTTCTATAGGTAGAGTGTAATACACTTAAATACCATCATTAACATTACATTTGACACATATTTATTACACATTTCTCCGTGAAAAGCAAATATGAAATAATATTGATTTTGAATCAAATCCAAAAAGTTGATTCAAAAATGATTCTTATTACATTTTACCAGCAGTATTCGTTTGTCAGTTTAACTCAAACGTCCAATCAGATTTTGCAACTAGGATATACGTTAATTTTGAGGATAGAGTTTCTTTAATAGTTTTGGGTTGTAACTAGGGTATCCAATTCTTAGGACTTTTAAGATATTCGATTAAACGTTTATTAGAAAACAAAGAATTTCCAATTAATCGAATAAACGCCTGAAGAGTTATTCGAAACATTGTTAATAAAGGTTAAATAGCAAGAAGAATGTAATTCAATGTTAGTCAATACTTTTCCATATTTTTGTGTAAATATATTTCGCAATAAAGAACCTATATTATCTCTACATCTATGTAATATAATATTTATGAAATATTCTAATATATATTTGTATACTTATCTACTTAGGTTTTAATTCGAAATTCAGAATAATTTTAAAGCACAATTTGTACGTAGTCGATGGAAATATCTAATTGCATTTTAGAGTATTTTAATAATAGCAATTTATTTTGCATTTCATTCAAATGTATGATTTAATTCATTTAGAGTGCTTGTATGATTTAACTCATTTAGATTGCTTTTATTATCCAAAATATTATGTCCCCAATTTCGTGGTTATATATAGAACATATCCAAATAAAGCCATACATTTACAATACTAATTTCAGTATTTATCGATTATTTGGGTCAATTTATTCGAATTATTTGTTATTCGAAAATCATGATTTTTTGATTATTCGAACAAATATTTGAAAAGAATTAATCGAATAAAATTTAATCGGTTGGATACCCTAGTTGTAGCATTGTAGCGAGAGTCATATGTTTGTTTATATCTATATATATATATATTAAAACCTTTATTAGCAATGTGTATGACGCTGCAGATTGGAGGCTTCTGGTTCATATATCATCTTTAAACTCTCTCGCTTATCAGTAAATACACATTACATTGCACACGGCACATTGATTAGGAGAAAATTCCCTTCGGCAAATTCTTCAGAAATCCTCTGCAGCAATGATTGTGGTATTAAAGGTCGATTCACGCGTTTATACTGAGTAAAATGATCTGTCGAAGTAAGCACGTGCGATAGAGAAAATATGTGTCTGCTATTTTAATTAAGTTTTTCCAAACAGGGTGGTGTGAAGTGTCGTGAGCGGTGATATGAACATAGAATCACACTCTGATTCTTTCTAAATGTGACTGATATTACATTTGATTTCTTCTTCTTGAAATTGTCTTATCAATTATAATCGTGTACATCGACCTTAAGTGTGTTCAAATATAAATTTTATATACACTCCACGATGCAAATATATAATCTAATAGTGACAACATTTTAATTATTTTAAGGAACACATTCACTAATGTTGCTGTACAACAAATATATGTACAATGATTTAGATGTATTCAATAGTGAATATATGCAACTAGTAGCACATGGACCTCTAGCTCCTTTCACTTAGATAAAGAATATATGACCATTTCTCCAGAAAGGACCACCATGCTCGAAAAATAAAAAGTTGAAAAAAAATTGTTTCCGGTTTGTGTTAGTAAACGAAAATACAATTAATTAAAATGTCCAACAAAGTGTAGCTTAGTTACAATGCTGATCATACTGACTGCAAAGTTGCATTCATGTTTTACTCTCTTTTTGTATTTGTAAGACCATTTTTTTCTTAAAAATGTGCAAGTGATCTCTTATGACGAAATATTTGTTACGACAATAACCAACGTCAATAGTATGAAAGAATAGGCAAAAAAGATCAGTTTAGTGCAAAAATTTGAATTGCTTTCATTGACCGTTCAAGTGTCACGTGTCCTGTAAGGTTTATTAACTCGCCAAATTGTAAAACAAACTAAAAAATCGAAATCATTAAAAAAAGGTTTATCAAAAAAATTCAAATAATTTGCACTACAGTGCGTTTTTGTACAGAAAGAAAATATTGGCTTCTTGTTTGTCATGTTACCGTCTTTCGAAGTTAATATTTTATGACAGTTCAGTTCAATTGTTTTTCCCTCATTTTAGTAATTATACATATACATAATTGTACATAGTACACAAATATTTACAGAAGTAAAAATAATTTAAAGTTTTTCTTTATTTTTCACCATTTTGAATCGTACGACGGTCACTAAATGACCATTTGTTGCTGATTTCCTGCAAGACTGCCACATTTATAATTACGTATTTTTTCAGGAGAGCGATTTAATGATTACATCGTTCAACAGTAGTTTTTGCTAATCAACCAAACTCTATTTTTATGAAAGTAGTGGCCAACAACCAGAACCGCATACACAGAAGAAAATATCTGCTTCCATGCATTTTCACCTTTTTGTGCAAGCCATATTATCATAGTATGGGTATCAAATGAAAAATATAATATCTGTTAAAAACACTTTAAATTGTATCAGTTTACAATTAACAACAATATCAAGT
Organism: Polietes domitor; assembly: GCA_947397865.1. NCBI lineage: Eukaryota > Metazoa > Arthropoda > Insecta > Diptera > Muscidae > Polietes > Polietes domitor. Next base: position 32,008,324 of record OX377618.1, read on the forward strand.
TTTGCCCTTAAAAAATACATTTTATTTTGTTTATTCATGATTTACTTTTTAAGGAATATATCTTGAAATGTTTTCTTCTCTTTGAAAATAATATATTTCATAATGTTTTCTGGACATATGAATTTAACTGTAATATGAAATGTCCTATAAATTATTTTATTTTCTGCAAAAGTTTGTTGTATTTTTTTTATTTCTAAACCACAACTTTAACTTAAGATATCTTAAAATATGAAAGATATCTGAAAACTATTTGAGATTTTAGTTCTGGCCAATATGATGGTAATTTTGAACGTTTTATTCGACTGAACTGGTTCGACGACACCTTCTTTCCGGCGTTTTTCCAACGTGAACTTCCTAGTAACATTTCTTTTGACAATTTCTTCATTCATTAGTTTGTGATAGAGTTTCTTTCATTTTACATCACAATTTATTTTGTGTACGTATATCGTATTTGCTTTTGAGTTACATACGTGTTCTTTATTACAATGTGACGATGAATAAAATCAAGGAAATGGTGCCACAATAAATAAACCACATGATATTTCCGCCTTTTTGTATTTCCACAGGATGCTGTATGGAAAGTTATCACAAGCCATAATTTAGATTTACTCTTGAAGATTAAAATCGAATCGAACAAAATTAACCAGTTTATGCTAATTACTGCAATTAACATTCCCTCATCATATTTTTCTGATCGATTTCACTCGATCTGTATCAAGAGTCAACAATTAAATCAAACATCAAATAATGCATTCACAGCCATAGTGAAAGAGAAAGTTAAGAATTTTCAAAAAATAAAACAAACAAACAAAGCCTTAACACCTGATAGTATCAAAAATAGGTCAAGTAAAAAACGCTTGAGACTAGTTAGCAGAGAATCGAGAAAACAACTCAACTCGTACGAAGGAATAACAAGTTGTGACATTACAAATACACGCTATGGTAGACGCTGGAAAATGGCACCCCGGCTAACACAATGTTCAACCAATGTGGCCGTTATAGAGCTTCACTTGTTAAGTGAACAAACTACGACAACGACAGGAAAACAATAACGCGTTTCAAGCATGTGTCTTGAATATCAAAAGAAATATTTACTTTTGTATGTGGTTATGGTCGTAGACGTGTGGTTGTTGTTGTAATTGCATGTATGGGCTGCACAAAAACCGACTGTATAGCAGTCGTCTCATTCAATTAACAAATTTGTATGAATATGTTTTATATGACACTACTAACCCAATTCTGCATGAACGACGAATGTGGATATTTGACGGCGTTAGTAACAACGAAGGCATGTGATAACATGTGATGTATGTCATACTCTGTACTCCTATGTTCTCACATACCATTCATTCATAAATAAATTCAAGACTATCATCTCTGTTGTTTTAGTGTTTTCCTTTTAAGAGTTGGGCTTTACGTGAATGAATGGAAAATAATTTAATTTTCGTTATTAAAATTACAGTTGAGCACATAAAATAATATTTTCCAATATGTGCTCTAAAAGTGAAAACAAAAAATTCTAACAGGTAAGCAATACTGAGATAGGTCAGACCGTATGTATATTAGAGCGTACCTCAAAAAAAAGTTCGCCGTACACCTTCGAATATGAAGTATTATTGAAAGGTAGTTTCAAAAAATTTTTTTTTATTTTTTTATGCCGAACGTAGGGGTCGCGCTTTTACATTTTTCTACATAACTTCTGCATTTATAAACGGATTTTAAAGTGTGATACATCGATGTTTTTGTCTCGACGAGACGATTTTTTTGTTTTTGAAGTCATTGAGCTCAAGCACCTCCTTCTGGTACTTACCCATCATATCTCAGTTGCTACTACCCTAATGTACCACTCTAATATCAGAAAATTAAAGCTCGCATAAAATCATGAAACTCTTCCTAAGGAAGTATGTCGATTTTCAAAAAAAATCGGCCTCGTCGAGACAAAAACATCGATGTATCACACTTTAAAATCCGTTTATAAATGCAGAAGTTATATAGAAAAAATTTAAAAGCGCGACCCCTACGTTCGGCATAAAAAAATAAAAAAAAATTTTTTGAAACTACCTTTCAATAATACTTCATATTCGAAGGTGTACGGCGAACTTTTTTTTTTACTTGTAACCTGGTACGCTCTAATGTATATTCTACAAAACTAGATATTTATTCCAATACCAAACACGGTTGTATTAAAATGTCCAACCTAAATTACTACGGTCTGGCGCTGCGGTTAATTTTGGTTACAAATATTCTCCCGGTAACTCCTAAATCCGCTGCGGTTAAAGTTAAAAACTCAGCAATGAGGTATAAATATATTTAGGTATATAAATCATTATTAGTCGCGGCCAACCTTGCGGTTGCATTCACTTTAAGAGAAATCAATGTAAAATTGGCATTTTTAAGAAGTTTGCTGAATTGTTAATTTTTTATTTATGGCTGAACTTGAATATGTATCAGGTTGCGAGAACATTTTTTTCTAAGAACAAATCATTAGGCCTGTTCGATTGGCTTACTAGCATCATTTTTGTATGGAATTTACTCGCTTAACAAGAAAGTAGCTTACTACTCTCTTAGCTGTGTTGTCAGATTTTTCCTGTTAATCCATTTACGAAAAACCAATGTGCTAGTAAGACATCGAACACGCCTATTGCATATAGTTGCGGTCACTCCAGGTGACCGTTTCGAATCTTAGAAGATACGGTGGTTGTGCAACGAGCATATCAGACTATACGAGTAAAATTGCAAGACTACAATGACGACAACGTCTTCAATTTGTCATTTACACCATCACTGCACAGAAAAAATAGTATTCCTAAAAACTCAAAAACTCACTCTAGTTTAGTTATAATGCTCAAAAAGTAGAAAATCTTAACTAAATATTAGTAGTTTCATATTTCAAAGCAGTTGTAAATTGATCAGTTACAATAAATATACAAAACATTTTATATAGAAGCACTTCTTTGAATAAAGTACAATATTCATATTTATTGGAAATTTTATTAGATTTTAAGAAAGAAAATAATGAAGAAAAATGTTCGTATGGAAAAAAACCCATGTAGGAAATTTGACAATAATAATGTTTTTTATTTAAAAAATAAGTTAACGTGTTTACTTAAATGTATGTCGCATTTTCCATATTATGTAACTTACAAAAGTGCGCTTCACACTCGTTTGTCGATATTTATTAAAATAATCAAGGCAAATGCGAGGTAGCAGTATTAGCTCAACTCTTTGAGACAGAAGAATCATACAAATTTTGAGAATTATTTCATACTGCCCTTTCATCATTTAATAAATCATTTATTTGTAACAAAATTATATAATCCAGCTAGACAATTTGTAGCGGTACCGATCAGTTTAGCGTTTGTAATACTAAAAGTAACGTTCTTTTTGCGATGTCCGTCTGTCTGTCCATCTTTTGTAGTAATCAAATTACAGGTCGCAATTATAGTCCGATCTTAACAAAAATTGGCACAAGCAAGTTTTGTGGATCAAGGACGAACGCTATTTAATTTGAGGCATATCGGTTCAGATTTAGATATAGCCCCCATACAAATGTCGCTCCCAATTTGACATTTTCCGCTCTAGAAACCACATATTGTACCCGATTTTCTTTAAATTTGGCACAACATCTTATAATCCAACTAGAAACACCTATGCAAAAATTGGGTAAGATCGGTTCAGATTTAGATATAGCCCCCAAAGAAATGTGGATCCCGATTTGACTTTTGCCGCTTTAGAAACCACATATTGTACTCGATTTTCTTTAAATTTGGCACAACATCTTATAATCCAACTAAAAACATCTATGGTGAAAGTGGGTAAGATCGGTTCAGATTTAGATATAGCCCCGATACAAATGTTGCTTCCAAATGTTTAACCGATTTTGGCCAATCTATATATATTATATTTCAACTATTTCGTTCCAGGTTTCAATATACCCCAATCAATATACCCACAAATGTCCTTTCCGATTTAACATTTTTTGTCAAACACATACATTTACAGGATACAAAAATCCTTCCCGTTTTCACATTATTACCGAATTTAATTGTATTCGGGTAGAAAGTGGAGTGTATCATATAGTCGGCCCCGCCCGACTTTAGCCTTTCCTTACTGGTTATACTTGTATTTGTGAAAAATCAAAATTCCCACCCAAAATATCTGTCTTTGTGGTGTAGTAGGCAGAACTTACACATTGAATTCCTAAGTTTTACAACATTGGTTGGAAACATAGGATCTTCGGGAAAGCAAAGGTTAGAAAATAATTTACTAATGATTAAAACTCTACAGCCAGTTTAGCATACCCTCTACTTAGTTTGGGTTGATAGATCAACAAGAGAATTTGATCGGTTTGTATGGGAGGAAAAAAATAAGCCAAGCTTTACTTTTGGGTGCGGAAACCGCAAAAAATCGATTCGGTCTAATATACATACATATTATGTACCTCAAATTCCTTTTTGTGTAACTGAGTGATTTCATAGACCTGTTAAGACCATTTGAAAACCCTTTTGGCTTGTGTTAATTTCAATTGTTTTTGTTTACCTTTCTTCATGACTTCCATTGCTTTTTGTGGTCTCTTCTGGATTGTCTTCAATAAACACTGAACTACTCGTGCCTTTTTCACTTTTTTCTTTTGTTTCGTCGCTATTATTTGTTTGCTGCTGTTGTTGTTACTACAAATCGTGACTTTCATTCATATCGTTTTGACATCTATACAATCACATATACGTTGTGTTTTTTTTTGAATGGCGTGGTTGTTTCTTTTTCTACTTCTTCTTCTCCGTTTACAATTTACTCACATTTTGTATTGAGGGAGAAAGTTTTTATTTTCTAAACATGTACGTACATGTATTAGTATTTGGCTGAGTGTTAATGCAGTTTGATTTTTGTATATTAAATACCGTTTATATTTTTTATTCAATAATTACTGAATTGATAAAATTGATGTATCTTTAATTGATAAATTGTAATTAAATTAGTAAATACAAATCATATGTATGTATATACATCTTTAACAGTGTTCAGAAAACGTTTGATAAATAATTTTGTAATTTTTGTGAGCTACAATGTGGTTTGGTATTATGAGTAAATGAGATGGATATCATGAGTAAATGTTCGTTTTATATAATTTTTGAGCGTTCATAAATTCTTACATATAAAATATTTTGAAAATTGTTCACTTTGGAATGAAATTTTCGATATCGAGGTCTTATATTCATAAGTGGCTATGAACAAAAACACAACTTTTCAGAATTTAAAGCGTAATTATGAATCATTCTTCTACAGTTTAATCTAACGAGGATTACTAATTGGTACGATTAAAAAGTTTTCGAAATTTCCTATTATTCGCGGTTTTATGGTTCATAACCACTTTTACACGTTTAAAATTGGCACTATGAATTTTGAAATTAGCACATAGCCATTAATGCCCAAATATATAAAAACCAGACTTGTTGTAAACTCGATAACTTTTTTATGAAATTTTGGCAATGTTGTGTAGAAAACGTATTTTGTGGGATGTACACAGCGAATTTATAGATTCGAGCTTCATACGTCAGATTGGTACCCTATTTAATCCTTGTTCCACATTTCCACAAAAAGTGGATATTGCGGTAGGACATGGTAAACAAAAAATACAAATTGGATATTTTTTGGAAACATTTAATTTTTGCGGCAAATATGGCTAAAATGATTTTCACACATGACATTTATGTTTTATGATTTTCTCGCGATCTAGCCAACGAATCCGACTGAAGTTTTGTTTGTGTATTAAGAACCAATGTCGCTTATAACGTATATGTAGTCAGTCGCGAAAATCGCTGCAATTGCTGAAAAATCCAAAATTCGCGGTTGCAATTGCTTATATTTATCTTTCTTCATCTAGTATTCTGAATCTTTTCTGACACAAATATTCCGAATGAAGTCAGCAATCATATGCTATAAAAATATTTCGATATGATAAAAAAATTTGCGGCTTTTTTCTAAAGATACTATTCACAATTTTTGACTTGACACCCACTATTTATCCTATTTTAGCCTGATATCTTGGGAACCAAAATGGAATTAACGGCGAAATGATGGAATGTGATAGTACGACATGCCCTAAATCTAGAAAAAAGTTTTAAACAAAATGGTTGCAGCGAATTACAACCTTCGGTTATATGCTTCTCCATTTTTGAACTATTTTAATTATATTATTTTTATGTTCATAGCCACTTTTGTAGTCACAAACTAACGTTTGAGTAGATAGCCAAATCAGAAAAAAATGAAAAAATGGCTTTAGAAAAAAATTTCTTCTCCAAATTTATATGACAGATGACATCCAATTCTGAGAATAGTTTGCCATCAATAACTCATTTTCGAGAAAATGATTCATAGCCAATTATGAATATAAGCCCTCGATATGTAGCATTCTAGATGCACTTGAAAAACTAAGTTTCTGCAAAAAATAGTATTCATTGATGGAATGAAATCTGTTTCTGTTTAAAACTTGGAAAAAATGTTGTTTGTATGTATAGTTGGTCTGTTATGTTGTATGTCTTGTCATTTATTTTGGTTCGAGACCATAGGTTGTGCCGAAGTCTTCAGCAGAACCCAAAATTAGCAAAGAAGGCAAAGTGAGACCTTTATTGTTGCAGCTGAAAGTTGACTGCGCAGTTTCGATGGGCGCTACACCATCTCATCAGAACTTTCGCAACGAATGTATGTCTTTGACTTAAATCAGGGTTCATATTAGTACCAGCGGTCACATATTTCTAATGAGAAACGCTGATAAACAAAATATTCCACCGAACTAAGTCGACACACTAAAAATCTCACTTTGCCAATTCAATGTTGTGCATGTGCTCGCATCGCTCGCAACAATGCAAAGGTTGTTGTTGTACGGTATGTCCCGTCTTCACTGTACCTCGTGTGTATTGTTGTTGTTTGTATGTATAGTTGGTCTGTTATGTTGTATGTCTTGTCATTTATTTTGGTTCGAGACCATAGGTTGTGCCGAAGTCTTCAGCAGAACCCAAAATTAGCAAAGAAGGCAAAGTGAGACCTTTATTGTTGCAGCTGAAAGTTGACTGCGCAGTTTCGATGGGCGCTACACCATCTCATCAGAACTTTCGCAACGAATGTATGTCTTTGACTTAAATCAGGGTTCATATTAGTACCAGCGGTCACATATTTCTAATGAGAAACGCTGATAAACAAAATATTCCACCGAACTAAGTCGACACACTAAAAATCTCACTTTGCCAATTCAATGTTGTGCATGTGCTCGCATCGCTCGCAACAATGCAAAGGTTGTTGTTGTACGGTATGTCCCGTCTTCACTGTACCTCGTGTGTATTGTTGTTGTTTGTATGTATAGTTGGTCTGTTATGTTGTATGTCTTGTCATTTATTTTGGTTCGAGACCATAGGTTGTGCCGAAGTCTTCAGCAGAACCCAAAATTAGCAAAGAAGGCAAAGTGAGACCTTTATTGTTGCAGCTGAAAGTTGACTGCGCAGTTTCGATGGGCGCTACACCATCTCATCAGAACTTTCGCAACGAATGTATGTCTTTGACTTAAATCAGGGTTCATATTAGTACCAGCGGTCACATATTTCTAATGAGAAACGCTGATAAACAAAATATTCCACCGAACTAAGTCGACACACTAAAAATCTCACTTTGCCAATTCAATGTTGTGCATGTGCTCGCATCGCTCGCAACAATGCAAAGGTTGTTGTTGTACGGTATGTCCCGTCTTCACTGTACCTCGTGTGTATTGTTGTTGTTTGTATGTATAGTTGGTCTGTTATGTTGTATGTCTTGTCATTTATTTTGGTTCGAGACCATAGGTTGTGCCGAAGTCTTCAGCAGAACCCAAAATTAGGAAAAAATATTAAACTGAATTTTAATATTGTGGACCATATCGACTATGATGACATTTTTATCATCTCAATCAAAATAACGAAACGAATGTAGCTTTTTACTGAATACTGACGAATCATTACCTGAATGAACTGCTTTCTTTTCTGTTATGGCATACACGATTTTTTAGTGCGTTCGTTTTAGGGTAGTATCTCAACGCTTGTATGATAATAAGTGAAGAGTTAATCAGGACACGCATGTCTCGTGTCTTTAATGGCGTAACCGGTTTCCATAAATTTATTTTCGATGCACTTTTGTTTTATTTTGTACCTAACTGAAAGTGAGTCTTGGATGGTCCGTTGAGAACTTTAAGTTTGCAAACAGCATTTCATTACCATAAACTTAAAAATATTGTAAACCCCATAACATTAATGACAGCTAAAGTTTCTGTCTAATAATAAAAAAGTATTTTCTGATTAATATCGTTGGAATCCAATGACTTCGTGCTTATTTTGGTGGTATTTCTTCTGGAATTAAAACATTACATTCTTATTTTATGAGAACTTTGTTTTCTTTCTAAAACGAAGATAATGACACGATCAAAAAATTTGTGATTCATAAATTCAAAAGTAAAAGACGATTAACACTGTTTTGATCAAGGAAATTTGTGGTTTTACTCAAATAAAAATTTATTGAAAAAAAAAAAATATGTAATAAATAGGTTGGCTCTCACAGGAAGGTCAAGTAGTACCTTAAGGCACCGTAATGTAGTTATGGTCGATTTTTTGTTTTGAACATTTTACAATAATTAACCACTGCGATGTAATGGTAAAATGCTATTTACCTCAATATATGATATAAAAATGCAACTGACGAAAAGGTTGCATAATACCAAAACATTTTATTAATTTAATATGCAATGTGCGTGCGACTCAAAGCAATACGAACGCGTTTTACCAGTATGATTTATAAATAATCAAAAAGAAATTTCACAAAGTTTCAACGCACGTCAAATCGTAGTTGTATGTCAACTAAATGAATATGAACTAAACGAATTCATTAGCTCAGCTAATGTTTCCAAAGGTCTTTGACCATTTCAAACAAAATATGCTAACAAAAAATCTACAAAAAACGAAAGAAAAAACTAAACGAATATAGGTCAAAAGTTGTAAAAAAATATCCGAACAATGCTTCACTTTCGTTGTCTCTTCTGCTCACAACCACAAACATCTTGTGGAAGAAAGCGAAAGTATTGTTTATTTTATCTTGGATTTCTTAAAGTAATTAAAATAAAAAATGACAGAATGATTCATTAAAAAATCGGGGAATTTACATTTATTTCACTTTTAGTTTCCAATTTCACTCTCATTTCTTGAGAATACACTTGGAGACTCGTGGGCCAATATGCGTTTCATTAACCCTAAATTAGTCATACAAATTTATTCATAGTTATTCATCTGTATCTTAATGTGATATTAGTGTGTTCGTTCGTTGTTGTTGATTGCTGCTGCCGTCTTCTGTCTGATAGCGTAGCGTAGCATGTGTTGTGATATTTCTTTTTACGATTTTCTCTTTCAGCTCCAACTCACATCTCTGTATGGGGCATTGTAACTTCTGTTGTGAATGAAGCCAATGAAGTTACAATGAGAAAACGAAAAACCGTCTTTAATGAATTTAATTACTTTTCAAGTTCGTTTTCGTTTAACTTTTTTATTTCTGCTATTTCTTATACTTAATTTCTGATGAAAGTGAGAGTTTTGTTTAAAACCACATTAACGAAAGTTTTTATTTCAATATTTCATAAGAAAAGAAATTTTATTTGTTATGTTAGCTGTGGTTTTATACGCACAAACATATTTAGGTACTTAAAGCCGACTGTTGTGAAAATGAAAGACTGAAGATGCATGCATGATATTGCTGTCATACAGGCAGACGAAAACTCAAAGGCTCAGACAAAATCTGCATATAATCATCAAGTCTTGGAGGCATTTAAAGGCACAAAGAAGTGCACCACCAATATTTATTATACGTTTTTAAGAGGAATACATTTATGTACAATTCTGTCCTCCATACTGTTTTGAATTCAAATCAGAGTTGACATACTTTTGTTATAACCCTTTTGATCTTCATATCGGATAATATGAATATTAAAATGGCGCAAATAATTTTATTCGAAACCGTTTCGGGTCTATCAAATCTCTAGAAGTTCTTGTACAATAGTCTCTTCATTTGGATTGCAGCATATATGCCAAAACCAATGCGAGTGTTTCGGTAAATAACGTCGCATCTAATGTGGCAAGTTAGCCGAGTTTACTCTTCCCTGGGATGTCCATATGCCCTGGATCACAAATAAGAAAAAATACTTAAGGGCAATTCCCATGTTGCTTATTTTTTTCCTTCCCACAGTTTCTACATAGAACCACGTGAGTTCCAATCGACACATTCGTAATTATGCAGATACTTAACTAACATTGATTTGGCTTACATATATGAACTTACTTTCAATCTGACAACCAACATGACAATTTTGTTAGTAAAATTAAATAAAACTGACTGACAACACTTCTATATAAAGGTTCAGCACACTGAGAGCTCCATAGTACAAGATGTGTGTCGAATTTATAGTGGTAATTTTTTTCATTATCCCGCAAGGCTGCTTATTTATCTATTTGTTGTGGTAGATGTGAATTTTCCCCCTTCGTTAAATCAAGAAACAAAAGTACTTTCGAAAATTTCTCTCCTATGTAAAAATGCTGGACTATTCAGTGCTCTTTCATCGCGTTAGTAGGACAAGCAGAAAAATTATTAAAGTTTTTTCAATAGTTATATTCTTCAAAAATTCCAATACCAACTAAATATTTGCACAGTTTTCTTATGTTTCATGCCAGTTTTAGAATTATGTAGCCATCTCTACAACCCTCTCTACAACTCATTTGGATCACTGTGCTATAATAATTTATTTCAAATGAAACTTTAGGAAGGCTTTTATGCACAAAATATAAAATATGAAGTTGATCTTCATATCTTCTTCAAAACACCATTTTCTTATTAAATTATGAATATTTCAACAAACCGAAAATCGATTACCTAAAAAGGGCCGAATTCTGATATCTCTTTGTTGTGTGATATTTATGTAGTTCGCCTTAAGATGTAGTACTGAAATTCAATTTTTTGGACGAAAAAAAGTCCGGAACTTGTAACTTTTTCAAAAAAGTGAAGATAGCATGATTCGTGCGATGATCAACTTTTGCTCAAATAAAAAACTAAATAAAGTGCGACCTATAATTGGGTACACCTAAAAATTGCAATGACTAGCAGTGCTGTTGTTGCAGATATTATGGCTGTTTTTCTTTAAGACTGGACAAATAGGCTACGATAACAAAAATCTAAATAAAATTTCACTCAAAATAAGAAAATATATTTTTTTTAAATTGTCGCCAAAAGCAATATCAATGTGTGAGTGAAAACAAATTTTGAAAAAATAATTTTGTGTTAAAAATTTTGGATTTTGGGTAATTATCCAGTGTAAGTCAAAATTATGGTTATCGAGGCTAAGTCCAAAAAAGTCAACACCAAATATTTTTTGGAATATTTCTTTTGATAGATATATTTATAGTTTAATTGGCGACAATGTGAAAAAAATAATTTATGAATTTGGGCAAAAAATTACATTTTTATTAACGTTTTTGTTATCGCGGCTTAAAGAAAAACAGCTCTATTATCAGTTTATTTGTGTCTCAGTTCAGTTCTAAGTGTGTAAGAAGTAAGTTCGTTTATCGGCGACATGTGTCTTAAATAAATTCAGTGAATGTATAAATTGGAACAGATAGGAAAGTAATATTTGAAAACATCTAATGTGTTTTTATAATCGAAAAAAGTGTGTATGTATGTGGAGATGGCTTCACAAGGCTTCAAGATAATAGGAGAAATATTTAAAACTAAGAAATAAATTGTAGGAGATTTATTCAATGGAATACATAAAGGACACAGAGGAGGACTATATATTTATATAGTAGTTGGCGACAATGTGAAAAATATTTTTTTTTGAACAACAAATTAAATTTTTATTAACGTTTTTGTTATCGCAGATTGTTATCCCGGCTTAAAGAAAAACAGCCCTATTGTTAAAATTGAAAAAAGGTATGGTTTAGAATTTATTCGAAGTGCTTGTGAATTTGAGAGAAAGAAAAAAGTAATGAAAAGAGAGTAATTTCATGGAAACTTAAATACGCACAGACCATGCACAACTGAAAACCCTATAATATTCCTGAAAAAAGGTAAATTCTAATTTGAAAAAATTGAGCATGCAATAATAACATGCATAATTTTCTAACATACATTCATAATAAATAAACGACTTCTTTTGGCATAACTTCAGCTAAAACTTTCTATAAATTTCACAGAGCATATTCATCGTGGTTTCTACTAGGCTTCGTAAGTCATAATTGTAACTATCCCAACAAACGTTTTTCTTCGTGTTAGTAACGGCTTTCTAAATTTACATATTCTTAATAATTAAAACATCTTGCTTTGAGCCGACATTGACAAGTGGTCACCTCATAAAATGTAAATTGTGTCACGCATTCATGTTAAAGAAATTAGCTGCAGCAACAGACGCAAGGAAAGCACGTCAGACAAGTTTGAAACGACAGCAGAGTAAAGTGTACGAAAGAAATTCGAAAAGCAACGCTGATGATTCTATTTGGATGTTAGTAGCTACACAGCGCCTTAATTTAAACCGTCGTCTCAAAGCTATTTTATTTGTTGCCGTGCAATTTCCGTTAAATACAGTTAATATAATAGAGCGTATAATCCAATACAAGCGCTCATCCATATGTTCAGCCAACAGACAGCTCACTTAAAACGTTGAAAGAACAGCAAAAACTAACCAACAACAGAAACTATATAATATGCTGCCACTAAATTGTTATTTCAACGGTATTACATAAATGAGAACTTGTTTTCAGTGGCTAAGAACTATTCACACAGTCATAGTAACATACACACATTCATACATTCCTATGCAGACAGACATAGCAAGTGGTAATGATAGAAAGGCAACAGAAATTCAAGATAATGAACTTGATGTGTTCGCGAATGTTGAATAAGAGAAAATAATCGATTTGTTTACTTTTGGTGGCGAAAGATATTGATTGTCTTAAAACGAAAGACTAAAGTAACAAACCTGATTTCTTGTATTTTCTTTCAATTCCAGCCATGATCAAACAGAGCAGAACGAATGCCTTCTTACTACTGGCAATAGTGGCCACAAATTGCATTTTGCTGACTTATGCCTATCCACAAAATGAAGTACACCAAAGACGCTTGTTGACCAGCAGACAACAACAGTTGCAATCTCCAGTTTATAATCCGGCAGCAGAGTCGGCACGTAAATATGCTGTTAAGCCTAACGCCTCGAAAAAGGTGGCTTTAGACGCTGTTGAGGACGACATCGAAGGCAATCAAATACAAGATGGTCCTAATGGATTTTCGTGGTCCAACATGTTGTCCACTGTGCTGACTATGTTCTTCAATGGTGGTGCTAATGCTCCAACAAAGTCCGACGATGTCGACAACATCGGTTTTGGTGGTTCACCTTGGGCTAATGTCATCTCAATGGGTTTGTTATAAAAAAAGTGATAATATTGTGGAAAAATTGTTTTAATATATCCCATTTCAGGTTTGAAAATCATTAACACTTTATTGGGTGGCGGTGCTCCCAGTGATGGTATTGACAAGGTCGACAATGGTGGCTCGCCTATGCAGGTAATATTCGTTTGCAAAAAATATAATTCCTTTATTTAAAAAAGCTTTTTTCTAAATTTTAAGTAGTCTGCACTTTATTTCTACAATGGTTGTATATAATTGAGATTATTTTGGTAAACTAACTGTCTATGTGTTTATAAATGCTTTGTATAGCCAAGAATGTGAGAAAGCCTCACATTGTGGTAGTAATATCTCGAAAAGTACAAAAGTACATCTGGGAAATTGATAAAAAGGTTGACTTTGTGGTTTATACATGTAGAATATTAGCAAGCTGACATGTAGCCTTAAAATTACGGTATCTTATGATGGACACCGAATTCATAAAATTCAACTCACTTTCTCCTTTGGTTTTTAGTTAGAGCGCACAACAGTTCGACTTGCTGACCTTGGGGTATGCCCCTGGGTATGAGTCACAGCCAGTCATTGACGTGACTCCTCCTTTTCAACCTAACCTAAGAAAATTACACAAGGTTTTGTTTCTAGATTACGTTTAGTCCGAATTTAATTTAAAAACCATAACAGTTGCAATTTTTGTCTTACACAAACGATGGAGAAAATCGGTTCAAATAATTACGAAAAATAAATAGCTAAGTCCACACAAAACAAAATGAACACAAAATAACAAATTAGCTATAGTTTTCAATACTTTAAACTGGTTTTATTTTGGTTTCCGATTTGGCTGGTCGAAATGGAAATTTTGTTATTAAAGGCCTGGGGCAGGATCCACTATATGATCCTACATCACACCTTTCTCCATTACAAGGCTTAACCTTTAATTTAATTAAATATATCGTTATTAGAAGGGTTTGAAAGCCAAACCAATACATATTATACCGTTGGTGTAAACATTGTGAAACTTCCAGCATCGATGAGACACTTTTATGGAACTAATAAATCTGTTACAATTTTGATCAAAAATATCTGTAATAAGCATTTGTTTCGGGTCTATATCAAAATATGGAATCTTAATTTTGCTAACATAATTGCCTTTCCCTTTGGACCAAAGGGGATATGGGTCATGTGAGAATTTCTCGTCAATGACCATCGCTGTCACATAGGATAGGAAAATCGTATAGTCATGCTGCCATCAGATCTTACAATTCATGAACAGTTCAAGACTGCCGCATATCTCTTCAGGTGATGGGCATGCTGCTCGACATTCCCCTTATTTGGGTGCCAGGGCATATGGACATCCCAGTGAACTGTAAAGTTCCACCGGAACTTGCTTGCGTATTAGGTACATGTGGACCTACCCAGAGCCTGGGTATCGAGTCAAACGACTTTTGTAGGAACTGTGTGGAGAAGGATGAGATTGAGGGCGTTGAACACCTTCTCTGTCTCTGTCCAGCAAGGGCTAATACAGTTTTAGTGACACTGGGTTCTGCTTTCTTTGAGAGATTTGGTGACTTGTCCAGAATAGATTTCGGTAAGATAAGGTGTTTCGTAAAACCTCTTGGTATCACAATGGACCTCTTCTGGTCTAACTGAGTGAAATGCTTACTTTCTGACTGTCATAACCCCCAACATACAAAATACCCAAATCGTTTTGGCGGTTGAGTCACGGACCTAATACCCTAGGGGGTTTATGACCGTTTTCATTATTTAAGCAAAATGGAACAATTTAATAATTTGTGCAGATTTCAACAATTGGCTGCCTTCGGCCGGGCTTAAACATGTTCTCTTCCGGGGTATGTCCAAAGCCGGCTATATAGAGCAAAGGTTTCCATCGTGATATAACTACCAACGTGGATATATTGCTTCAACGCACACAAAAATACATTTTTATATCCCGGACACACAGTTTTCCCTACGCTCCTCCTAATAACATTCGAGACTACACAAGGAATTCATTTATTGATACTTCCGTCCAAATAACCCAAATAAATATTAATAAAATACATCCAGTTGAGACATAACGAAACTATTCGCATATATGTGTTCACATAATTCCCAAGTTCGTCATATAGTAAGCTACTGTCGTGGTCTTAGCACGGCAAATATTTGCCACATTCAACCATTTGTGATATATTTTACTACAATGTGACTTCATAGATATGGTTGTAAAAAGCATTTTAAAGAAACATATGTTTGCTATATATAATTTTTTACAAAATACACATAACATATCAATTTTAAAAATCTTTTTATCTCTTTTTTTTCCAAATTTTCCGTTTATTTTCATGTTGTTGATATTGCTGTATTGACAATAATATATGTATTTTTTGCTTTCTTTTATTGAACATAAACATACATACTCATGTATAACTGAAAATACAAATTTAAAAAATACTACTGGTTAATGTGGTTATGGTTGGATTTATACTATAAAAAATGGTGGTTACAATGCTTGCAAAATTAAAACAAAACAAATAAAACAGGGCATCTTGGCGGCTGTATTATCATCGGTACTTGGTACAAAAGATCCAGAACAAGTCAACTCAATGGCCAAGCAAGCTGGAGAGGTAACGAATGAAATATTTTTTTTTCTATTACTTACAAAACAACAAAATTAAAAAAGAATAACAAGTAATTCTAAGCTGTATTATACATTTCCATTTCTCTCTATCACCATTTGCTTTTTTCTCTTAACCAAACCAAACACTTTAGAAATTTACATTTGATTATCTTACGCATCCCTTTCCCCCCATTAATATGTTAAATAGTTAGACTGTATGTAGTAGACTGTGATTTGTAAAATGTACTTAAAATAATGGCGTCGTTTCTTCTTCTGCTATGATTTTTTAGTTTATACAAATTGTTATGAATCTGTTGGATGCCTTGAAGACTTCATTCTCCCATCGTTCTCTGTCTGCTCGTTCGTTGGGCAAACGTGATTCCGTAAGCGATGCCGCTGTAGCCAGTATTTCCATGTTGAAGGGTTACGTACGCACCTACCGCAACGCTGATGATAAATGTTTGCAACGTTATATGTGCGAGGCCAATACCGAGTGTACACGTGAAATTGGAGGCACCAGCATTTTCTGCCAGTTGGGATCGTAAGTATTTCAATGTCATTGGGATCATGAGTAACACATAATTGCAACATTCAAGTAGTTGCTCATGACTTTTGGGAGCCTAACAGGAAAAAATAAATTTAAATCATCATGATAACTGCCAACTGTGGGCAGTTATCATAATATCGCATAACACCGTACGTCAAAATCGAAAAGTTTAGATGGGTCATTTAAATTTCTTTATAATTCTGAATGCTGACACGAAACATACTTATTTTTTCATAGTCTGGTTTGTAGGATATAATTATTTGAAGGATAATATTTTTTAAATAAGTGGGTCTTACTATTCTTCTATACATATCCAAAATAATTAATTTTAATTAAAATTGAGATACAACATAACTATACCGTGTATGTACTCTGTTATACATACATTTTATGATGTGCAATTTACGAATATGTAAAATATAGTCAGAATATACATATAAAAATGGCCGTAAATGTTAAACTAATTAACACAGAAAGATGCAATTTGGTTATGTATGGAAGAATAGTAAGTCCAACAATATATATGTAGAATTACACAACTTTTTTGTTTGATTACATCTTTGCCAAAATTTTTGAAAGCAAACTCGATCGGAAAATGAAAAACTGAGATGACATTTTGGTTATGCTAAAAGTAGACATTACTTTTAGAATTTTAGACATTTCCATGACCCACAATAAATATATCCACGTCTTTGTTCCATGACAGTCCGACAAGAAACCTGAGAAAGAATTCAATTACTGAGCAATTCACTTCTTAATTTCCCGATTCGTCGGATCTTTCGGGATGTCTAAATTTTCCAAATAACAACTAATAATTGTAGGTCGATTAAAGTTATTAACGGACAAAGCCCGTTCGTTCAAAAAAGATTGAATATACTCCTAATATTTAGAATATGTAAATCTATTTTAGGAAGATTTCTTCCTTATATTTATTATATGAATCATCTTTAGGCATTATTTTTATTGATAAAGTGCTGCTGTTTTACAAATGACGATATTATATGTCCATCAAATACAGTTCTATTTTTTAAATTGATTTTATTAACTATATCTCTAATTTATTTTTGCAACAGTTATGCAACCAGCTACTTATTGGACCGCACCAGCGAAGGCAACTTCGAACAAATGTACGATGCCGGCCGCAGAGGGCGCTCTGGATTTGATTGTTCACAATTGTATTTGGAATGTAATGAAGTTTAAATCCCTCACAAATACTCTACTCATACCCTTTAAGCTTTTCGAACTTTAGGACTGGTATAATTTTTCGCTGTATTTATTAATTTATTAAATTTGCTATTTAAGACTCCCTTTCTTATTATTAAGAAGTGTCACATTATTTATTGTATTTTTTAATTTATATCCTATTTTCTAAGTATGTATTAGTTATGTTTGTATATGAATAAATGTGCTGTACCGCATAACGTGGTAACAGACTCATATGAATCGTAAACATTCAAAACCCGTCTATTTAAACGAAATGTATAATTTAAGAATATCGAAAAATTTGAAATGTTAAAATATCTAGCAGAACTATCTTTAAATGAAAGAGCTACAACACAAATTTCAAAATAAATGTAAAATGAAAATATGAAAGCATGCGTTGGTTTTGTATAATACGAATCTGACAAAAGACATTGACTAAATAAGTTTAATAGCAAATATGAAAGCTTTTATTTTCAGCAACATAAAAGCTTAGACTATATGTAATACATTTAGTTATGGCTGAACCAAAGGCCATGTAATTTATTACTAAAGAAAAAGTATGTAAGTCTGTTAACGCAGTAGTATGAAAGCTCTGTGTAGATGGCGTTGGCAACACATCGCAATCCCATACAAATGACTCGGAATATTATTATTATTCCCTTTTGGAAGAAGTTTGCATATAGCTACGGCGAATATATTAACTCCTTTGTTACACAAAAACAACGCGTTATTTTCAATGAAAATCGACTGTGTCGTTTTGTATTGTCGTTTATTTTAATTATACGCAGGGTTACCTATACTTGTACCCTCACTCTGCAGTATCAATTATGACAAATTTGTTTCTTTTTGCTTTGGAATAGCAAAACATAGTTGGTGGCAGGCAGTGCCGGTCGCAAGGGGGGTTTTGGGGGTTCAAACCCCCCCAGAGAGGTTTCGAACATATACTTTTTAAAACCTTCTAGACTTTCTGAAGCAATAAAATATAGAATTTTTAAGGTCTTTTTAAAATAACTCGTCTGAAATGGTAATTTTCCAGTAAAATCATGAAAACACAAAAATTACATAAAAAATCGTGGATACTTTCTTGAATTTCGGACAAAGTTTATGAAAAATACAAACAAACTAAACGAATTGTGCCAATTTCAAGATTGTGTAGTGCTATTTTCGCTAATGGACACCAAATTGTTCGGAAAATTTTCTTTTTTATTAACCGATACCACTTCTTGACATTCGACTAGAGCTATATCTTATGAACTTTTAATTGTGTACTGCAATAAAAGTTTGGAAATTTAATAACAAAATCGTTTAGTAATTTTAAAAAAGTGTAGATAAGAATCGATATGATATCATAATGAAATCTAAAATATTCTTAATAAGATCAAATAATTTGCTTGATGCTTGTAGAGCGCTAAGATGTAATATTTGCGATTGGACATTTTTATGGAGCTGTATCTAAATCTGAACCGATGTGTCCTATTTTCATCACAGATGCAACAACGACAGTTTCTGTTACTTCCAATGTTTTGGGAGTTTGCAATTATAACACAAATCCATTTCGATAAACGAAGAACACTGTTTGATATACATAAACTTATTTCTCTTTGTTCATTTACAACAACTGATAACATGTTTACCGCAAACAAACTATTTTTTCCCACAAAAGGAGAATTTCAAATGGCGAGTTTTGAATTACAAATGACGAGTTTTGAATTTCAAATGGCGAGTTTTAATTACAAATGACGAGTTTTGAATTTCAAATGACGAGTTTTGAATTACAAATGACGAGTTTTGAATTTCAAATGATATTTTTTGAATTTCAAATGGAATTTTTGAATTGCTAATGGTGTCTTTTGAAATACACTTGAAAATGGTGTAGTTGTTTCTTCTAGCAGGGACTGAAGGGTTTATCGCCGAGGAATTTAATCGTTTTTTATGTAATATTTCTTCAAAATATATATCGAGGGCTTATATTCAAAAGTGGCTATGAACCATTTTCTCGAAAATGAGTTTTTGATGCCAAACTATTCTCAGATTTGTATGTCAGCTGTCATATAAATTTGAAAAATAATTTTATTTCTAAAGCCATTTTTCCAAATGTTTCTGATCCACTCACACTATAGTTTGTGACTGCATAAGTGGTTATGAACATACAAATAATATAAATAATATAGTTCAAAAATGGAGCAGCGTATATCCGAAGGTTGTAATTCGCTACAACGATTTTGTTTAAAACATTTTTCTGGATTTAGAGCATATCGTACTATCAAATTCCATCATTTCGCGTTAATAGCATTTTGATTCCCCAGTTATCAGGCTAAACTAGGAAAAATGGTGGCTGTAAAGTCAAAAATTGTGAAAAGTATATTTAGAAAAACCGGCGAAACATTTTATTATATTGAGAATACCAAAATATTTCTTTGGCATGTGGTTGCTGACTTCATGGGGTGCATGAAAAGTTTCAGAATTATGAATGAAGAAAGTTAAAATATAAGGAATTACAATGGCGAATTTTGGATTTTTCATCAATTGCAGCGATTTTCGCGACTGGCTACATATATGTTACAAGCGACCAATCTGACGGATGAAGCAGGAATCTTTAAATTCGCTGTGTACACCACAGAAAATGTGTTTTCTTTACAACATTGCCAAGATTTCATGAAAAAAGTTATAGTGTTTACAATAAATCTTATTCTTATTTCAACATTCATCGTGCTCAATTTTAGACATACAAAAGTGGCTATGAACCATGAAACCGCGATTAATAGGAAATTTCGAAATCTTTTTAATCGTAGCAATTAGTAATCCTTTTTAGATTAAACTGTAGAAGAACGAATAATAATTTATCTTCAAATTAAGGAGAAAAACAGTTTTTTCGCTCTCCTGAAAAGTTGTGTTTTTGTTCATAGCCACTTATGAATATAAGCCCTCGATATGTATGTATGTAATTTCAAGCAACTATTTAAAAAAAAGTTCTACACTTAGAGAACGAGTCTGTTAATAAAAGCAGCGATTGTCTGCTGCCTATCAGCAGACACTTTTCTGCTATTACAATCTTGCATCATCATTCACACTGCTAAAGAGTTTGCAGTCTGCTAAAATTGGCTGTTGTTAATGAAAATATAAAAATAGATAAGCGTTCATAAGCGAGTTTAGATCTAATTTTCTTTTATATTAGCTTGGGACAATATGTGTATCATATATATTGATAAAAACAGCAAAAAGTTGTTTACCACCTCAGCAGATACAAATCTGCTGTCTCTTTTTTAACAGCAGAAAATCTGCTCTTTCAGTAGACTATCTACTTTCTTTACTGACATATTCCTTTGAGTGTACTGACGAACTGACTGTCGGACGAATGTATCAAAATATTTCTTGAAGATCCTGGCAAAAAATATAAGTGGTTTCCAAACGCTGCAGTAAAAATTTCCTATAAAGTTGGAAAATTAACTAAGTATAAGTGAAGTTTCCTTCTTTCAAAGCCATAGTAAATAGTTCATTTACTAGAAAAAGGGTAGTAGATTTACTTAAATACATTTCTTTGGATCTAATAAAAAACTCTTACAATTGAGTAAATCCAAACTTATGTGGAAGAATATTTTCAAGGTTTTAAGTGAGAAAAAAATCTGAAATTTTTTGTATGGAAAAATTCCATTTAGGAAATTTTACCTTAAAAATGTGTTTTTTCCTAAAATGAAAATGTTTACTGAAATTTATGCCGAGTTCTTCATACATTTAAGTAATAATACTTTATGAATTATTCTAAACAACCACTGCGAAGGCGCCTATCTTGCCTACGCAACAATTATGGAGTAATAGCTCAACTCCTTATGGCAGAGGTATCATGAAACTTTTGAGAAATATTTCATATTGTAATTTTTTGTATCAGTTTTGCATACTCTGATGCAAAACTATTTGTTTGATTTTTTTAGTTAAATTGAATTTATTTTAATTTCACCTTTGTATAAAATAAAATTTTCCTCAGTTTAAGTAAAAATTTACTCGTTTTGAGGAAAAAATCTGCAAAATTGTCCTCAGTTTGAGTAAATATTTACTTGATTTGAGTAATCATTTACTTAGTTTTAGGAAATTTTCAGCAAAATTTTACGAAGATTTAGTAAAAACTTTACTTAATTTTAGGAAAATTTTGCTTAAATTTAGTAAAAAATTACTTGGTTTTAGGAAAAATTTACGTAGATTTAGGAAAATTTCTACTTATATTTAGTAAAAATGTACTTGGTTTCCTAAATTTTAGTTAATTTTAACTCATTATAGTTAACTTTTTTATGAGTGTAGATGAAAACCCCTCCCCTGGGGAAAATCCTGCGCACGGGCCTGACTAAATAAGTTTAATAGCAAATATGAAAGCTTTTATTTTGAGCAACATAAAAGCTTAGACTATATGTAATACATTTAGTTATGGCTGAACCAAAGGCAATGTAATTTATTACTAAAGAAAAAGTGTGTAAGTCTGTTAACGCAGTAGTATGAAAGCTCTGTGTAGATGGCGTTGGCAAAACATCGCAATCCCATACAAATGACTCGGAATATTATTATTATTCCCTTTTGGAAGAAGTTTGCATATAGCTACGGCGAATATATTAACACCTTTGTTACACAAAATCAACGCCTTATTTTCAATGAAAATCGACTGTGTCGTTTTGTATTGTCGTTTATTTTAATTATACGCAGGGTTACCTATACTTGTACCCTCACTCTGCAGTATCAATTATGACAAATTTGTTTCTTTTTGCTTTGGAATAGCAAAACATAGTTGGTGGCAGGCAGTGCCGGTCGCAAGGGGGGTTTTGGGGGATCAAACCCGAGCAGAGAGGTTTCGAACATATACTTTTTTAAAACCTTCTAGACTTTCTGAAGCAATGAAATATAAAATTTTTAAGTTCTTTTTAAAATACCCCGTTTGAAATGCTAATTTTGCAGTAAAAACACGAAAATTATATAAAAAAGTGGACACTTTCTTGAATTTCGGACAAAGGTTATGAAAAATGCAAAAGAATTAAACGAATTGTGCCAATTTAATGATTGTGTAATGCTAATTTCGCTAATGGACACCAAATTGTTAGGAAAAGTTTCATTTTATTTAACAGATACCACTTCTTGACATTTGACCAGAGCAATATCTTATGAACTTTAATTTTTTAGTAATTTTAAAAAAGTGTAGATAAGAATCGCCATGATATCATAATGAAATCTAAAAACATTCTTAATAAAAGCAAATAATTTGCTTGATGCTAACTCGTAGCTTAACTATGAGTGACATTTTTTAATTATACAAAAGAAAGTACAATTTGCATTTTTAAATTTCTTTCAATTCAAACAAATGATATAACCCTCTCTGAGTATAGAAATCGATTTGGACATTTGTATAAGGGCTATATCAAAGCATTGCCCCACATGTTCCACTTCCACAACAGATGTTTACAAGCCAAATATAATATGGTGTTATTCGTATATTCCGTTTATAATGTGTGGTTTGTAACATTTACGATGCGACATTTTTATGGACCTGTATCTAAATCTGAACCGATGTGACCTATTTTCATCACATATGAAACAACAAAGGTTTCTGTTACTTCTAGATGTTTTGGGAGTTTGTAATGATAATACAAATCCAATTCGATAAACGAAGAAAACTGTTTGATCTATAGAGGGCTTATATTCATAAGTGGCTAAGAGCAAAATCACAACTTTTCAGGAGAGCGAAAAAACAGATTTTCTCCTTAATTTTAATAGTAATTATGAATCATTCTTCTACAGTTTAATCTAAAATGGAATACTAATGGCTACGATTAAAATTTTTTCGAAATTTTCTTTTATTAGATAGCCAAATCAGAAAAATTTGAAAAAAGGCTTTAACAGATGACATCCAAATCTGAGAATAGTTTGGTATCAAAAATCATTTTCGAGAAAATGGTTCATAGCCATGCTTACCGCAAACAAACTAATTTTTCCCACATAAGAAACTCAAAAACGATGTTCACGTGTCTAAAATTTCGTTTCTTCATCACCATTCACACTGCTAAAGAGTTTGCAGTCTGCAAAACTTGACTTAATTAATTAAAATATAAAAATACATAAGCGTTCCTTTTATATTAGGTTGGAACAATATGCGTATCATTAAAAAGACTATCGCAATATCTTTCCGTGGTAATAAATTGCTTTATAATAACTTCTATTCAAACAAGTTTTGTTAACTTGTATATTTAAGTGGTCATACTGTTCTGTACACATGCTTAAAGTTTTTTCTATATTGCTCTCTCTCTTTTTCAGCAGAAAATCTGAACTTTCAGTAGAATTTCTGCTTTCTTTTACTGACAAATTCCTTTGAGTGTACTGATGGATGGATTACTGAAATGCAATTTTGCCGATGAATGTAACAAAATATTCCTCGAAGATCCTGATAATAAAATATGAATGGTGTCCAAACGCTCACGTAATCACAAATTAACGTCATTTATAGTTGCGCCATAGAATAACTAAACTTCACGAGAAAAATTGAACATTGATTGAAAATTGATTTATTTTTTTTTAACTAGATGAAAACCACCCAGGGGAAATCCTGCGCACGGCCCTGGAGGCAGGTGTTAGTATTAGTCTTTCAATATGCGCAAGGACAATATGTAACAAAACACCGACAATTTGACTTTTTGCAATGATTCATTTAAAACGAGAACTTAACTTCATAGGAAACTGTTGTAATTTATACCAAAGAAAACTGTTTGATCTATAGAGGGCTTATATTCATAAGTGGCTAAGAGCAAAAACACAACTTTTCAGGAGAGCGAAAAAACAGATTTTCTCCTTAATTTTAAGAGTAATTATGAATCATTCTTCTACAGTTTAATTTAAATGGAATACTAATTGCTACGATTAATTTTTTTTTCGAAATTTTCTATTATTCGCGGTTTTATGGTTCATAGCCACTTTTGCACGTTTAAAATTGAGCATTATGAATGTTGAATTAAGCACATAGCCATTAATGCTCCAATATATAAATACTTATTATTATATAAAGACTTATTATTACTGTAAACTCGATAACACTTTTTTATGAAATGTTGGCAATGTTGTGTAGAAAATACATTTTCTGGAATGTTCACAGCGAATTTAAAGATTCCAGGTTCATTCGTCAGATTGATACCATTTTTTCACTTTTTTCAAATTTTTTACAAAATATATATTTAACATCAACGGCTACGTATAAGATTTATAGTGGCTAAATACAATCGAGTCATCTGGTATTTTTTTTATAAGTCATGTATGTATATAAAAAACACATATTCTCGTCTTTCATACCATTATATTCCATTATCAATATAAACGCTTCAGTTTATTCACATCATCTATACCCAGAAATAACTTTGTAACGACACCTTATTATTATTTGCTTTTAGTAATGACAGCTCAAGAACTTTTTGAGGAATGAAATAAGGACTGTCTTACAATGGTTTACAAAAGTAGTTTTTGATAACAACACAGCCTCAATTTGTTTGTAGCTTTGTCTTTTCAATCGAAGCCTATGTATTTCCAAAATTTTTACTTTTAAGGGGCAAAATGGGGTTAAAAGGGATAAAATGGTACACTAACATGAACAAACGTGTCAAATTAGCCAATCACCGAACATAAAATATGTTTGGGAAAAAATTACTATGTGCAAAGTTTCATCCTTCACTCCCTACGAAATTTATCGTGTACATCAGTAAGAAAGTCGTGAAACGGATTTGGTTGCCAGTTTATATATATATGAAACACTCCACTTTCTATCAGAATACAATCGTGAATCGGTTCAGATTTATATATAGCTCCCATACAAATGTCTCCTCCGATTTGACTCTTTGGCAAAACAACTCTGGTGAAAATGGGTCAGATCGGTTCAGATATATATATGTATATATATATATATATACAAATTTCTTTCCGCTCTAGAAACCACATATTTAACACTCCATAAAATTTAGGAAAGCGTCTAATATTTCAACTAGAAAACATTTGCTAAAAATGGGTTAGATCGGTTAAGATTTGTACATAGCTCCCATTCAAAGTTTGTGTTCAATTTTTTTTACATATACAGATAGAAGTATGGAATTTGTAGCTGCATCGTATATCTCCCGGTTCAAATGTAATGACCTTTTTATATCCTACACCATAGGCTATAATGACTAAGTGTAGGGTATCATATATTCGGCCACGCACGACTTTAACCTTCCTTACTTGTTTTATTATCAATCCTAGAAATTTTTAATATGAATATTGAATGCACAATATTGTTGACTCTATTTTCTCAAACATGTGCAATCTACAGATATATTCCGTTGTACTGAATTTAAATAACCAGATAAGACAAAATTGGTACTTTTCTTTTTTGTACCATTTACTACTTTTTTGCCTTTTCCCAATTATGTTTTTTATACACTCCACGAGAGTATTATGTCTTTGTGCATTTGTTTGTAACACCCAAAAGGAAACGAGATAGACCCATTGTTAATTATACCGATCGTCTTAGAATCACTTTCTGAGTCGATGCTATTTAATTTGAAGAAAATCGGTTCAGATTTAGATATAGCCCCCATACGAATTTCACTCCCGATTTGACTCTTTTCACTCTAGATACCACATATTTTTACAGATTTTCTTTAAAATTGGCAAAACATCTTATATTGTAACCAGAAACACCTGTGGTAAAAATGTGTTAGATCGGTTCAGATTTATATATAGATCCCATACAAATTTCTCTCCCGATTTGACTTTTTCCGCTCTAGAGACCACAGAATGTATCAGATTGTCTTCAGATTTGGTAAAACATCTTATATTTCCACTAGAAACACCCGTGGTGAATATCGGTCAGATCGGTTCAGATGTATATATAGCTCCCATACAAATTTCGCTCCCGATTTGACTTTTTCTGCTCTAGAAACCACATATTGTATCAGATTGTCTTCAGATTTGGTAAAACATCTTATATTCACACTAGAAACTCCCATGGTGAATATCGGCCAGATCGGTTCAGATCGGTACAAAATTCGCTCCCGATTTGACTTTTTCCGCTCTAGAAACCACATAATGTATCAGATTGTCTTCAGATTTGGTAAAACATCTTATATTTCCACTAGAAACACCCATGGTGAATATCGGTCAGATCGGTTCAGATTTATATATAGCTCCCATACAAATTTCGCTCCCGATTTGACTTTTTCCGCTCTAGAAACCACATATTGTATCAGATTGTCTTCAGATTTGGCAAAACATCTTATATTTAAACTAAGAACATCTATGGTGAAAATAGGTCAAATCGGTTCAGATTTAGATATAGCCCCCATACAAATGTCGTTCCCGATTTGACATTTTCCTCTGTAGAAACCACATATTGTACTCGATTTTCTTTAAATTTGGCACAACATCTTATAATCTTACTAGAAACACCTATGCAGAAATTGGGTAAGATCGGTTCAGATTTAGATATAGCCCCCATATAAATGTCGCTCCCGATTTGACTTTTTCTGCTTTAAATGCCACATATTCTAATCGATTTTCTTTAAATTTGGCACAACATCTTATAATCTAATTAGAAACACCTGTGGCTAAAGCGGGCTAGATCGGTTCAGATTTAGATATAGGCCCCATACAAATGTCGCTCCCGATTTGAATTTTGCGCTCTAAAAAGCATATATTGTACCCGACTTTCTTTAAATTTGGGACAACATCTTATAATCCAACTAGAAACACTATGCAGAAATTGGGTAAGATCGGTTCAGATTTAGATATAGCCCCCATACAAATGTCGCTCCCGATTCGATTTTTGCCGCTTTAAAAGCCACATATTGTGCTTGATTTTCTTTAAATTCCGCACAACATCTTATAATCTAACTAAACAAAACTATGGTGAAAGTGGGTAAGATCGGTTCAGATTTAAATACAGCCCAAATTCAAATATTGCTCCCATAAGTTTAACCGATTTTGGCCAAACTATACATTTTATATATCACCTATTTCGTTCCAGGTTTCAATATATCCTCATACAAATGTCCTTTCCGATATAAAATTTTTTGTCAAACACATACATTTACAGGATACAAAAATCGTTCCCGTTTTCACTTTATCACCGAATTAAATTGTATTCGGATTGAAAGTGGAGTGTATCATAGAGTCGGCCCCGCCCGACTTTAGCCTTTCCTTACTGGTTTATAATTTTTACAAGTATAACGTTTTTTAAATAAATCTGCCATTATTTCCACATTTAAGAACATTTTGCTTCGTGCTTGAACATATTTAGTTAACATGTATTACATATTCTAATCAATCCACCCCAAAGCATTGTTTACATTTTAAGATTTATTGTTCAACTTGTCTAGTTGAAAGCAAATACTACTTTCAAGGAAAAGTTTGAACTTTATAAGACCAAATATTGCTTTAGCGTTATACGAAGTTTAATTTTCCTAAATTTTAGGGTTCACTTTTTTCTGAGTGTATTGTGCTTCTTTAGTGTGTCAAAGTAGGTAGAGATTTACCCTTCTTTGGAGGGATTATGATATTCATGATGTCTATTCAAATATGCCTCACATTAAAAGCTGTAATTGCAAAAATATTTATTAAATTCATCCATATTATAAATTTTGGGAATGGATTCCCACTGCCAACAAATAATTGTGTGGGATAATAATATGCGAACATTTGCTAATATTGTTTAATATTAACGAATATTAAATTACTTGCCAAAAAATAAAAGAAAGAAAAAACTAATACAAAATGTTCCTTCTCTTTTCCCAAAATTGTGAAACAAATAGGGGTGATCTAATAACAGAACCAGCCAGCAAATCAGTCGAAAACCGCCGCCGTCGATAATTCTGGGTCGTCTTGTAACTTTGGTCTAATGTTGCTCCATGCTAAAATCACGCAACTATAGATAATTCAGTGTGTGTTATATGTATACAGCATTTTCGAAAATAATAGTCATCTACATAAAGCTTTCGTATTACTGTGTTTAATGAAAGGTTGGCAACCACTATCGCTATAAAAGCTTTACCATTTTAATACTCTGTTAAATTGAATACAATTTGTCTTACCAACCACTATAGCTATAAAAGCTTTACCATCTGATATTTATAAATCAACCTTATGTCATTTAAGCTAAATTTCGCATGCAGTGTGACAAGGCTATTAATGTAGACGTCGTAAGTTTATCCAAATGTAAATTCTCAGTCACTTGCGTGTGTATGCGACGATTTGCTAGTGTCATCTACGGAGAGCTTTCACATTTCTGTCTTAACAGATAAGTTGCGTTGTCTCTATTAAATTCTATAGTCTCTATATAAAGAGTGATTTTTTTGAGGTTAGGATTTTCATGCATTAGTATTTGACAGATCACGTGGGATTTCAGACATGGTGTCAAAGAGAAAGATGCTCAGTATGCTTTGACATTTCATCATGAATCGTCTTACAAACGAACAACGCTTGCAAATTATTGAATTTTATTACCAAAATGCGTGCTCTGTTAAGAAAGTTCATTGCGCGCTTCCATTTTATGGTCAGTTTAATCGACCCACTGAAGCGGATATTCGGGCTATTGTGACTAAATTTCGCACCAAATTTACATTGTTGGACATTAAACCACCAACACGCTTACGTAGAGTGCGAACTGAAGAAAATATCGCAGCTGTATCGGCCAGTGTTAATGATGACCACCAATTTTCGATTCGTCGCCGTTCGCACCAATTGGGTCTCTGTTACTCAAAAACGTGGAAATGCCAAAATTGGACTAAGCGGATGGACCACCTAAGACGCAGCCGCGGTCAACATTTAAATGAAATTATCTTCAAAAAGTAAATGTCATGGACCAATCTAACGTTTCAAATAAAGAACCGATGAGATTTTGCAAATTTTATGCGTTTTTTTTTTAAAAAAAGTTATCAAGCTCTTACAAAATCACCCTTTATGATAAAAGAAAGTGTTTACAAGAACTTTTAATTTTTTGGTCTCATTACAATTGCGCCTGTTTCTCCAAAGTATTGCGTTATATCAGCAAGGCCAAAAAATGCATTCATATCAAAAAAAAAATGTCGATGTTCCCGACTAAAATGAAAGATTCGTTTGTTTTACGTGTTCTCTCAAAATATTTCGCTTTTATCATTGTCAGTTCGTGAGCTGGATGCGTTCAAAATATCCTCTATAAATAAGGTTTTATTTGAAACCATATAAAAAACTTGTAATGTGACCCAGTATAAATGACTGATTTTTAGTTACCCAGTCTTAAAGAAAAACAATCATAATATATATCATATAGGAATCTTAGTACTAAATCATAATAAAAACTATGGATACTAAAACGAACACAAAAGAAATAATTAAAATCAATGAATACATAAAATCAGTAAATAGATCAAATCCAAATATATAAGGGATCTACTAAAGCCGTAAAACGCGACTTGATTTTCCACCGGCGCGGCGCCACTAAATTCAATTACATTTTAAAATCCCTCAAAAAACTCTTTGCGTAAAACGCGACTTGATTTTCCACCGGCGCGGCGCCACTAAATTCAATTACATTTTAAAATCCCTCAAAAAACTCTTTGCGTATAACAGTTAAAAAATCTTAGTTAAAAAATATCAAATTCAAACTATTGTAATTTTTAGTTAACTTAAAACTAAGCCTTCTAAAATTAAATATTCAAAATTAATCTCTTTTTATGCCACGTTTCGGTCAAAACTGTAATGCTTAGTGTATTTTTAAATGACAGAACAATATAAAACACAAGCTGTCATCGCGTAGGGCAGTATATCAGTTAAGTGGTGGTTAACAAATCGAGTACAGCGCCGGCTTCATTTCTGGATATTTTGAAATGATACTGAAGTTCTATTAAAACGCGCTTTTAACACCAAATGGTACTAAATTTGAGTGTTTATTAATTTCATACAAAAACTTGAAACTAGAAATTAAGGCATATTTTTCATATTACAAATTAATATTGTGTTAAAAACGGGCATACATACATACATACATATATTAAAATACAATACTGTGCTGATAACTTATTTTCCAGTATTGACTTCCTGCCCGATTTCATTAGGCAGACAGCCGTACTCTGCCAGGCGGGATGATGAGTTTCGGTGGACAACAAACAAATCAACACAAGAAACGGAGAATACACCCATGCGAACACACAGCAAATAAAAAACAAAGGAACATTAAAACTACATACAACATTTAAACTATCTCAGTCAAAACACGGCTGTCAATCACACAAAACAACACGCAAACATCCCGAAGTATCAGTTAATAATTTATTCGTTCCCTTCTTCCTCCCTCAACACCTTTTGTTCTATCCCTCTTAATCCAGATTTTTTCTTTTCATATGCCCTCATATGTAAGTGGCTGGATTACACCACTCCTACTGGTAATTATTTTATAAGAATTTCGTCTATTTGTATGCCACGCCACTACTTGGACAGTACTTCGTATGCCATTATTCCACATTAGTGGATTTCGCCACCAATACATGATTGTGTATAATATATCATATAGCCGATCTCTTAACCCATATGCAATGTTACCAAGTATATTCATGAAACCAAATCCAACTCAAAAACCTGCAGAAACCGCTAAATTTTTACTTTAGATACAATACAATGCAAATTTAAAAATAAAAAAAGAATAAATTGCCGCCAACAGCAATATCAATGTGTGTATGAAAACAACTTTTGAAAAAATATATTGCCTGAACAACCAAATTTGAATTTGTACCCTCACTGTATTTGCCTGTGCAGTTATAGTTACGATTCGGCCCCTGTGTATGAGCGCGCATACACATAAGCAGGTACCTGGAATTGCCGCTTATTTTTGTGTGTGGATTTATAGCACGCTCTTATTTTTTCGTTTTATGAAATTCAGTTTGTTCTGGAACACACATAAGTGTAGTTTGTTTGCGCATTTATATGAATTTTGGTTCTGTTTCGAATTATTTGATAACAAGTAAAAACGGCGTTAAGTTCGGCCGGGCCGAACTGTATATACCCTCCACCATGGATTGCATTCCACAGAGGCTGTCGGTTTTCGTAGAAGTGCAGAAATATAAAAAAAATAAAAATTTTGTCATATAGCCAAACTAAAACAAATACAAATATTGAAAAAATAATTATATAAATAAATATAATATTTTAATAATATTATATTTTTATATTTATATTTTCAAAAAGCTTAAATACCATAAATATTGGAAGATACCCACTACCTTACAGTTGGTTGTACTACAATTCTATTTTAATTCCAAAAGCACAAATTTTGAAAATCCATTATCAGACGTACATGTGCAAAGTGCAAAATAACCTAACTTAATGATTCAACCAATTTTTGCCGTAAAAGAAAAACTACGAATTTGGAAAAAAAAATTTGTTTTGCGTGTCTATGCAGTCAGAAGAATGTATACATCGAATTCCATGATTCCAGCTGCGCCCATTTGGTTGGTACCATTTTTACCCCTTGACGTTTCTACGCAATTAGAATTTTATCATTCTAGCTGTAGTCGTTTAGTTGGTACTATTTTTATCCCTCTGTAACATTGTATCGAATTTCGAAAAATTCGTCTATTTGCCGTGTCTACGCTGTCAGAGGAATGTATACTCCGAATTTCATGACCCTAGCTGTGGTCATTAGATTGGTACTATTTTTATCCCCTTTTTTCATTTTAACCCCAAAAAGTACGAATTTTAAAAAATCCGTGTACTTTACTTATCTATGCAATCAGAGGAATGTATACACCGAATTTCATTATTCTAGGTACAGCCGTTTGGTTGGTACCATTTTTATCCCTCTATTCCCATTTTACCCCTTAAAAGTACGAATTTGGAAAAAATACTTTTACATTATGTATCTACTTAATTAGAGGAATGTACACACCGAATTTCGTGTTTTTAGCTGTTCTCGTTTAATATGTACATTTTTTATCCCTTTTTTGCCCCATTTTACCCCCTACAAATAAGAATCACTTTATGGTGCACATTTTTGCAATAGGGGGAATGCGCATTCCAAATATTAAGCAAATATAAACAGACATATTCAAAAAATATGCTTTAATACGCTAAAACATTAGGGATTATTATGGATATTTTTAGTCCTTGTGAGGGAAAAATTTTTCCCTTTTGGGTCGATTTCGCCCCATTTCAATCCCAACCGATCTACGACTATAAGACGCATTTATGGAAGATTTGAACGTCCTAGCTCCTTTCGTTTAGATGCTAGCGTGCTTTCAACAGACGGACGGACGGACGGACATGGCTAGATCGTCTTAGAATTTTATGACGATCAAGAATATATATACTTTATAGGGTCTCAGGTCGATATTTCAAGGTGTTACAAACGGAATGACAAAGTTAGTATACCCCCATCCTGGAGGTGGAGGGTATAATAAATGGATAGAGTTTTTTTCGTGAAAGAAGGCAGCGAGATGAACTAGAAATGGATTTTGATTTGGAAAGCGAAGCGGGCGAATCTCCGTGCAATAGTGACGATGATTTTGCATTATCAGGCGAGGAGAATGATGCAAGTGAAGTTAGCGTACATTCGGATGAAGACGACATTGAGCCACTTGAGCAAAAACATTACCGTAGATGAACAGTTAGTTCCGTATCGTGAGCGATATCCGTTTCGTCAGTATATTCCATCCAAGCCGGCGAAATATGGCATCAAAATTTGGGTGCTATGCGACTCAAAAAACTGGTATGCATACAACACACAAATTTATGTTAGTCGGAATCGTAATGGCACTCGTGAACGCAATCTCGGACAGCCTGTTGTTTTGTATTTGGTGGAAGGACTTTCTGACAGAAATGTAACGTGTGACAACTTTTTCAATTCGTATGAATTGGCAGAAGATTTGCATAAGAATCGCATGACTATTTTGGGAACAATAAGGAAA
Source organism: Polietes domitor (assembly GCA_947397865.1). Classification (NCBI taxonomy): domain Eukaryota; kingdom Metazoa; phylum Arthropoda; class Insecta; order Diptera; family Muscidae; genus Polietes; species Polietes domitor. Next base: position 32,042,060 of record OX377618.1, read on the forward strand.
AATAAAAATGAAATTCCTTCAGTTCTACTCGACATGTGTCAAAAGCCAATTTATCATACACAAGTTGTATGTATATGAACATAAATTGCAAGCAGTTATGTTGTCATATGTTCCTCACCGGTATCGATTTGTGGCATTGCTCAGTACATACCATAACGTTGTCAGCATAAATGAGAATAGTGAACAGAAGAAACCTAACATCATTGAAGACTACAACGAAACCAAGAGCGGAATTGATACTATGGATCAAATGGTGGCTACGTACACATGCAAACGAAAAGTCAATCGGTGGCCAACGGCAGTATTTTGTAACATCCCAATAAGCACAAAGTCGGACTCGGATCCGATTCGGATCCGATTTGAGTCCGACATCTCGGTTTCTCGCTTTCTCTGTTCCGATTAGGATCCGATTTGAGTCCGAGATGTCGGACTCCGCTTTCTCTGTTCCGATTCGGATCCGATTTGAGTCCGAGATGTCGGACTCCGATTTCTCTGTTCCGATTCGGATCCGATTTGAGTCCGAGATGTCGGACTCCGCTTTCTCTGTTCCGATTCGGATCCGATTTGAGTCCGAGATGTCGGACTCCGCTTTCTCTGTTCCGATTCGGATCCGATTTGAGTCCGAGATGTCGGACTCCGCTTTCTCTGTTCCGATTCGGATCCGATTTGAGTCCGAGATGTCGGACTCCGCTTTCTCTGTTCCGATTCGGGTCCGATTTGAGTCCGAGATGGCGGACTCCGCTTTCTCTGTTCCGATTTGAGTCCGAGATGTCGGACTCCGCTTTCTCTGTTCCGATTCGGATCCGATTTGAGTCCGAGATGTCGGACTCCGCTTTCTCTGTTCCGATTCGGATCCGATTTGAGTCCGAGATTTCGGACGCTTTCGATACAGGTTTGCAGTAAAAATTTGGAGTTTTATTTTTATATTTATTAATGAATTTATTTATTATTTTGAATTTATTACTTAGTATATATGTGGTGAAATAAGCAACATTTAGATGAAAAGTAATATGACATTAAAATTTAATATATTAATAAGTATATGACTCACATGTAACAGACATCATATTAGTTTATAAGTGGTACAAAATACAATTCGTTTGTCAATTTTATTTTGAAACCCTTTTTTATTTGTAATATGTTGTGCTCATTGGGCAAATCTTCCAACTCAATATTATTAGTCTTGAATATACAGTTTATATTAATGGTAATTGAAGAAGAAATGTCTTCGACTGATTTCAATGGATAGCCATGCACAATATAGTCCTATCAACTCGTTTGATATCAGAATTCATTTCGTTTTCGGATACGAAATCATTTGGAGATCGGATACGAACTCATATCTATTTGGTTTCGATAACGGGTCCGATTTCGGTTCGAGATCGGTCACGAGAACGGGAGCAATTCCCTCTTCGATATCGGACCGAGAATTGAGTCCGATTTCGAAATGATATCGGACCCGAACTCAAAACGATGTAGGAACCAACATCGAAGTGAGTTCGGATCCGATATCATTTCGAAATCGGACTCAATTCTCGGTCCGATATCGAAGAGGGAATTGCTCCCGTTCTCGTGACCGATCTCGAACCGAAATCGGACCCGTTCTCGAAACCAAATCAGAGAAGTCGGATCCGATTCGGATCCGATGTGCTTATTGGGATGCTTGATGTTAGTGCATTGAATGCATTCGTGGCGTTCATTGCATTGTTCCCGAATTCGAAAAATTCTAAAACGAACCATAATATTCGTCGTCGCCTTTTTATCGAGGAGCTTGGATTGAATCTCGTTGAACAGATCACTAAACTTAAAAAACAACCTCAAAGTAATGATGCTTCCAGTGTTATTCAAAGAATTCGGGAGATTCGCCATTTACCAAGTACATAAAAACGAGGCCGATGCTACATCTGAACATATAAAAATAACAAAAATCTTTTTGCTACACGCTGTGAAAAGAAATTTGTGCTGAACATAACTTCAATTTATGTGAAAAATGTAAAAATAATTGACAAAAGTAAAAAATTATTTTTTTTCTAATATATTTGTTTTTTTTTTTTACAATTAAAAATATATGTGTATGCGCGTGCACCGGACCGATAAGACGTATTTCCCGAGGGACCGATGAGGGTTAAGTAAATAATTCTCACAAACGAATGAGAAGCACAACCTACCGTTCCCCGAATTCTATTGTAATGGGGTACAAAGTGGAAGGTATCATATATTCGGCCCGTCTGGCTTTAGACTTTGCTTACTGGTTTTCTATTGGAAAAGAGTAGCTGCTTAAATAGTTTTCAAAATCTGTTGAAAGGATATTTACACAATTTGTTAGATCTATAACAAATTGTTTGAGATAGTTGATACACATTTCCAAGTCATTTAAAAATTTAGTTTGTATTGTGACTATGGAAATGTGATGGAAATGTGATGATGATCTGCATTTTGGAAATATTTTTTAGAAATATCATATAAATATATATAATTTACAGAAAATTCATATAAATATACAACATTTTTCGTAATTTTTGCTCCGGATTGTGATTTTCCCGAAATGTATTTGGGTCCACAACTCGGGACTAAGACAGATTTTTGGCATTGATATTAATTTTGATTTTGCTTATAATTGAAATACTACACTTAGAAAAAAGCCTGTTATTAACAACAGCGATTGTTTGAAAATAAAAAATAAGGTCTACCTTAATATCGAGCCCTTAGCGCGGAATGATCGCAAGCGCCAAAACACACATTTTACAGGAGAAGGTTTTTATTGATTATTTTGAAATATTTGCATAAAATGAAATATATTTTAATGAAATTTTTTTTAATTCCGCCGTACCCAACGAATTATTATTAAAAATTGATCATTTGTTTACATCATACGGTACTTTTGGCGCTTGCGATACAAATATTGTACTTGCGGCTACAAATACTGAAAAAAATGTGGCGCTTACGATATAAGTTTTTTTTCGATTAAACCTCGAAATTTTTATAAAAACACACTTTTTATTATAAAAAAAATTATTAAAACAAAATAATAAAATAGATAACAATACTTTTATAAAGGGAAAATGAACAGTTAAGTAACTCAAACCGTTAATAAAAAACAATTTTAGACACATTTGAATTCCTGTGATTAATAGTTAAATTTCATATAAAAGTTTTTAGGTAATATCGATATTGAATTTTTCTTTGAACGAATAATTAAATTAATAATCATTTCATCCACCCTACTATCTGCAATATATCCATATTTAAATTTTGCGCCAAATCACAAACCGCCAAATATTAAATTTTATTTTAATATTTGGCGGTAGAAATGCTGTAGAAAATAAATTCCAGCCCTTAAATTGTAAATGATTTAGTAAAATACTTTCATAACACTTCGGTATCGTGCGGGAATTTGTAATTATGGTCGGGCACTCTGAAGGGGCCCAAATTATTCTTCCTTTACAAAATTATTCAATTGTATAGTGTTTAGAATCAACTGGCATCATTGTAATGACCGGAAAGCAAAAATGTTATGTTAACATTCTTAACGAAATCTGAAGTTTTTATACCCACCACCTCCAGGATGGGGGTATACTAACTTTGTCATTCCGTTTGTAACACCTTGAAATATCGACCTGAGACCCTATAAAGTATATATATTCTTGGTCGTCATAAGATTCTAAGACGATCTGGCCATGTCCGTCCATCCGTCCGTCTGTTGAAAGCACGCTAGCAACTAAACGAAAGGATCTAGGACGTTTGGTGTATACATTTCTCTGATTGCGTAGACAAGCTAAATAAAGGGATTTTTCTAAATTCGTACTTTTTGGGGTTAAAATGGTAAAAGGTGATAAAAATAGTACCAACAAAATAACCGCAACTGGAGTCATGAAATTCGGAGTATACATTCCTCTGACTATGCAGACACGAAAATGGGTACAGAGGGATACAAATAGTTTCAAACTTAACGGCTACAGCTAGAATGATGAAATTCGGCTTGTACATCCCCCTAATTGCGTAGACACGTAAAATAAAGAGATTTTATAAAGTCGTACTCTTAAGGGGGTAAAATACGTAAAGGGGGATAAAAATGGTACCAACCAAATGACCTATGCTAGAATCATGGAATTCGGTGTATACATTGCTCTGCAAAATAAAAAGTTGGTTGAATCATTATTTTGCACTATGCACGTGGGATAATGGATTTTCAAAATTTGTACATTAAAATATAATGGAAATACAACTGTATTTCCAACTGTAGCATCCACTAACAATATTTATGGTATGTAAGCTTTTTGAAAATATAAATATAAAAACATTTATTTTTTAAATTGACTTGAAGTATTACTTCGTTATATATAGTGTAAACGTGTTGGTAGCCTTGCCTTATAAGCATGGTTTGAAATAATAAAAATATTATATTTATTTATAAAATTATTGTTTCTATATTTTTATTTGTTTTGGCTTGGCTATATTAAAAAATTATATTTTCCTGTAATATTACTACACTTCTACGAAAATCGAAAGCCTCTGTGGAATGCAATCCATGGTGGAAGGTCCGGCCAAACTTAACGCCGTTTTTACTTGTTTACTCTCTTACTCTATAGAATTGTGGGCAATGTGCCCATTTTGATCACTATTTTAAGCTAAATATTATGTTTCTTTTGTCACTATTGAATTAAATAAATGTTAACGTTTACCCACAATAATAGGGAAATGATGCCAATACCATCTATATAGTATTTGGCTTAATATACGAATAGTCCAAGAAGTATATTAAATTATTGTATATAAGGAACAAGTCATACAAAAAGGCTTTGTGTTCTCCAAAAAGACAATAATTTAGAGCTACTTTCAGTTCTTGTACGTAAACTTTTTTCTTCTGGATCGATAAAAAAATATATAAACTTCGAACCTCTTAGCCTAGTTCGTTCGTAACCTATCGTACTTTCAACCAACAGACGAACACTTCATTCTATGGCCGAGGGTATAAAAATACACTTATTGTTGCATCAATATATTCATAGACCTATCTAAAACATTTATAAATACCTCTTACATTATCTGACAGTTTTTACCTAAATTCATAAGCTGTCGCTTACGATAAAATTGCTTTCTTTGAAAATGTGAGCATCGACTTACGATAAAATCTTAGCCCCATTTTTTATATAAACGTTTACAATTTTGACATTTTGACAATTTTTATTTATGTATCAGCCCATAAAATTTTAAATTCAACAATAAAAAATATTTTCAGAAAATGTCGCATACGATAATTCCGCGCTAAGGGCTCGACATATACTTAATATTATGTATGGGTATTTCTCCAGAAAGGTCGAAAAATAAAGGGTTGAAAAATATTGTTTCTGACTTGTATTAGTAAACGAAAATATAATTAAATTAAAGAGTTCAAAGCGTAGCATGGTTAAAATTAATACAGACTGCAACGTTGCATTCATGTTTTATTCACATATTTTATTTTTAAATTTTGCTTCTTGGAGCAATGAAGCAAGTGCTCTCTTATGACAAAGTATTGTATTGTTACAACAATAAGAACGCCAATGTTGCATGTCCCGTAACATATAGAAATTTATATCACGTCACGCTCTACATTATAGGTTGTAAATACGAAGTAGAAAATCGACATACTTCTTCTCTCTGAGACACATTTTACTCTACTTACGACACTAAACATCCGGGTGATAGAGCCTATGATGGGACAACAGTTACTGTGAACAATTAGATAAATCATTGCCTAATTAATCTCACAAATATAAACATTGCAATGCCAGCCTATTTTTGACTTATTGTTTCAGAAACACAGATAGAGAATGCTGATATAAATTGGAGTTTTTTGGCGACTGACGACATACACGACATTTTTTCTTAATACACATGCAAAAAATCAGCCGGATTCGTAGGATACCTCGCGAGAAAATTACAAAACAAAAAAGTCATGCATTTTAGTCATAACTCCCGCGAAAAATAATCTATTGCAAAAAAAAAATAATAATTTATATTTTTTGTTTAACGTACTTTACCGAAATACACACATTTTTGACGAAAAATATTGATCTTCCCAAAAATATGGTAAAATTGTAACCCTAGTAATTTTTTGTACAAGTTGGCGTGTAATTATTTAAGAGCTTTATTTACAACTTTGGTGACCCCCATTGAAAATTTCCGGCAATTTTTTTTCTTTAAATGACTTTTTTGAAAGGACTTGTTTTTGATCTTCTCGAAAAAAGGGTCTAAAAAGAGTACCTAGATGGTTAAGATCTTCCACAAAAATGATCCTCATAAAATTCCATAGCATAGTACGGATAACATTTCAGAGAGAAAAATTACTGCGTATTTGAAATGTTATCTATTATATTAATTAAGAAAGACTAAAGTTGGTCGGATCGACTATATATCCTGCTCAACCCTATTACAAATCAAGTTGGTGGAAAAAGTGAAATTAGTAAGATTTTTATATGGGTCGTATATCATGGACCGATTTGGCCCACTTTCAATATAGGTGAATCTAGTTGAAATATAACGTAGAGCGAAAAAGTCAAATAGGGAAGGACATTTGTATCGGGACTATATCAAAACCTTGAACGAAGTGACCCACTTTCAACAGAGGTGCTTACATTTGAAATATAACATGTTTGGCAAAATTTCAAGACAATCGGTCAAACCGGTTCAGATCTGAACTGATCTTATCCACATTCAACATTGCTAAAATAGAAGAAATATATTTAATATGTTACAAGAGCGGAAAATGTCAAATCGTGATCGAAATTTTTAAGGGAGTTATATCTACATCTGAACCGATATGACCCATTTTCATTGTAGATCTTTGTAGTTTAAATATAAAATCTTGTGCTAAATTTTAATCAAATTGGTTAAGTGTGTAGTTTTTACAGCGGATAAAGTATCCGCTACCACATATATCTCCACATATATTTCTAGACGAAATTTAACGTTCTGTATTAAATTTGCGTTAAATCGGGTAATATATGTGGGTTTTAAGCAAAAAAGTTAGATTGGGAACGATTTTTGTATCGGAGCTATATAAAGGGTGATTTTTAAGCTATTATCTTTTTGGCAACACTGCTTTAAACAGCTGACGCACGTTTCGTGTTCTGTTTCACTGTCAAACATCTTCAGTTTGGTCTATAATTTAACCATGAATCGTCTTACAAACGAACAACGCTTGCAAATTATTGAATTTTATTATCAAAATGCGTGCTCTGTTAAGAAAGTTCATCGCGCGCTTCCATTTTATGGTCAGTTTAATCGACCCACTGAAACGGCTATTCGGGCTATTGTGGCTAAATTTCGCACCAATTACATTGTTGGTCATTAAACCACCAACACGCTTACGTAGAGTGCGAACTGAAGAAAATGTCGCAGCTGTATCGGCCAGTGTTAATGATGACCATCAATTATCGATTCGTCGCCGTTCGCAGCAATTGGGCCTCTGTTACTCAAAAACGTGGAAATGCCAAAATTGAACTAAGCGGATGGACCATTTGAGGCGCAGTCAAGGTCAACATTTGCATGAAATAATCTTCAAACATTAAATTATATGGACCATGCATTTTTCTGAATTTTATTTGTTTTTATACACTCCACGAGAGTATTATGTCTTTGTGCATTTGTTTGTAACACCCAAAAGGAAACGAGATAGACCCATTGTTAATTATACCGATCGTCTTAGAATCACTTTCTGAGTCGATTTAGCAATGTCCGTCTGTCTGTCCGTCCGTCCGTCCGTCCGTCCGTCCGTCCATCTATTCTTGTAATCACGATACAGGTCGCAATTGTAGACAGAACCAAATGAAACTTTGCACAACGATGTTTTTCGGGATAAGGACGAACGTTATTTAATTTGAAGAAAATCGGTTCAGATTTAGATATAGCCCCCATACGAATTTCACTCCCGATTTGACTCTTTTCACTCTAGATACCACATATTACAACAGATTTTCTTTAAAATTGGCAAAACATCTTATATTGTAACTAGAAACACCTGTGGTAAAAATGTGTTAGATCGGTTCAGATTTATATATAGCTCCCATACAAATTTCTCTCCCGATTTGACTTTTCCGCTCTAGAGACCACATAATGTGTCAGATTGTCTTCAGATTTGGTAAAACATCTTATATTTCCACTAGAAACACCCATGGTGAATATCGGTCAGATCGGTTCAGATTTATATATAGCTCCCATACAAATTTCGCTCCCGATTTGACTTTTTCCGCTCTAGAAACCACATATTGTATCAGATTGTCTTCAGATTTGGCAAAACATCTTATATTTAAACTAAGAACATCTATGGTGAAAATAGGTCAAATCGGATCAGATTTAGATATAGCCCCCATACAAATGTCGTTCCCGATTTGACATTTTTCTCTGTAGAAACCACATATTGTACTCGATTTTCATTAAATTTGGCACAACATCTTATAATCTTACTAGAAATACCTATGCAGAAATTGGGTAAGATCGGTTCAGATTTAGATATAGCCCCCATATAAATGTCGCTCCCGATTTGACTTTTTCCGCTTTAAATGCCACATATTCTAATCGATTTTCTTTAAATTTGGCACAACATCTTATAATCTAACTAGAAACACCTGTGGCTAAAGCGGGCTAGATCGGTTCAGATTTAGATATAGGCCCCATACAAATGTCGCTCCCGATTTGAATTTTGCGCTCTAAAAACCATATTTTCATAACCACCCGATTTTCTTTAAATTTGGGACAACGTCTTATCCAACTAGAAACACTATGCAGAAATTGGGTAAGATCGGTTCAGATTTAGATATAGCCCCCATACAAATGTCGCTCCCGATTTGACTTTTGCCGCTTTAAAAGCCACATATTGTGCTCGATTTTCTTTAAATTTCGCACAACATCTTATAATCTGACTAAACAAAACTATTGTGAAAGTGGGTAAGATCGGTTCAGATTTAAATATAGCCCAAATTCAAATGTTGCTCCCATAAGTATAACCGATTTTGGCCAAACTATACATTTTATATTTCACCTATTTCGTTCCAGGTTTCAATATATTCTCATACAAATGTCCTTTCCGATATAAAATTTTTTGTCAAACACATACATTTACAGGATACAAAAAACCTTCCCGTTTTCACTTTTTCACCGAATTGAATTGTATTTGGATTGAAAGTGGAGTGTATCATAGAGTCGGCCCCGCCCGACTTTAGCCTTTCCTTACTGGTTTTTTTTTGAAAAACTTTCCTATAGCTTTTAAAAAATCACCCTTTATTTCAACTAAGAATACCTACTTTGAAAGTGATATATATGGGCCCACTTTTTAATTTAGCACCGTTACAAATAGCCCCTATTTTTAGTCTTACCCCTCTAGGACCCACATTTTACATCGGAACTTTATCAAATTTTGCAGATTAAATTATATTTCAACTAAGAATACTTAATATGAAAGTCAAATTTATGGTTCCATATTTTGGTATAACCCCCATACAAATTGGCCCTCATTCTACTCTTTTATAGCTCTAGAACCCACATCGTACGTTGGATCTCGATTCAATTTTGCAGATCATGTTATATTTCAACTAAGAATACCTACTTTGAAAGTGATCTATATCGATCCACTTTTTAATGTAGCGCCCTTACAAATGGCCCACATTTTTAGTATTACCCCTCTAGAACCCACATTTTTCATCGGAATTTTTTTTTTAATTTTGCAGATCATGTTCTATTTCAACTAGGAATACCTACTCAAATATATGTGTCCATATTTTGGCACAATCCCCGTACAAATGGTCCCCCCATTTTACACTATTACCGCTTCAGAGCCTATATCTTACATCGGATCTTCATAAAATTTTGCAGATCATGACACATTTCCACTAGGAATGCCTAAAGAGAACTATAATGACCCACGTTATGGTACAACCTCAAAGTGTTGTTATGCCTATAAATGTCCATTTTATCCTATAACCGTTGTAAAATCTGCATTTGTCATCGGATCTTGGTCAAATTTTCAAGATCATATTATATTTACTCTCGGAATATCTACCCGAAAATTGGACCATATGGGTCAATGTTTCCAAATACAACTGTCCCACCAATTTTCAATATTATCGTTTTAAATCCTTCACATTACATCGGATCTGGATTACATTTTCCAGATTATGGATTATACGATACACTACAACCTCTACCACATATTACAGTTTGTATTACCAAAATATATCAAAACTAAAACCGATGTGATCTACATTCACATTTCTGGGTTGCGATGACATATATTTAAACTTTGCAATTGCAAACGGCAACCGAAAATGTTGAATTTTGGCAACAATTGCAGCTTTATTAGCAACTGAGTACATATATGTTATAAGCCACATTGACCTTAATACACTTGCAAAAAATCTGCCGCCTCCGTTAGCTAAATCGCGAAAAAATCACAAACCAAAAATGTCAGAAAATTTTGCAAAAACTAACCAATTTGAAAATTTTAGAATAAAATAATCATTAAATATCCTCTTTGAAAGGACTTTATGGATTTGGTTATGGAAATGGTCTAATAGAACCATAAAAATAGGAGCTGTAGGTTTAAAATCTTCCACAGAAATGAAAAAAAGTGAATAATAAACATTTATTTATCGCAGCTAAGTAATTCATTTCATCCAAATGTGCACATAAAATAAAACTTTTTTTTTCAATTTAATTTTCACTGAAACGAACTTGAGTCCAAACAGAATTTTTCCATCTTAGTTCTATGAACATGCAAAAATTCGAGTTCTATATATGGCAAATGAAAATATTCACAGAGACCTGTTTATACCTTTCGTAAAAACTGAAATTCCAAACATTTCAACACAAGCTTCAACGTCATGTGAAACATGCTAAATACACCATGGGCTTCTCGCCTACGAAGAGCTGACCAACAAACTGAATGAGTTTAAACTAAAAGCACACTTTCATGTTCTACCTCACATGGTTGGGAAGTCCCAGAGTAGGAGGGAAAATAGGACCCACCCTAATGTATATGTATATAGTTGTGTCCCAGTTCGTTACCCAAACTCTGCCACAAATATAAATATTCATACACACAAGTATATTTAAATACTTGTACATACATATCTTTGCGAGGGGTTTCAGCAATTCATTATGAAATGGAAAATATACTTGCATACGTTAACATATGGATGTTTATGTAGACATCTCATATTTACATTTCTTTTCTGTTCGGCCTACGTTACTTCCTTAGCAAATTATTCCATTAAAAGATAAAAGATTATATTAAATTAAACTCTACTACGCTTCAATTAACAGTTGTTCAGGTTTGTCTTAAGGAATGTTACGGTACCCCAGTTTTAATAACGTTTTTTATAGGAATCAAGGTAGAATCAATGTTGTGAATTCTTACGTAGCACTCAGTTCGGGTTAGGATGGGAACATATGTATGTGGATTTCACAATTCTTGCAAGAAAATATGTATGGGATATGTGGGAATAAATAGCCTAACTTAGATTTTTTTGCAATGGCGAAAATCGTAAAAGGTGAAAGTATATTCTTTAAAACTTGCAATCAAAATTTAGTTTGAAAAGTACTTTAAGGTACTTGACTTGAACTGGGATATTTTCCTGAATCAAGACAATATTGTACCATGAACAAAGTTGATCTGGACGTTGTGTATAATTTATATGGGAAAGGCACGTAGTTTGTAGAGCGCAGAAAACTGCATACAAATACTTACAAAGTTTAGGGAAATTTGATGTATTGATTGCCCCTTAGGGGGAATAAAATAGATTTGTATAAAATAGAATATAAATTGTATACTTTATTTTTGAGTTGTTGTTCCTTTGGCTGATGTGAACAAAAGAGTCCGATATTTATTTTATTTAATAAAAGAAGCCTCGGCTTGTGTACGATAATGGAAGCAGAGCGAATTTAAACTTAACAATAATGCCAAATTACAAATATCAGGGCTTGGAAAACAATAAGTTGAATTCGTACATAAAAATATAGTTAAACTAGGTTGAACATATAGCATGCAAATTTATTTACAATGCACGATGGGGCCAAACACCAATTTGAGAGACATAAAGTCAATTTTGAAGTAACGTATTTACAGAAAGTAATAATGTCAGGTTGTTGCCGACACTTTAAAATGGAAAAATATAAAAAAATGGAACCAGGTGGCAACTTTTCTCTTGTTTCATTCTCTTGTTTCATTCCAGTATTTCATGGAATATAACTTTGTTTATCCGGACGTATCCGGTGAACCATATAGATCAGAAGAAAGGTTAAAAGGAGGTCTTTAATATGCCGGTAGAATGGGCTGCAACAAACTGCCATAAATTATGAAAATTTCTGATTTAAAATTGTATTAAAGTTTAATATTGAAAAATTTCGGTTAGAAAATGGTCGAAATACCAATTATCTTCGCGAAATTTCACAGAAGTGTTAATAATTAATGTATATCATCAACTAACAAGTATGAAAATGTTAAAGTTAGGCGTGGACGACTATTTGATACCTTCCACAACTCCTAGCTCCTATACCTCGTTTTAATAAACACGGGTGGTTTAATGTCGGTGGGTATAGTTAATGCAGTCCATATAAATTATCCAGTGTATTATAAATTGATATTTAACCAAATTTAATGTAATATGTAATATTTGATGAATATATGTTATGATACTCCTACACGTGCCACAATGGGGCCAAATACCAATTTTTGCGACAAAAAGACATTTTTGAACTAACGCATTTTCAAAAAGTAATATTGACAGTGTGTTGTCAAATTTTTAAAATTACCAAAAATGGGAACCGGATGTTAACTCGTTTTTTTTAAAGGATCAGTAACCATCAAGATAATTGCGATACATTTCTAAGATCTACCTGTAAGTGGGTGTGGCAGTTGATTGACCAACTTAAAATTTTGCTAGAAAACTTATTACATGTGCGGAATTTAAAGGGCTATCTGTTTCCTAATGTATTATCTCACTCTAAGTGGGCGTTGCAGTTGATTGAGAAACCAAATAGTTTATAAACAGCATAAGTATATATATGTTATTTATGTACCTGTTTCCTAAGGTAGTTTGTCTCAAAAAATCTACTACCATCCCACTGTAAGTGGGCGTGGCAACTCAAAATTTTCATAGACGACTTTGGTAAGCATCATAACTCCATGTACGATATTTCAAAGGTGTAGCTGCCTCCAATTTGTTTGCCACATTTTTTTTTAAATTTGGCATCACATCACTTTATATTTCTCATAAGAAGACCATGCAAATGACCCATAAGACCATATCCTGGGATAATTTTTTTGGATCTACGTCTTATGGTTTTTGAGATATTATGGAACCATTTTGTTGTATATCCGCTTTTGTTAAAAAATTAACCCGTTACCGTATATACCATTCAATGAATTGTTATATTTTAATTACTTCAATTTTACTAAGAGGAATATTTTGAAAATTTAATTAATTTTCTGCAGACGAATAAACTTTGAAATCTGCCGGAAACATTTTAAAAATTTTGCGGAATTTATGCGCAAACTTTTTAGATAGTTAGTTTTTATACACTATTATGATTTACACTATTACTACTCTAATATGTGCATGTTACATAGGGTCTTCATCAAATTTTCCACATCAACTAGAAACACATACTATGAAAGTCAACTATATACGTCCCCCTATACAAACGGACCGCAGTTTATACTATTATCGCTCTAAAACCCACAGTTTGGTTTTTATACAATTTTGCAGATCATGTTATATTTCATCTAAGAATACCTACTGTGAAAGGTAGCGCAAAAGTAATCCTCCTATCAGAAAATGCTATAAATTTTGCGATTGGCCCCTAATGTCAGTTCTGTTTTGACATGACATCATATTCTCGACTTGATGTAAAAAAAAAATAAAAGACCAAATAAAAATAATCCACAAGAAGACTCAAATTTTTTCATTTTTTTTTAAATTACAGCCAAAAAACATCGGAAGGTTATTTTTGCGCCACCTTGTATAAGGGTCTACTTTTTGTTGTAGTCCCCTTAAAATGGGCCCCAATTTTTAGTATTACCATTCTAGATCCCACATTTTACATCAGAAGTTGATCAAAGTAGATCCTCGACCTTTTGCGTATGCTAATATTATAGATCGTCTTAGAATGTTACCCTGATCTGAATCTATGTACTTTATTGGGTTTTCGCTTAATATTTCAAAATATCTTTTTTCATCTACGCAGTCAGAGCAATACACACACGCCGAATTTCACTATTCTAACCGCAGCCGTTTGGTTGGATACTATTTGTATCCCCAATCGCCACATTTCTTCTTAAAATACAAATTTAGAAAAATTCCTTTGTTTTGCGTCTACACAGTCAGATGAATGTATACACCGAATTTCATGATTTCAATTTCAGCGGTTTGGTTGGTTTAATTTTTATCCTTCTTTTCGAATTGTATCCCTTAAAAGTACGAATTTTGAAAATTACCTCCATTTTACGTGTCTACGCTATTCGAGGGATGTGCATTCCAAATTTCATGTTTCTAGCTGTTGTATCATTGGTACCATTTCTATTCCCTTTTACCCCATTTCGCCCGCTAAATATTTTATTAAATTTCTGGCGCTTTCATGATACAATGATCATGATTTAATAATCAATAAATTTTAATCAATCCCAACCCAATGTTTGTTAGGAATACTTACAGTAAAAGTGAACCATAACGCAAAGATATAGCCCCGTCCATGTGTTCCTTTTGTCTTGATTACATATCACTCAAGATTCAGCTTATAACAGCCAATCTTAATGAAAATTGTCGTAATATTTTTCCCTAGGCACAGAGAGAGGATCAAACATATTTTTTGCTTACGGGGCCCTTCACATGTAATATAATGCAAAAAATTTTCAACAATTTTGTCACATACCTTAAATTGGAATGAAGAAGAATGTATTGTATACTGTATATGGACTACAGAAAACGCCCCATCGATACTAAAATCCCTGGGGTTAGTAATCAAAACCAGGAATAGATACAGGAAGGGTACCATATAGTCGGTCTCGTCCAACCTTAGCCTTTTCATTTCCTTACTTGATTTAAATTCATTGTTGAAACGTAAAAGTCAATCTCCCAAAAAATGGTGAGGAGGCGGAGGATCCATATAATCGGAGCTCCCGACTTTAGCCTTCCCTTACTTGATTTTAAGTGAAGACAATATTTATATTTGATAAACAAAACTTTTGCTAAATAAATATACAATTTAATTGATCGAATTTAAAAGAAATTTTAAATATTTGAACAAGAAATAATGTGTCTCAAATTCGGATCGGACGCATATTTGAAGATTTATAAATCTTTTCCAAATATTTTTTTTTCAGTTTTAATTCTACATGCCAAAAAAGGTCGAGAAATTGAAATTCGGTACGGACTTTCCTCTTATAGCATGAATGCGACCAAAAAATGGATCAAAATGGTAACTGGGCCCAACCTAGTACATGGGATTTTTCGAAATCTGTAGTTTCAAATGGTAAATAGCGGCTAAAGCTAAAATAATGAAATGTAAGGTGTAAATTTCTCTTAAAGCGTAAAGGACACATAAAAAAATATTTTTCGAAAATCGCACTTTTAAGGGGTAAAAAGGGATAAAAAATTTACTACAGCACTAACCAAATGGCTGAGCCTAGAATCTTGAAATTTGATACGGACATTCCATGAACGTACTAATGAAATATTTTTGGAAAATTACCACGTTTTGTAAAATTGGGTAAAGAGGAATAAAAATGGTATCAAAAAGACGGCTGAAGCAAGAAATTCAAATTGACAAGAAATACAAAATGAAGGGATTTTCTTATCTTTTACTTTAAAAACGCTAACTAGGAGGGAAGGAACAAAAATGCACTAACAACATGACCGAAACTAGGATTTGGTGTGTAAATTTCTCCGACTACGTAGACGCACAATATATAATGTATTTTCTAAATTTGTGCTTTTAAGGGGAAGCGGGACAAAAAGGGATACAGATTGTAACAACTAAAGTATTGCAGCTAGAGTAAATGCACAACATACTTGAATTTAAACAAATTTAATTTTATGAGCAAGCGTATCTTTCGAATCAGTCTCGCCTTTTCATTCCGGTGGATTTAGCTTTATGTATAATAGAGGAAAATGGAAGCGACAAGAGAATACACAAATATGACTAAAAGCCCATTTATTTCTGCGTAAAATAAAATAGGTATTTTAAATATGAGAACAGAATCTACAAACAACAAAAGAGGTTTCCAATGGGTTCACGGCTGCTCCAATAAAGTCTAAGTCCAATAAAGGCAAAACAAAATATTTTTTTGAAAATTTATTTTCATACATATATTTATATTGATTGTAGTTGGCGACAATGTGAAAAAATAATTTTTTTATTTTGACCAAAAAAGTAAATTTTTATTAACGTTTTCGTTATTGCAGCTTGTTATCCCGGCTTAAAGAAAAACAGCCCTAATATTTATCATGTTAGAACAGTCATTACTTCCTTACAAATTGGTGTTACTTAAATATACATTACGCTATATTTCTATTCTTATTTGATTTCTATTTAAAGTTTCCAGCTGAGCAATTCCGTTGACACTTCTAGGGCAATTGAATGAATTACTGTCTGACAAAATAGTTTTTTTTTTTGTCAAATATTCTATATTAAAAACGGCAATACTTGACGATCCTGTGAGAGATGCCAGCCATATTATTATCATTGCGATGTTTTTGTAGCACAAATAACCTCACAAAAAGTTTTTTATTCCACTGCTTCATAAATCTTTTAATCTCTAGTTTATTGTGTCTGTGATGAATTTTGCAATAAAATTAAACGAGATGGAAAGGAAATATATTTGACTAACACAGATTTATACTACTTTCATGATGGAGTCACACCCTAACTAGGTTTCGTTTGTAATAAAAAAATAAAACCTACTTGTAGACAAATTTTCATATTATCAGAAATGTAAATATATAAATTTGAAATAGATATACAGCTTTCCATTTATAAAATAAATTAGCGCTCAAAATAGTCAATAAAGTATATTTGGAAATTTGGAAAAGTGAGTAGTGATTCTCATTCCTTTGGGAGAATTATAGAATTCGGATATTTTATTACCATGCGATTAGTAAATAAATTTTCATTCTGTAAAATATAAATGCAAAAAGGTGTTGAGTCAGGACAATATCCTAGTTCAAAGCAAATTTACTATTACAGATGGAAATAAAACAAACGAAAAATATAAATAAAACAAGGTCCAGTAGTGGATGTTGTATACCACGCAACGGCCTGATCGGTTTTAACTTGACAAAATCCAGTACCATTCTTGGCCATCCTTCATTTTCAGCGGATATTGGAGACAGCTACAACATGCGTTAAAGTAGTAACATGTGTCGAGCATTCACCCATAGAAAGTAAATAATGGACCGGTGTTTTAGCTTGTAATACGCTATGTCGTATGTGTGAATATGTGGAAATAAACGATATATTAAATATATGGCCAGATTTTATAAAACTAATTTATTTTACGTTTCCCCTCAAATTTGTAGGAATCATCAAAATTCACTTGTACGAAGATATTCGTGATTTTGAACCTACTCAATATTTCGTATAATGTACGTACAAATTTCGTGAGCGTTGCTAAATATATTTTCATATCATCTATAGTGATCAAACCCTAGACCGAAAACAGCTTAAAACCCGGTTTTTTCTTTTTATATCATCTATCACATGCCACTTTTTATTAGGGGGCACTAAATAGTCTAAAATGTTTGATAGTACTTAAAATCTAACTCTAAAAAAATAATTTAAAAAAATCGTCAAAGGCTTTTTGGTCATGGACCAAAATCTTCAGGACAGGAGTGTTTTGAATCAATTTTATCAATATAGATTGATTCAATTCATTAGGAATTATTTGGAAAAATGTTCCCAATTTTTATTGTTTTAGAAAAAACTCGAAAAACCGAACAAAACAAAAACAACCACAAAACCTTATATTTATTGTACGAAAATTCGAAAAATTCTTATGGATATTTATTATATTTATTTTTTGTTAATTTATGGAAAATAATTGTATTGCAATCTAAATTTAGTTGCGTTAGAGTAAAAATTTTTTCTGAATACAAAAAAATTACAGATGTATACAACTAACTTATTTGTTACTTACTCAATTCTTCGAATTATGTTAAAGCAAAAAGAAGGAAAATTTTTCTTTTAATATACATAATAATTTTAATTGCGTTCGTTAATTTGCAAGTAATAAGCGAGTCTATGTGGAACCGTACATAGATACATCGAGCAACTGATTTTAAGTCGATCGGCAAAATATGCACCTATCTCGCTTCCGTTTGGGCGCAAATACACAATAACCTGGTTGTGGGTGTATTTATGAAGGACTTTTCATTTCAGCTTTACAAATCTGAAACCG
Organism: Polietes domitor; assembly: GCA_947397865.1. Taxonomy (NCBI): domain Eukaryota; kingdom Metazoa; phylum Arthropoda; class Insecta; order Diptera; family Muscidae; genus Polietes; species Polietes domitor. The sequence continues at coordinate 32,060,490 of OX377618.1, forward strand.
GTTAGTGAAAGTCGATTTAAACAAAGACGTTGGAATCAGCAGAAAATGTAAGATTGTTTATTTTATGGCTATAATTGATATTACAATTAAATATTTGACTACAAAATTTATTACAACGTTTTTACGCACGGTGTCCATCGATCATATATCTGATCCTCGTGTATAAATGAGCCAAATTTCGAACAAAACGACCTTCTTGAAACATCTTAGTTTTATGCAAATATGTATTTGTTATAAGTTTGTACGGCCACCCATCCGAAAAGCGAACATATTCTAAGTAAATGTTTATATTAATGTATGGATATAACACGTTAACTATTGTATCAAGCTTTTCATCCCTGGAATTTATGCATCTTAAGCCAATGGCAGTGACTATCTCCAGTACTTATGCCGCCACTACTTGTCATTCTCTTCTCCACACAGTCATGGGTATGTGACATCCTGGTGTGTAATTTAATATACGAGCATTTCATGTCCTTCGTTCTCTGTGGTCTGTTCCTGTCTGTGCGCCTTATGTTTGCAAAAGCATTTGACCGTTAATAAGTCCTTTAAAGTATACGATAATCTCGGCATGGGCTGAGGGTGGCGTAGATGTTCTGGACTTTTGATTGTGTTTGATTGTCTGAGCATTAGCATTGCAATTGTCAGGCATATGAATGTTTGTATTTTACCAAAGGATTAGCAACGATTTTCGAAATAGAATTTTAGCACACACGGATTATGTTTAAAGTGTCTGTAATCATTGATAAATTAAGTGATTTAGGATAGAAGGCTGTGCACATTCTCACTACAGTTGTGCAATGCTGTACAATCATAATTAAAGTTACTACCACAAAATTACTACTTAATACAACGCTTATACAATTCATTTATACAGAATTAATTAGTAAAAAGAATTCAAATTGTAAAGAAATTCTTAAACAAATGGCGCGCAAGGCCATACAAAGAATTTCCTGTTGAAATGAATTTGTATAATGTTTATGAAATTCTGATGAGACTATTTATACTAATAGAAGAATATTTCGCCTGAAGGATCTACTTTGCATTCATTGGCATGAATGCAAATAGGGGGAAGGAGAATACAATCAGAAGACTATGAAATCTATTGAAATGCTTAAGTCAAAGAGGCCATGTTAGCAATTTACCGTTATAACTTTAATTTGCATTACAGAAACTACAGTCCGCGATATCTCACACTTATTCCGAACAAATAAGAAATTCTGGATGCTTTCAAATGTCAGTGGATGTGAAAGGCAAATTTTATAAAAAATATTTGATAAATGTGCCGTTTAGTGTGGTAAGATTTATGACCGAGATTCGTCATGAAATCATGGTTCGATGCGCTGCGCTATTTCTGCGTTGACTACAAGGTAATATGACAAATGTGACAAATCTTGAATATAATAATAATATATAATAATCCAAATAATGACAAAGCTCTACCTACTTTGATACGTCTGTGCCAACGAAGATTATCGTTGCGAGATTTGTGGCTCCGTGTCCTACATCAGAGTGGTCAACGAGAAACATATTCAGTTTAAATAAAGGGTGATTTTTTAAAAGCTATAGGAAAGTTTTTCAAAAAAAAAACTCATAAAATTCAGAAAAATGCATGAAATCTTTATTTGAATCGATAGTACGGTCCATAGAATTTAATGTTTGAAGATTATTTCAAGAAAATGTTGACCTTGACTGCGCCTCAAATGGTCCATCCGCTTAGTCCAATTTTGGCATTTCCCCGTTTTTGAGTAACAGAGGCCCAATTGCTGCGAACGGCGACGAATCGATAATTGATGGTCATCATTAACACTGGCCGATACAGCTGCGATATTTTCTTCACTTCGCACTCTACGTAAGCGTGTTGGTGGTTTAATGTCCAATAATGTAAATTTAGTTGGAAATTTAGTCACAATATCCCGAATAGCCGCTTCAGTGGGTCGATTAAACTGACCATAAAATGGAAGCGCGCGATGAACTTTCTTAACAGAGCACGCATTTTGATAATAAAATTCAATAATTTGCAAGCGTTGTTCGTTTGTAAGACGATTCACGGTTAAATTATAGACCAAACTGAAGATGTTTGACAGTGAAACAAAACACGAAACGTGCGTCAGCTGTTTAAACCAGTGTTGCCAAAAAGATAGTAGCTAAAAAATCACCCATTATAACCATGAAAGAAAGCATAAATGCACCATGATGGTACGTGAAACACCCACTTTGCTTAGAATACCCTCACTGGTTGGAGGGTATATATCAGAGTTGGAGGGTATATATCATTTGGGCCAGAAAAAAGTGTAACGCATTGAAGAAGTGACTTAAGACCCTAAGTATGTTTGTACCAAATCCGTTTCGCAACATTTGAAGATGTTTGAGCCACGTTCATCGTTCCGTCTGGCTGGTGGTATTTATTACTATATACGCACTCTTTACCAAAGTAATTTCAGCACCCAATTTGGACTTAGCAATGTTAACTGCTATTGGCTGATTATTATCTGCACAAACCAGGTTTGTTCCGTTATATTTTTTCCATAGATACTGATCTAGTGAGGTATTTATTCTTCATTCCTCAGTTAGGATTTAACTATTTTTAACAGATACTAATGTCGTCATTTGATACTAATGTCGCCCTAGTGTTGCTGCCAAAAGTGCGAAAATAAATTATTAAAACAAACATAGGGATACATAATCCTTTAGAAAATAAAAGTATTACCTCAAACGGCAGTCCCGCCGGGAATGTTGACGAATGGAGTAGAATGTTGAGGAGGTGGATTTAGTAGGTAAGGATCCGATATATCTAAATTTAGTTGGAACTTATGTAAGGTTACCACCTACTACAAAAAAACATGGCTAAATAAATTCAAAACGTGATTCTAAGTCGATCGGTATATTGAACAATGGATCTCGCTTCCTTTTGGATGTTACAAAAAATGCACAAAGACATAGTATCCTAGTGGAGGGTATACAAAATGCACAATCATAAATTAGGAAATTTAAAAACAAAACTTATCACTAATTGGAAGAAAGCTTTAGACGGGCACAGCACATTTTAGTCAAAATATTATTAAAACATGCCTTATTTTTCGACTTGTTAGATTTAATTGACATTTTAGTCCGGTTGATTCTGACACTACCAATTTATAAGATTGCATTTTCGGTAATTTTGATGTTTTGTTATATTTATAAAGTTAAAATATAAAAATGGTATAGGTAGGATGTAACTGGGGGAAATAAAAGATATTTTTTAATTAAATATTGATTTTTGTCTTCGAATAACTCATTGGTCGTATTATTGGGGCTTTTCGAAGTGACAGCTAAAAATAAATATTTCGTGGAAGTTGAGCGCCCCGGTAGTCGAGTTGGTAGCGCGCTCGGCTATCAGCGAGGGGGTTGCGGGTTCGATTCCCAACAGAGGCTCTGGTCTGTCGCTGCAATAACTAGCTACAATGGTCTTAGTCACCCCGGCTCAATCCCTGGACCCAAAATTAGAATATAAATTTACTTTGTATTGTAATTCATAATAAATAAAAAATAAAATAAAAAATTTCTTGGAAAAAAATTTAAAAAAATTTTATGAATGATACATAGAATCAATGCCTAAATGATGATTATCGAACAAACAATTGTAACGTCTATGACTTTATTTTTGTGAAAATTTTCAAACTATTTAAACAAAAATGAGCGTTGCAGTGTCCGATAATCCTCATTTAGGCGTCATTCGAAAGGTATTTTTTTTAAATACCACCGCTAAATACGAAAAAGTTTTGAGATTTCACAGTACACTTACCTACTTAAGTATAATACTTCATGTGTAATCAAAAAGTGAATATCGAGGGCTTATATTCATAAGTGGCTATGCCCAAAAACATAACTTTTGAGGAGAGTGAAAAACTGATTTGCTCCTTAATTTTAAGAGTAATTATTAATCATTCTTCATATTAATCATACAGTTTAATCTAAAATGGAATACTAATTGCTACGATTAAAAAGTTTTCGAATTTTCTTATTATTCGCGGTTTTATGGTTCATAGCCACTTTTGCATGATTAAATTGGTAAATTTTTTATCCTTTTTTCCAATTTTTTTTACAAAAAGTGTATATTGCGGTAGGGCACGGTAAACAAAAAATACATATTGGATATTTTTTGGAAAATTTTCATTTTCGCGGGAAATATGGCTAAAATGATTTTCATGTATGACATTTTTTTTTGATTTTCTCGCGATCTAGCCTAGTTGATTTTTTGTTTGTTTATTAAGAACCAATATCGCTTATAACTATGGTTTGGGGTTTCCCGGACTCTTTTCATTTCCCGGGAAAACGGGAATGAAAAATTTCATTCCCGGGAATCCCGGGAATTCCCGGGAAAATGTAATTTACTTATAGGTATGTCCAATATGGTTTAAAATATCAACATTTAATAACTGGTGTGTTTATTTTCAATACTGTCATATTACAAATTAAAAACGAATGTTATTGTCAAAATGTTTTACAAATTATTTTTCATTTTACTTTACACCTATTCAAGATTATATTCGGAACATACAAATTTATATTGAGAAATGTAAATTCATATTAAGAACATATGAATTCATAATGGGTAATGTAAATTTTTAATAGGAACATGTTAATTCATAATGAGAAATATAAATTCATAATGAAAATTGTTAATTTAATTTAATTTACCATTTCATAATGAAATATACAAGTTTGTAATCAGAAAATAAAAATTCATACTCAGAAAATATGAATTCATAATGAACAAATATTAAATCATAAAAAATGTAAATTTATAATGAGAACATTGATAAAATATGTGTTTCTACGAAAATATTCATAGAAAAACGTACATACATAGCTTCGATTATGAATTTCACAGTTCCTGATTATGAATTATATTTTATGAATATATATTCTCATTATCAATTTGAATTTTCTCATTTTGTATTTATATATCTCATTATCAATTTATATGTTCTTATTATGATTTTATATTTCTCAATATGAATTTACATTTCACATTACGAATTTAGAGTGTTGATTGTGAATTATCATGCTCCTATTATGAATTTACATTTCTCATCATGAACTTACATATTCTGATTATAAATTACATTTTCTCATTATAAACTTGAAAAGGTGTAGACTAATCGTCAGAATTGGACATTTATATCGCATGTAGAAGTGACTGACACCTACACTAGATTCTCATATGAAGGAGAATGTTATGACACATTTAATTTAGATATTCATTCATCTGGAGACAAAAATATTTTATAGAAACAGGGGGGAATATTCTAAACTGTAAAAACAATAGAAACATAACAAATGAATATTAATTTAATAAATTCATAAAAAATAAAAATATTGAAATAGTCCAGTCATTAATTCTTACAAATGGCCATTAAAATACACCGTAGCATATATTTATATTATTATTATATTTCTCTTGAAAGTTTCCAGGCGAACAATTTTTATTGTATTCCAATTTTTAGACCATTTCTTTCTGGCTACATATGTTAGGTAAATTGTTCTTGAAGAATATGTTCACCTCGATTCTTCTAGGAAAACAAGAAAATTTACATTATGTAAGCCATAGTATTGTCGACTGGGTTTCGCATAAAAAAGTTTTGTTTGTAGTAATATAATATAAACAAATACTTATTATTGTCAGTAATGTAAATACATATATGAATCTGAAATACATCGAAAAATTCCAATTTATATAGTAACATTAAATTATTGATCAACATAATAAATAAATTATTTTTTTAATATTTTCCGTATTCCCGGGAAATTGAAAGGGAATTCCCGCGAAAAACGATTCGGGAATTCCCGGACCCCAAACCCTACTTATAACGTATAAGTAGTCGGTCGCGAAAATCGCTGCAATTGTTGGAAAATCCAAAATTCGCGGTTACAATTGCTTATATTTTAACTTTCTTCAACCAGGATTCTGAAACTTTTCTGGCACAAATATTCCCAATGAAGTCGGCAATCACATGCCAAAGAAATATTTTGGAATTCTCAATATAATAAAAAGTTACGCGGGTTTTTTAAAGATACTTTTCACAATTTTTGACTTTACAGCCACCATTTATCCTATTTTAGCCTAATAACTTGGGAAGCAAAATGCTATTAACGGCGAAATGATGGAATTTGATAGTACGATATACCCTAAATCAATAAAAATGCTGAAAAATGTTTTAAACAAAATCGTTGTAGCGAATTACAACCTTCGGTTATATGTTGCTCTAATTTTGAACTCTTTTATTTCTATTATGTTTATGTTCATAGCCACTTATGCAGTCACAAAATAACGTGTGAGTTGATAGCCAAATCAGAAAATTTTTAAAAAGGTGGCTTTAGAAAAAATTCCAAATTTATATTCAAATCTGAGAATAGTTTGGCATCAAAAACTCATTTTCAAGAAAAGCCACTTCATAGCCACTTCTGAATATAAGCCCTAGATATGAAAAATATTAGGTTATTGCTAGTCGTCATTAGAAAGAAACATTTTCCCTCAGGGCCGATTTCGTCTATTTGCAATTTTTTGTTCGGTAACAGATTTATTTTGTTTTCATTTGGACCTTAAAAGTACGAATTTGGGGAAGTACTCTTATCGTGCTTGTCTACGCAGTAAGACGAATTTCGTTTGCTTGGTACCAATATCATCACGAATATCGAAAGATATCTTTATTATTCGCGTCCATACAGTCAGAGCAATGCACACAACGAATTTCAATTTTGAACTGTAGTAATACTATTTTTATCCCTGTTCCCATCATTTAAAAGTAAAAATTTAGAAACATTCCTCTATATTTCGCGTCAGAATGTATACTCTGAATTTCATGATTTAAACTTCAACGGTTTGGGTGGTACTATTTTTATCCCTCTGTTCCAATTGTATCTCTTAAAAGTGCGAATTTTCACTTTGGTGCGTTCAGGCTACAAGAGGAATGTACGCAACAAATTTCAAGTGCATATAAAACAAAAATAAATTAATATTAGGGGGTATCTTCAGTCCTTTTAAGGAAAAAAAATGCCCTCACATTTACGGAAAATTTTAACCAACAAGTTCATTTCGGTCAGAAGCTAGCGTGCTTTCAACAGACAGACGGATATGGCTAAATTGTCTTAGAATTTTACCACGACCCAGAATATATACTTTTCGGGGTCTCCGTTGAATATTTCACGGTGTTACAAACGAAATGAGAAAGTGAAGGGTATAAAAATGCAACATGAAATATTCCTCTCCAATTGTAAACACTCACACTATTTTTTTCTGCAACTCATATGAAAATAATTTTAATAACAAGATATTTTTATACCCTCCACCACAGAATGGGGGTATACTAACTTTCTCATTCCGTTTGTTACACCTTGAAATATCGACCTGAGACCTTATAAAGTATATATATTCTTCATCGATCTAGCCATGTCCGTCCGTCTATTGAAAGCGCGCTAGCATCTAAACGAAAGGAGGTAGAACGTCTAAATTTTCCCAGAATACGTGTAATAGTTGTAGATCGGTTGGGATTGAAAGTGGTCGAAATTGGTCCAAAGCGTACATATTTTCCCTTTAATATCCCCCCAATATTTAGCGTATTTAAGCATGTTCTTCTATATGCCTGTTTATATTTACTTAATATTGGGTATACACATTCCCCTAGTGGGATTTTTCCAAAGTCATACTTTTACATACAAACAAATGGTTTGAATAAAATTCGGTGTATTCATTTCTCTGACTGCATATACACGCAAAAAAAAGATTCCAAATTCGTACTTTTTTTACTTTTACGCCAAAAATGGGTAGTTCGGCTCCGTTTTTACTTGTTAATACTAAGGAAGATATATTTCATATCTTTATTCGTTCCTCAAATATCTGGACTATTTCAAAACATTTCAAATTTGAAGGCAGAAGCTTTTTGTAATCAAAATCAAAAGATATTCAAATTTGTGTCTTATGTCCGGTGAATAAATCTAGAAACATTTTTAATACGTTTAAGGTTAACAATTACTAAGTTGTGCTTCAGCTTGAAAATTGTATGGAAACCTTGTCAGAAGAACTATTTTTCAACGTGTAGTCATTAATTAACAATTTATACGAAAACGCCCACAACTTTGCTGTTTAAATTTTACACAAGTGTTATTTTCTTATCCTTTCCCCTCCAAATATTTAAAACATACAAAGGCTAAAGCTCGTTCGCTCCACATTTTAAATGTTTTCCAACTTTTCTTAAGTATAAACTTCTCTTCTCCTCATATTCGTCCAACATGAGCACAAAATTCTTTGAACAAAAAGATTTTTTGCTCCGAGGATGAGGATGAACTCAGCCACGTTCAGCATATATTAGTTACTCTATGTGACTGGTAGTTATCAACAGACACACCCACGTGTAATCCCCAAAACAGTAAAGATTCCAAACTGCCCGACCATGTAGTCAGAATAAAATGGCACTATTTGCTGAGAGTAAGCAAATGTTTACTGTGTCAAGGGTGAAAAGTGGAATTCCTTTACAGTCAACTCAATGATTTCAATTACAGAAGATTTTTATGCAATTCACACATAAGCTATTTCGTTCGGTTCCGATACAGACCGCAGCACACACCATAGTAGTATGTTGAACATGAGGGAGTGTCGATAAAGGCAAACAAATTAAGAGCGTTTCCGTTGAAATAGAATTGCTATGCTGCAAGTTGTCACATGCAATTCAGTATGGCGGTCAAATATCTAATATATATATAATTTTTTAAATTAACCTAAATTTTATTGGCATTTTTATTTTTTCCACCTATATATACACTTAAGGGGGAAATGGGAAATTGTAATTAAAAACCAGTAAGGAAAGGCTAAAGTCGGGCGGGGCCGACTCTATGATACACTCCACTTTCAATCCAAATACAATTCAATTCGGTGAAAAAGTGAAAACGGGAAGGTTTTTTGTATCCTGTAAATGTATGTGTTTGACAAAAAATTTTATATCGGAAAGGACATTTGTATGAGAATATATTGAAACCTGGAACGAAATAGGTGAAATATAAAATGTATAGTTTGGCCAAAATCGGTTATACTTATGGGAGCAACATTTGAATTTGGGCTATATTTAAATCTGAACCGATCTTACCCACTTTCACAATAGTTTTGTTTAGTCAGATTATAAGATGTTGTGCGAAATTTAAAGAAAATCGAGCACAATATGTGGCTTTTAAAGCGGCAAAAGTCAAATCGGGAGCGACATTTGTATGGGGGCTATATCTAAATCTGAACCGATCTTACCCAATTTCTGCATAGTGTTTCTAGTTGGATAAGACGTTGTCCCAAATTTAAAGAAAATCGGGTGGTTATGAAAATATGGTTTTTAGAGCGCAAAATTCAAATCGGGAGCGACATTTGTATGGGGCCTATATCTAAATCTGAACCGATCTAGCCCGCTTTAGCCACAGGTGTTTCTAGTTAGATTATAAGATGTTGTGCCAAATTTAAAGAAAATCGATTAGAATATGTGGCATTTAAAGCGGAAAAAGTCAAATCGGGAGCGACATTTATATGGGGGCTATATCTAAATCTGACGATCTTACCCAATTTCTGCATAGGTATTTCTAGTAAGATTATAAGATGTTGTGCCAAATTTAAAGAAAATCGAGTACAATATGTGGTTTCTACAGAGAAAAATGTCAAATCGGGAACGACATTTGTATGGGGGCTATATCTAAATCTGCTCCGATTTGACCTATTTTCACCATAGATGTTCTTAGTTTAAATATAAGATGTTTTGCCAAATCTGAAGACAATCTGATACAATATGTGGTTTCTAGAGCGGAAAAAGTCAAATCGGGAGCGAAATTTGTATGGGAGCTATATATAAATCTGAACCGATCTGACCGATATTCACCATGGGTGTTTCTAGTGGAAATATAAGATGTTTTACCAAATCTGAAGACAATCTGATACATTATGTGGTTTCTAGAGCGGAACAAGTCAAATCGGGAGCGAAATTTGTATGGGAGCTATGTATAAATCTGAACCGATCTGTCCGATATTCACCATGGGAGTTTCTAGTGGGAATATAAGATGTTTTACCAAATCTGAAGACAATCTGATACAATATGTGGTTTCTAGAGCGGAAAAAGTCAAATCGGGAGCGAAATTTGTATGGGAGCTATATATAAATCTGAACCGATCTGACCGATATTCACCATGGGTGTTTCTAGTGGAAATATAAGATGTTTTACCAAATCTGAAGACAATCTGACACATTATGTGGTCTCTAGAGCGGAAAAGTCAAATCGGGAGAGAAATTTGTATGGGAGCTATATATAAATCTGAACCGATCTAACACATTTTTACCACAGGTGTTTCTAGATGTTTTGCCAATTTTAAAGAAAATCTGTTGTAATATGTGGTATCTAGAGTGAAAAGAGTCAAATCGGGAGTGAAATTCGTATGGGGGCTATATCTAAATCTGAACCGATTTTCTTCAAATTAAATAACGTTCGTCCTTATCCCGAAAAACATCGTTGTGCAAAGTTTCATTTGGTTCTGTCTACAATTGCGACCTGTATCGTGATTACAAGAATAGATGGACGGACGCACGGACGGACAGACAGACGGACATTGCTAAATCGACTCAGAAAGTGATTCTAAGACGATCGGTATAATTAACAATGGGTCTATCTCGTTTCCTTTTGGGTGTTACAAACAAATGCACAAAGACATAATACTCTCGTGGAGTGTATAAATACATATTTTGAAAGATTCGGAGGCTCGAAAATTATTTGTGAGCTACCTTTTTTTCGATAAGTTTTTTGGAATGACTCATGCTCATTTCATGCAGGATTTTATTTTTTATTACGAATTTATTTTGAATCAAACCCAAAGTAAAAATTAAATAAAAATTCACTAATAGATGAGTTGAAAAAACACCACACCAAAAGAGAGGAGATTAATATTAATCAATCGCCAAATCGTTGGGTTCATCACTGGTTTTTTGTACAAAATGCATTAATACCAAAAACAACTGCAGAAATATGCGGTATTCTAAAAATACACAGCCAACAAAAGATTTCACCGTTGTGAAAGTCCGTGCCATATTATTGTAAAAAAATTTAAGTGAATTTAGTACCAGAAATGTATGTTGTGTCAAAATCAAATAACAAGTGAAAGAAAAAAGACGTTTCTAACCGTAATGGAAGATAAATTAAATGAAGAAGTAAATAAGTAAAAAGTGTGTTAAGTTCGGTCGGACCGAGCCCTCCACCATGGATTGCATTCCACAGAGGCAGCGCAGTAACATTACAGGAAATCGCAATTGTTTCAATATATCCAAACAAAAACGAACCACGCTTATAAGGCAAGGCTACCAATATGTCTTCAAAATAGCTTAAATATCCAAAATATTGGAGGACAGTGGGTGCATTTTCGTCCTATTTTAATTCCAAAAGTACAAATTTTGAAAATCCATTATCTCTTACGTACACATTGCAAGATAACCTAACTTCATGATTCTAGCCATTTGCTCGCTACCAGTTTTATCACTTTTCCCATTTATGACATGAAAGTAAAATAATAAAGTACGAATTTGCAAAATTCTTTTTATCTTGCGTGCATAGATACGTCAGAGGAATGTATACACCGAATTCCATGATTCTAAAGAGTAATTTTTTTGAGGTTAGGATTTTCATGCATTGGTATTTGACAGATCACGTGGGATTTCAGACATGGTGTCAAAGAGAAAGATGCTCAGTATGCTTTGACATTTCATCATGAATCGTCTTACAAACGAACAACGCTTGCAAATTATTGAATTTTATTATCAAAATGCGTGCTCTGTTAAGAAAGTTCATTGCGCGCTTCCATTTTATGGTCAGTTTAATCGACCCACTGAAGCGGCTATTCGGGCTATTGTGACTAAATTTCGCACCAAATTTACATTGTTGGACATTAAACCACCAACACGCTTACGTAGAGTGCGAACTGAAGAAAATATCGCAGCTGTATCGGCCAGTGTTAATGATGACCACCAATTTTCGATTCGTCGCCGTTCGCACCAATTGGGTCTCTGTTACTCAAAAACGTGGAAATGCCAAAATTGGACTAAGCGGATGGACCACCTAAGACGCAGCCGCGGTCAACATTTAAATGAAATTATCTTCAAAAAGTAAATGTCATGGGCCAATCTAACGTTTCAAATAAAGAACCGATGAGATTTTGCAAATTTTATGCGTTTTTTTTTTAAAAAAAGTTATCAAGCTCTTAAAAAATCACCCTTTACTTATTTAGAGGGAATTTCACCGTTCTAGCTGCGTCCGTTTAATGGATACCTTTTATCCCTCTGTTTTTCGTGTCTACGCAAGTTCATGATTTTTGTGCGCCCGTTTGGCTGGTACAATTTTTATCCCCTTATCTAAAAGAACTACCAAATCAGAATTTCATTATTCTAGGTGCAGTCATTTGGTTGGTAACATTTTTATCCCTCAATTCTCATTTTACCCCCAAAAGATACCAATTTGGAAAAAATCTATATATATAAAAGAAAGTGTCCGAAGCGATGTAATCCCATAACTCGAGATTGGCCAAACCGATTTTGATGATGTGTAGTGGGCGTGGCAATAGTGTTTTTGGGAGCTAGAAGGCTGAAAATTGGAACGTATATATTACTGACCACGAGAATGATCAATTTGATGCCGAAATTTTGATTTTCGTTTTGTGGGCGGAGTGGGCGTGGCAATAGTGTTTTTGAGAGCTAGAAGGCTGAAAATTGGAACGTATATATTACTGAACACGAGAATAATAAATATGATGCCGAAATATGGATTTTCATTTTGTGGGCGGAGTGGGCGTGGCAATAGTGTTTTTGGGAGCTAGAAGGCTGAAAATTGGTACATGTATACTACTGACCACGAGAATGATAAATATTATGTAGAAATTTGGATTTTCATTTTGTGGGCGGAGTGGGCGTGGCAAAAGTGTTTTTTGAGGTAGAAGGCTGAAAATTGTAGCGTATATATTACTGAACACGAGAATGATAAATATGATGCCGAAATTTGGATTTTCATTTTGTGGGCGGAGTGGGCGTGGCAATAGTGTTTTGGGAGCTAGAAGGCTGAAAATTGGTACATATATTACTGACCACGAGAAACATCAATTGGATGCCAATATTTGTAATTTCGTTTTGTGGGCAAAGTTGGCAAATAAATAAATAAATAAAATAATAAATAATAAATAGTGTTTTTTAGGTAGAATGCTGAAAATTGTAACGTATATATTACTGATCATTACAAAGATGAATTTGATGGCGTATTTTGGATTTTCATTTTGTGGGTGGAGTGGGCGTGGCAAAAGTGTTATTGAGAGCTAGAAGGCTGAAAATTGGAACGTAATTTAACCATTTTTTTTTGCCTGGCGAAGCGGGCGGGGTTAGAAGAATATACACACTGAACTTCGTTTTTGATAGGTACCATTTTTATCCTTTTTTGCCTCATATCACCCTCTATGAATTAGAATCACTTTATGGTGGACGTTTTCGTTATAAAGGGAATGCGCATACCCAAATATCAAGTGAATATAAGCAGACATATTAAAAAAACATGCTTAAATACTCCAATTTTTAGGGGTATTGCCAGTCCTTTTGAGAGAAATGATTCCTTTTTGGCCGATTTCGCCCAGTTGCAATTCCAGCCGATCTACGACTATAATTCCACATTTCAATTATACAACGTGTTCTGGAAAGTGTCTCATTGAAATTCCGTTTATTAAGCCCGGGGTAAGGACGCATTACATTTTGCAATAAAGGGAATGCATTATCTGCCTGGAAGAAATATGGAAAAGTCGTGGAAATATGAAAAACTCCGGCAAAGGATCTGGGCATGGAATATTCAGTTCATTGTTTAAATATTTTTGCCAAAATCGCTGCGAGCAAATACGCCACCATCACTTTGACTTCCGAGTGCTCCAATACCAAAAAAAGCAACTGCATACTTAGCATTCCATGCGGCTAACATAACAATTCTAACTCTTTTCTTGTAATTTTAGTCAAAGAGCCGATACGCGCAGGACATACACTATTGATAGGTTCCAGTTCATCGGTTTGTCATTTGACAAATTGTGAAGCGAAAATGAAAATTTTGCAAAAATATTCAATTTGTACCATCATTTATTTCGAAAAAGATCGATCTTCCAAATACATGGACCAAGTTTAACTCTATTAATTTTGTTGTATAAGTTGGCGTGAAGTTTTGCAATTTGAGCGTGAAGAGCTTTATTTGCAACATTGGTGTTTTCGGTGACACCCTCTAAAATTTTCGACAAATTTTTCGTAGAACATTTTAATCCTTAAGTGTACTTTTTCGAAGGACTTTTTGTCGCCAGAGATCTTTCTAGTTGAAATATAAGGTGTTCTGGCGAATTCGAAGCAAATCGAGTGGAATATATGGATTCTAGATTTGTAAGGTGCTTTTACATTAATTTGACATGTTTCTCGAACATGAAATATAAGTGTTGTTCCAAATATGCGATTTGTATAGTGCTATATCTAAATATGAAACGATTTTCTTCGAATTATAAAGCGTCCTTGACCCACAGAACTTACTTTCTCCAATTTTTGTTACGATCGGGCAATAATTGCGACCTGTTCGTTGATTACAAGAATAGATGTACAGACGGACTTTCCTAAATTGAATCAGAAAGTGATTCTAAGCCGATCTGTATAATAAAAGATGGGTCTATCTCGTTTCTTTTTGGTTGATACAAACAAATGCACAAAACCATATCGCCCTAGTGGAGGGTATAAAAATGGTTAATAGCGACACTAAATTCAAAAAATACTACCTTATTTTGCAAAATCCTTAGATGTGAAAATTTCACGCGTGCGAAATAATGATAATTTGTACTCGATACTAACGAATTTCCCGATTTAACGAAAATCTCTTTTTCCGTTCTCCATTCGAAAAAAATCCATTTAGGTTGCGTTATCAGATGTAAAGAGTGATTTTTTTGAGGTTAGGATTTTCATGCATTAGTATTTGACAGATCACGTGGGATTTCAGACATGGTGTCAAAGAGAAAGATGCTCAGTATGCTTTGACATTTCATCATGAATCGTCTTACAAACGAACAACGCTTGCAAATTATTGAATTTTATTATCAAAATGCGTGCTCTGTTAAGAAAGTTCATTGCGCGCTTCCATTTTATGGTCAGTTTAATCGACCCACTGAAGCGGCTATTCGGGCTATTGTGACTAAATTTCGCACCAAATTTACATTGTTGGACATTAAACCACCAACACGCTTACGTAGAGTGCGAACTGAAGAAAATATCGCAGCTGTATCGGCCAGTGTTAATGATGACCACCAATTTTCGATTCGTCGCCGTTCGCACCAATTGGGTCTCTGTTACTCAAAAACGTGGAAATGCCAAAATTGGACTAAGCGGATGGACCACCTAAGACGCAGCCGCGGTCAACATTTAAATGAAATTATCTTCAAAAAGTAAATGTCATGGACCAATCTAACGTTTCAAATAAAGAACCGATGAGATTTTGCAAATTTTATGCGTTTTTTTTAAAAAAAAAGTTATCAAGCTCTTAAAAAATCACCCTTTACATATGTACTGGATTTCATAATATGGTTGGTTCAATTTTTATATCTTACAGCAATTTTCATCAATTTGGAAAGATATTT
Organism: Polietes domitor; assembly: GCA_947397865.1. Lineage (NCBI taxonomy): Eukaryota > Metazoa > Arthropoda > Insecta > Diptera > Muscidae > Polietes > Polietes domitor. The sequence continues at coordinate 32,076,166 of OX377618.1, forward strand.
ACTTGGTTTGAGGAAAATTTAACTAGCATCAAATTCAAAACTTGCCCTACTTACAAGGAAAACTTTGAACTTTATATGAAGAATATTTGCTTTAGCGCTACGAAGGTCGAAAATTGACATTTTTGTTCATTTTAACTCATTGTAGAGTTCAGTTTTGTTCGAGTATATGTGCAGTAGACTGTTTATTATTTTTTCCACCGATTCCCGGGTCGCAAAAGTTTCGTTTTGCTCTACAACCCTCCAATAAAAAATTAATTAATTGAATTTATTATTAATTAATTGAAAAATTAAAATATACTTTATATTGGTAAAATATTGTTTTTTTAACCAAAAGTATATTTAAACAACTAAAAATAATTTTATTTCCGTAAATAGACTTGAAATCGTTTTAAACAAATTTAAAATCGGTTGACATTTACCTTCATTTTGGACAAAATAAAAATTAATTAAAACAAATAAAAAGGCGTTAAGTTCGGCCGGACCGAATCTTTTATACCCTCTACTAAGCAGTACATTCCACAGTATTACCGGCTGATTAGAGACTGTCAACTTTACATGGAAGTGCACAACCATGTTAGGTAAATTGTGATATAAGGCGTATTTGCGCTATTTTAAATAGTGTCAAGCTACAGAAAATATTTTTGCATCACATACGAAACGTACTAATACTGAAAATCCATTATGTTTCGCGTGGAATGTAAATGAAATGATTCTAGCTACAGCCGTTTGCTTGGTGTCAGTTTTATTCCTTTTTTCATTTTGACCCTAAGATGCGTGCCTACGCAGCTGCAGCCGCTTGGTTGGGCAATTTCATCTCATATTGATACTAAAAGTTTGAATGTCTAAAGATATCTTGTTTTCGTGTATACGTAGTTAGAGCAACCTTTGCTGGGGTCTATGCAAATCTAAATGTCAATATGTAGGGTTTCTAAAATTGTCTTAACCAACCCGTTAAATATGTGTAATATACGCCCATAATTTTAATGACGCTGAAAATAGTGTTCACCAAATGTAATGCTTAATTGGGATCGAGCATCTCGTTGTTTCCAGTGTAATAAATAATGTGAATTCATATTCTTTTGGTTCTTCAAATGTTCTTACACACATAGTTTTGTGCTTCACTTTCTCCTTTATTCTACGAACGGTATTATCTTTGCTTTGTCGGCACACATTATGTGCACTCATGGATATCATTAAATAATAGAAAAACTTAGTGAAGGAAACGAACTTTTGCATTTCCTTCTTTATGAAATACGTTGTAATAGTGACCTGAATTTGAGGAGAAAATGCCAATGACTGAACATTGTGATGTACAAATGTTGATAGCAAAAGTTTTTCATTGTGGTCAAAGTTTCTTGTGGTTGGAAAAAGTTTTATGAATAATTTTACTGGTATTAATATAATTGAATTTTAATTGGCACATAATTCCATTCATTATCTATCGAAAGAAATGCCATAAAATAATTTAATATCTTTGAAAATATGCATTGTTTGCGGAGTTAAAATTAAATAAAATGTGCATGGAGAATAGAGTTCGACATTGAAGTTCTTCATTACTAAGACCGATTCTTACCCACTGTGTAGGTAAAAGACAGGATCATGACAGTCAAGAGTGATCAATAAGAATTGACTGTTTAAATTAGCTAAATGTAAAAATGTAGCCTTCACATCATGTAATGAGTGAGTGTGGTGGAGTGCAGAGCAGAGTCTAAAACAAGAAGTTGTAACTATGCCAAAAAACGACCGACAAATTTGTTGTAAATATTGCGTTTCCAGTGTAATACTTTTTGATCTTACTAACACATTTATTTTAATTGTGAGTACTTTTTTATATTTTCACATTCCTCACTGCTTTATCAATTTCTTTTAAACATTAATATAGAGAAAATGACAAAATGTAATAGAACAAGATATTATTTACGAAATCAAATAACAACTTATCGACGCTTGGTCGATTGTACACCAACTTTTTCGAATCTAGCATTAAGTTGTCAGAGCAATGTGTAAAGCGACGTTCAATATTCTAGCTGCTAAACTGTATTTGTTACCGTTTGTATCTCTTTTTGCCCCGCTTCCCCCTTAGATGCACAAATATCGACAAAATGCATACACTGTTGTCCCGCTCTCCCTTAAAAGAATAAATTTTGAAAAATTAATTTGCGGTACCCGTCTATGTAGGCAGAGAAATGTACACATGGAATTTCCCAATTATAGATGCAACACTTTGGTTGGTGCCAAATTCCCATAAACATTCGCTTTCATCAACTGCCTCATTGTATAGAACGAAATGTACTGTAATTTTAAATAAGGAACTTGTTCACGACCAAATATGATCAAAATATTCCAGGTTGTTGAAAAATCAACAAATCATTCAAAAATTGTTTTTGTTTTTGTCGAATCCCTTGAAATGAAAATTTCCATCCCGTTTGTCACACTTTCCCCTTAAAAGCAGAAATTTCGATAAAAACACTAGTCTTACGCATTTACATATTCTGAGGAATGCACACACCAAATTTCACGATTCTACATTGGACACTTTTATGCTTCAAAAGTATGAATTTTGAAAAATCCTTTTTTGTTTCACGTTAAGAAGAATACAGACACCGAGCATATGTTGTTGGTACTATCCCCACGGGAAAATGAACTGTCCTAGGACAAGTCCTAGAACTGGTCCCTGGTGGGTAAGGACCGGTCCTGATTCTAACCCAAATGTATAAAGGGGACCGGTCGCTTTTACCATGGTTTGTCATTGAAGGGGGGAAATCGGCCCCCTGTGGTATGTCTTGGACATGTCCTCTGTCTGTTCTAAACTACCAGTTTAAATCCGGTCTCAAAGGACATGAGTCCTAGTCACACCACAAAATACATGTCTTAGGACTTAACTTGGAACTGGTCTTAAAGGACATCACTTGGAACATACCTCCAAAGACATGTCCTAGAATCACTATCAAAGGACATGGCCTAAATAATGTACGTATTATAATGTATTTATATTCAGGTTACTTTACGTAAGAAATGACGCCATTTTGAGGTTTAAAAATTATTATCAAAATTGTTGGCAGAGGGCTCTGCGTGTAATTGTTTCGCGGTAGTCTCAATGCTGACACGGATGAAAGACTAAAGACGGGCGGGGCCGACTATATGATACCATACACATTCTACCCCATTAAAATTCAATTCGATGAAAAAATTTATATGGGAAGGACTATATAATGGGCCCACTTTTACCATTTCTAGGGTGGAAAAAGTCAAATCGTGAACGACATTTATATAAAATCTATATATAAATCTGAACCGATCTAGAGCGGTAAACCTCAAACCAGGAACGACATTTGCATGGGAGCTATATATAAATCGTGAGGGGAAAAGTCAAATCGTGAGCGACATTTTTGTGGGGGCTATATCTAAATCGGAAACGATTTGCTGCAAATTAATTAGCGTTCGTCTGTGGTGAGCAATACTTACTTGTGCCAATTTTTGATAGTATCGGATAATAATTGCGACCTATACTTTGATTACAAGAATAGATGGAAGGACGTACATACAGATGGACATTGATACATCGACTCAGAAAGTGATTCTAAGCCGATCTGTATAAAAAACTTTTGGGTGTTACAAAAAAATGCACAACGGCCTCCTAGTGGAGGGTATAAAAATTCCTTAATTTTTTGTTTCTACATATTTGGAGATTTGTACACTAGTGAATGGTAATAGAGGGCAAGAATCGATTCTCGATTCCCGATCAACTATTTTTGAATCCGATTCTTAGAATCGAAGAATCGGACCTGAGAATCGATTCTTAATCGGAATCGGCGTTTTTTTCTAACTAGTACAGAAAATGCCCACAGTAACATCTAATAGTTAGGGTACTTTTTTTGAATACCCCTGAAGTATTATTTTGTATGCAGCAATATACACGCCGTCCAAACGTTTTAATAACCTGTCCCTACAAACGGGAGTGGTCTTTAAATTTATTTGAATTTGCATAACAAATACCTCCAATCTGATGATAATACTGTGGGATACAGTCCATGGTGGAGGGTATATAAAATTCGCCACTGCCAAACTTCTTTTTACTTGTTTTGCTCTAAAGTGCTCTTACTTTTTGAAAAACATTTTTCTTATCGATTTTTTCCTTTCTATTGAATGATGCCATCGAAAAAATATAAAATTTAATGTTCACCATTTCTTTTAGGATTTAAAAGTAAATTTATCATTTCGTAATCTTCGGACACATTTTTTCACCTAGACTATGTTTTGATATTTGTCACTTATTTCGTGGTCTTTCTAGCACCGATGAATTCGATCAAGTTTTGTGTAATATTTCTTCAAAATTAAGACTTTCTAAGCACAAACTTGCAAACAACTATAAAGAAGTAGTTCTAATGATAGTTCCATTAGTGAAATACGATTTGCCGACGACAGATGTGGTACGAATATATCAAAATTTTTCTCGAGGATCTTGATATTAAACTGTAAATGAATAATTGGTGTTACTAACAATTCGTGTTTATCTAACATTTAATACTTTATTTCACGAAATATAAATTACAATTGAAAATAGAAAACTATCTTGTCCATGGCCACTTAGAAATAGCTCCTAATTTGTATACCATTGTAGAGTTTGTTATATAAATTCCACACTTAGAGTCATTTTATTTTGTTTTAATTAATAAAATTACAACTATTAAATTTCACTTTGTTACCGCCAAAAGTACGTACAAAGTTGTTAGTACATACTTTTTGAGTGTTTTCCATTAAATTAAATTTCGATTCCTTAGCATCGATAATTGATTCCAGTATAAAGTGGGCACATGTAATCGATTCCAAAAGAATCGGTTTTTGAACCCTCATAATCGATTTTCGATTCGAATCGGAATCGATTTACCAGTCACTATTGTACACACCGAATTTCAAGACTCAAACCGAGTATATGTTGTTGGACCTATACTTATCCCTGTTTCTCCAAAATATATCAAAATATCTCTAAAATATTTGTGCACACCGAATTTCACGACTCAAACTTCAGCCGTTTAATTTGTACCATTTTACCCAATTTACCACAAAATTAATTTTGCAAATATATTTTTTTGTCATGTTTTTTGTATAGGAAAAATGTCCATACGAATTTTCAAGATTATAGGCCCTGCCGATTGGTTAAGGCAATGATACCATTTGTATCCCTTTTAATCCCTTAAAATTTGGAATTTCGAAAAATCTTTTTATAGCTGATAATACGAGGGTTTTATGGGAGTTTGAGAAAACATAGGTCAAATTTGTTGGCCAAATTTTACGGTAGGTATTTCGAGATTAAATATAATATAATACAGAAAATTTGATCAAAAACCGACGATAATGAAGATTTTACAGTGTTAATAGGATAAATCGGGGAGACATTTGGGCATGGACGGACGGACAAACAGACAACGTTAATTCAGCAAGATAGCATCTAAAGAAAGGAGTTAGGATGTCAAAATTTTCCACAAATGCGATTTATAGTCGTGGATACGTTGGGATTGAAACTGGGCGAAATCGGCCCAAAGGGAAAACATTTTCCATCACAAGGACTAAAAATACCCATAATATTCCCTAATATTTTAGAGTATTTAAGCATGTTTTTTCAATCTATCTGATTGTACTTACTTGATATTGGGTATGCGCATAACAAAAACGTAAACCATAAAGTGATTCGTAGGGGATGAAATGTTGTAAAAAGGGATAAAAATGGTACATATCAAACGACAATATCTAGAAACACGAAATTTGGTGTGTACATTCCTCTAATTGAGTAGATACATAATATAAAAATATCTTTTCCAAATTCGTACTTTTAAGGGATAACAATGAAACAAAACAAACGGCTGCTCCTAGAATAATAAAATTCGGTGTATACATTCCAATAATTGCGTAAACACGTAAAATAAACGGATTTTTCGAAATTCGTACTTTTTGGGGCTAAATGGAAAAAAGGGATAATAACGTACATGAGTCAATGGATTTTCAAAATTTGTACTTTTGGAATTAAAATAGGACGGAAGTACGTCCAACTGTAGCACCCACTATCTATCAATATTTATTTTTTGAACTGACTTGAAGTATTATTTTGATGTATATAGTGTAAACGCATTAGTAGCCTTGCCTTGTAAGGGTGGTTTGAAATAATAAAAATATTATATTTATTTATGAAATTATTTTTATACCCTACACCACTTCGTGGTCTAGGGTATTATTTCAATATTTGTATATGTTTTGTTTTGGCTATATTAATTTCCTGTAATATTATGGTTGAGGGTATATAAAGTTCGGCCCGTTTTTACTTGTTTTTATAATAATAATGGACCATTGCTATATATAAATATAATTCTGCAATTGTAATCAAAAAAAAAATGTTCAAAAATGTGCCCTAAATATTAGGTGTATTGTAAGTAGGGTTTGCATTTCCCGTACTTTTTATTTCCCGGGAAACGGGAATTATTTTTTCAATTTCCCGGGACAGCACGGGAAATCGCAACATACTGTTTACCATGAATTAAGCTTATTTTTTCCAGTGAAACATTCACATTTTATTAAAGTAAAATAAATATATATTTCACAACGAACCTGTTACAGAATTCATAAATATAATAAAGCGCAATGTGAGATCAATTCAAACATCTTTTCAAGTTTCAAAAATAATTAAAGATCAGATATTTCTTATTTTATTGGAAAATGTGGACGCGACGGAGAACTATCGTTCACATTAATAATGAGTAGAGTATTAAATGAAATGTTTATTCTTTGTCGTGGCGCTTCGAAAACTTTAAATTATTTATTTTTGTCGTTCGGATACAAGCCCAAAATCTATTTTCCCGGATTTTAATTTTTTCATATGGAGCTTGACAGAAAAATCCGAAAAAGTGGATTTTGAGTCTGTCATCCAACTGCAATATTTGACATACATACATGATTAAAAGCTATGTGATCTAAATTTGTATACAACATTTTTAATTTTATTGTGGAAATGATGGAAAAACATATGCGAAAAACATGTAAAATATTCTACTGATTTCCCGCGGGATTCCCGTACGAATTTCCCGGGATACGGGAAATGAAAAATGTTCGAATTCCCGGGAATTTTCCCGCGGGAAATCCCGGGATGCAAACCCTAATTGTAAGGCGTCATTACATTTCAAACATTTCCCCCATTTGTAATTTCTTGATTTAGCTACTGAAAAAGTGACTGAAAAGTTCAAATTTCAAAGATTGGTTATGTTTTAGGTCCACATTGGAATGTAAACATCTAATTTCATGATTGGTACCGGTTTTATTCCTTTTTCATTTAGACCCTTAACGTATGAATTTGGAAAATACTCATATGTTGCGTGTTTACGAAGACACTCGTAAAAAATGAATTTCATGATCCTAACTAAAGCTGTATGCTTGGTACCAATTTTATGCCGTTTTGATCCTAAAGGTACGAATATTAAAATATATCTTTATTTTTCGCATCAACACAGTTAGAGAAATCTACACGCCGAATTTCACTATTCTAACTGTAGTTGGTTTGTTGTTGGTTGGTACCATTTTTATCTATTTTCCAATTATATCCCTTAATAATACGGATTTCGAAAAATTGACACTATTTTACGTGTCTATGTAATTACACCGTAATTACACAGCAGTTGTCATATAATTTTTATCCCTCTTTGCCCCATTTCACCCGCTAAATCTTTATTTGTAATTTTTAGTGTTTTCACGTTAGTAGAGGAATAAGCGCAACAAATTTCGAGTGTATAAAAAGCGGAAATTTTCAGATAATATGCTTAAATAATCTAAATATTAGGGGGAATTATTTTCCTCTGGGCCGATTTCGCCCACTTTCGATCCCAAGTGATCTGCAACCATAAGACACATTTACGGAAAGTTTAGATCATTTCGTTCGGTAATTAGCATGCTTTCAACAGACAGAGGGACATTGTCTTAGAATTTTATCACGGCCGAGAATATATACTTTATAGGGTCTCCGACAAATATTGGCAAGTGAATCTTAAGGTGGAGGGTATAAACCAGGTACGGAAAGACTACTGTCAGACACACCGACTATTTGATACTCTTCACCACTCCCAGCGCATATACCTGCTTTTGATTACTTAACCCAGGTGGTTTAATATCGATGAGTCGGTTTTATGCAGTCCACAAAATTATACAGTACACTTAACGTGACCATCTCTTAGTGGACAAACTGCGGAATTTATGAATTTCAATCTTGAATAATGAACTTTAGGCTATCCTTGATTGTGTGGACTTTGAAGATTGTTAATAATTGGTCGAGAGGAATCAAGTGTTCCAATAACAAGGACTAAATAAATAAACAATATTTAGGATATTTAAGCACATTTTTTGGTGGTAGCTGCGGGAGTATTCTTTAAAACTATTTACATTTTTCCACTATTTCACCAATAAAACATCATAATTTTGTTAAAACAGTAGAAATAAGTCCGTGTGTAGCTTGACTTCTACGCAAAGTCGACAGCCTAGAATCGGTAATACTGTGAAATTCTCTCCACGGTGGAGGGTATATAAAATTAGGCGTGGTCGAACTTTTTGCCCTTTTACTAATTACTGGAAAATTTAAACGGGCTGGGCATCATAAAGCGAAATAGTCTCGCGAAAAGCGGTATGGGTTGCCACCTTAAGTATACTGTAAAATGTAACGAATATGAGTTATTCCATGTCAAACGATACGATTTATGACCTCGATTTGAAAGTTTGTATTTATACACTCCACGAGTGTATTATGTCTTTGTGCATTTGTTTGTAACACCCAAAAGGAAGCGAGATAGACCCATTGTTAATTATACCGATCGACTTAGAATCACTTTTTGAATCGATTTAGCAATGTCCGTCTGTCCGTCCGTCCATCTGTCTGCCCATCTATTCTTGTAATCACGATACAGGTCGCAATTGTAGAAAATTGAAATTGAAACTTTGCACAACGAAGTTTTTCAGGATAAGGACGAACGCTATTTACGCTAGATACCACACATTTTGACAGTTTGTCTTGAAAATTGGCAAAACATGTTATATTTCCACTAGAAACACCCATGGAAAAAAATGGTCAGATCGGTTCAGATAGCTCCCATACGAATTTCACTCCCGATTTGAACTTTTCGCTCTAGAAACTACATAGTTTAACAGATCTTCTTCGAATTTTGCAAACAATCATATATTTCAACTAGAAACACAAATGAAGAAAATGGGTCAGATCGGTTCAGATTTATATATAGCTCCCATACAAATTTCGCTCCCAATTTGAGTTTTTCCGCTCAAAAACCACATTTTTTAACAGATCTTCTATAAATTTGGCAAACTATCTTATATTTCAACTAGAAACACCAAGGATGAAACACCAAGGAGATCTTCTTCAAATTTGGCAAACTATCTTATATTCAAGTTTTTATTATTCTTATATTCTTCAAATCTTCCAAGACATATTATATTTCAATTAGAAACACCCATGGTGAAAATGGGTCAGATCGGTTCAGATTTATATATAGCCCAATACAAATTTCGCTCCCGGCTTGACTTCTTACGCACCAGAATCCACGGATTTCCACCGAATTTCTTCAAATTGAGCATAACACGTTACACTTGGTAGTTATATTCTATTGTGAATGTGGGTCACTTCATTCCATGTTTGGATATAGCCCCGATACAAATATTTTCTCGATTTAACAAATTGAGTCAGGTCATATTAGCCTATGATTAGGAAACATACAAAAATCCTTCCCGTTTTCACTTTTTTACCGAATTGATTTGTATTCGGATAGAAAGTGGAGTGTATCATATAGTCGGCCCCGCCCGACTTTAGCCTTTCCTTAATTATTTATACGTATTTTTCTGAAAAAGAGGAATTTTCCCACTAAGACCAATTCTCTATCTTTTTCGATTTGGTTTTCTTTTTTTTTTTAATCAACCGAAATGTCAGAGAAAAATCATCGTAATGATTATTTCTACATTAGTTTATTAACAGACAAATCAAAAATATATATTTAAATGGTAAAAAATAGATACCATCATTTCTGGAAAATTTGATCAATATTCGATGATAAATCCGGGTTTAAGAGTGGTAATAAGATAAATCGGTAGGACCTTTGTAGGGGACCTATAACAACACTTGGCCTGTACCTAAACATGAACCCATATAGTTGACTTGCATAGTATGTAGATGTTTCTAGTTGAAATATGACATAATGTGCGATACTTAATGGTGGGTCTAAGCTCGATTATTTCTTGGTGATACAAACATTTGGTGTGAAACTAACATATAATACCCTACTCCACGAAGTGGAAAATTCCTGATTTCAATCCACCCCACTTTCCACAATTTCATACTTTTTGAATTTCTTTGTCTGACTGACTAATTTTAATTGTCGTCTGCTGACGTTTTCAGTCGATAAGCGAGTAATAATTGAGCTAATTTAATTGAGATGATTTCCAACACAACACTTATATATATACTAGGCTGCCAAAGGAATATTATGACTATAAAGTATGAGTATAAAATATATAG